>VWZF01001847.1:22203-166909 GCA_013396755.1 Sclerurus mexicanus | reverse complement strand
AAGGCAAGGCAAGGAAAGGAAAGGGGGAGGATAATTCTCAACTGCAGAATTGCATTATTATTTAAAATAATTTTCTTTTTATGAATCTTATTGCTCTGTGACTCCTCTCCAAATATTTTATAGGGACTAAGGACTGAAGTTTTAAGTCCCTAAGGACTTAAAACAAAGAGCAACAAGNCACAAACAAAAGTGATTTGTTGCTTAGAAACCATATTAAGAACAGAAGCAATTGTGATAAGTTTAGTACAAAATATATTAATCATAAAAAAAAAGAATAGCAAGATTAGGATTCCTTAGGATTATATTCCCTGTAGTATATTTAATGTAAATATATTAAAACAAGTCGGTATGCTGTAGTTTTTCATTATTCACCATAAAAATTATATCAATAATTAGTTGGCTTGAGTACCCTAAAACCAAGGTTTACCTCTTTATCTGTCCTAATTTTGTCTCATTAGTATTAGTAATTGCAAAACTGAAAGAAAATCTTTAATTAAAAAGTTAATTAGAATTTTCAAGTGTTAACATATGATGAGAGACTCTGTTGTGTAAATAACTAGGTAAATAATTTTAAAGATCTATTACTATGAAGATCATGGAAAATCAGAAAAGAAATACCCCATTAATTAACCGGGTTTTAGTATATTTTGTATAATCAGCCACAAGTATATTATTTTTGTTTACCAGTGGAATGATTATTCAGTGATTAGAAATATCAATGGTGAAGTTGTTAGAATGGAAATACATAACAAAATTACATGGAAGATGGAACATAATTGAGTACTGTAAAAAGCATGTAAATCTTTCCCTCTGTGAGCCATGCAGTCTTTGGCTGAAATATAGTGCATAACAAATAAATCAGCTGTTGTATCATTTAATTTTTTGATTTTAATTTTAAAAACATTTATCTTTCTCCCAGAAAATTGCTGAAGAATATTGATTTGAATGTCTGGTTTACATGTTATTCATGTAGAAACATTTATCTTCCAATTTATCCGAGTTAATCAGGAAACCTATCCAAGTGTTTCATGTGCTAGTTTTACTGCGCCTTGCTTGATAGGAAGGTTTAAAACCAAAAACTGAAGTTAAGTGGCATTTCAATAGAATTATACTTCCTAAATTGATAATTGCAGTCCTGATTATTCCTACTCTGATGATGTTAATCACAGAAGTAGCTAAACTCCAAAGCCTTTGCAGAACTTGCAATTAAGTTTCCCTGGGTGCCTATAGTTCTGAGCCATATATGGACCCAGCAATGTGAGTCTGTTCCAGCCTAATGAGCCTGGCACTCAAGTAAACTTAAAACTGAATGCTATAAATGTTTTGTCTGTTTGACAATATGACTAATATGAAGTCATATGTTAAGTGTCATTACCAAGGAATAGAGGGGAAGAAGGAAAGAAAATGGTGGGTCCTCTTTCTTACATCAGTCACAGCACTTTTCAGGATGTTTGGAAGTTTGCTTTAAGCAGCCTGGCCTGCCAGTTGCTGCAGTGTCTTTTAATGCAATATACATCTGGACACTGGTTTCTCTAACACACATTTGGAAAATCCAGTGCACAAGACATGAAACTCAACCTTTTAGTATGCTTGCTGTGTTGGGTGTGCACATATCCAATCTCCCACATTGCAGACTGTCTCCAGCAAACGGAGAGTGTTGGAACCTTCTGAATATTCTCTATTCCAGCCTTTAGTGTTCTCTCTCAGAGGGAGAATGTATGTCACTAGTATATGGGAGGGGTAGTTCTGGAGTCATAGAGGAAGAGGTGGAAAACACCCTGCTGAGTGTTGTAACTGTTACGGTTTTTAATAAAAAGGGAGACTTCATAATCACATACTTTCATTTCTACTGCTGACAGTGTTCACTGTTCAGCTTTTGAAAGGGAAGGTGTAAGAACCTACTTCCAGGAGAGGAATCTAGGTACTAAATCCAGGGTAGAAGAAGCTACATAAACCCATGGAAAGGACAGAAATAAAGACAGAAAGAAANGAAGGGAAGGTTTGGGAAGGCAAGGCAAGGCAAGGCAAGGGGGAGGATAATTCTCAACTGCAGAATTGCATTATTATTTAAAATAATTTTCTTTTTATGAATCTTATTGCTCTGTGACTCCTCTCCAAATATTTTATAGGGACTAAGGACTGAAGTTTTAAGTCCCTAAGGACTTAAACCAAAGAGCAACAAGTGATTTTTTTTTTAAATGTATTTTCAAATGATATTTTTCTTTCCTCATGTACCATTTAATTGGAAAGTATTGCTTGTTAAAACTATGGATTTAAAAATATGTAAAAAATTCATTTCAAAAAATAGAAATGCTAACAGTTTTGATGGGTGTTTATCATTGGAATTCTTCTGTCTGACATAATAGGGAGATTAATATTCTCAATGTCCTTAATATTCAAAAACTGTACTGTCAGTCACCAGTGACAATTACAAAACACTGCTAGCCATTACATCAGTGTTGTTTCTGAGGAACATCCTGTTAATCTACTAATTTGGCAAAGACTGAACTCAGTGAAGACACTTTCCCTTAGTGCAGGAATGAGCAGTTAATACATTTTGGCCAGGCATTTACTTGTTCATTCTGGCAAGAGTCTTTGTAGTAGCTCCATCTGTGAACACAGATGTGGGAAACAGACATGGATTTCTCCCACAGTAGATTATTTCATACAGAAACAAGCTAAAAAAGACCAGAGGGAAGAACTAAAATTAACTGCAAAATATATTTAATATAGTCCATTTGAAGTTTCAGCTAGCTTTAAAGAATGGTTAGAACTGCAAAAAAAAAAAAAGAACAGTTTTCTCTCTTACACAGTCCTGTGTTTATGATCCCTTTTACAGAAATGGAAAATGTTTTGGAATTTCTCAGCATTCTGTTTCAGATTATAAACTCTTACAAAATTTGAGACAAAGTTTTGTGAAAAAAAAAAGCAATATGACAAAACTGTAGCTTTCCCAACATTTCCTTTTTGCTATCAGCAAACAGAGTCAACATTTGAAGTTGCACTGACTTGCACATTTTTGCCAACAATATTAAAAGTGTAAAAAAGAAAAGAAAAATCAAGTTTAGTTCTTTCTAATTAATCATTATCCTGCAACATTAGAAGGTTTTAAAGTTGTGACATTTATTATTTTTCTTAGTGAAGGAGTAAATGTCAGGCTGTTCTTCCATTGTTGTGGTAGAGGTGATGAGGGGAGGTAAGAGTGTGCAGGGAACACACAGACTATCATAAGAGTGCTGCTGTTTAAGAATAACATCTTCCTTTTAAATATGCAAGGCTTGTATTCCAAACTGGGTCGTTGTATACCAGAGAAATCAAAGAAAAAGAGTAAAGCCTCATTATGGGCTTCTAGTGCCTTTGATATGCTTGCATGTACCTGAATCACGCACACAGGACTGCCAGAGATGGTTCAGGATTAAGGAAGTTGCGCGTCTTTCTGGACCAGCAAGTGAAACAGAGATGAAATACTTCAAGACAACATGAGCTGTAGTTACGTGTGTTCATAGACTGCTATCAAATCTGCAGTCACTGATAACTCAAGAGCAGTCTTGAATAGCCTGCCAGTAGATAACTAACTTAGTGTGACCTGAATGCAATGAATGTAAAAACAGACATAAAAAAATACTTAATGCTTATTTAGATTCCTTACCAAAAGAAAAAAAAAAGTCTAGTTACTTAATGGTTTGTTTTTTTTTAATCTATAGGTTGACTGGGAGCTTTGTACCAGACTTAATTGTGAGCATGAGCAATCAGATGTGGTTGCACCTTCAGACGGATGAAAGTGTGGGATCAATTGGTTTCAAGGTTAACTACAAAGGTAATGATATATCATTGGCAGCAAATATAATAGTGTACTAAAAGTTAAGCCAATATTTTGAAATGTTTTCCTTTCATATTAGTGGATGCGTTCTATTTCCAGTTCTTTCAGTTTTAAAAGCAGAAAAATGCAAGCTGAATTGGAAAAAAAAAAAAATTTGTTCCCTTAGAGCACATGAAACTCCACACTTTTTATTTGGTGTGTTCTTAGAGCATTTGGGTTTTGGCATGTAGTTGTACCTGTATTTTCTGTTATTTAATAGTGAAAAAATATTAATAGTAAAAATTATATGTATATTTAAAACTAAATGTGTAAAACAATTGAATACTTAACTACATTCTTTTGAAAATCAATTATGCCTATCACAACAGAAAACAAACAAACTAAAAACATTGCAAGTGAAGAATTTAAATTTTTGCTGAGTTTTGAGTCAAGACAAACTTGACTAATAATGTTGTTCCTTATGGTCTTATATAAAACAGCTGTTGTCATTTGAGACTTCAGGGAGAACATACAGTTTTTATAGAGCATGAAAGCAAAGTCAACCTAAAGTTAAAATACAAATATATATACATATATATTCAGTTCTATATTATTAGAATTGTATTTATTATTTTTATATTGCATTTAACATAGGTGCATGTATTTTTTGCAAGAGTTTTTTTTTTAATTGCATCGTTTCTGCCTACCACCCAAACCAGATACTAGAAAGTGTGATTATTCATCAAAATTATTTGTCAGAAAGGGAAAGAGGAAAGACAAAAGTTAAACCAGTGACTGCGTGTATTAGAAATGTAGCTGATGTTGCTGAGAATGGGCAGATGGAGTGAGTAAGTGTATTGGGAGTAAACCTGCGCAATATGACTTGCTGGCTTTTTTTCTGTCCATAACTTTCCTTTGGCTGCCCATGTCTATTAATCTCCATCGTGGTATAGCAGAAGTACATTTGTGCACTCTTGATATTCAGATCTTGTAGACTGATAGAAAGACCTTAGTAATCTGTTATATGGTAGTTATTAAGAACCAGTATTTCCATATTCCAGCTGTTGAAAGGGGCAAGCATTAATACAAACAAGGTTACAAATTTTTTAATATAGCAAAACTTGAAATATAGCTGAACAAAAAAGGAAGAGTTTTAGATCTGAACTCTTAAATAATTTGGACAGCTTAAATTGTTGATCCTATTATTTACAGGATTCTTTTCTGGTAAAATTAATTTTGCTTGCAACAATTTTACTTTGCAGAAGGCAGAGGATTATTGTCTATTCTTATAATGTACTGCTATGTCTTGTTTTATTCATGAGTTACATTTATTCTTAGAAACTATAGTTCTGCAAGAGCAAAATTAATTGAATATGAATAGGTACAGAAGGGTACAGAAGGGCTGAACGTTCACAACAGCATCTCCATATAATCAACTTTGTGATTGCATGCCTAGATATTGAGTCTATATTTCTTTCTTGCCCTACAATGACACTTCACACTGGTTCACTAAATAGCACTTGAATGCAACAAGTGTTCAATGGATGGGTACTCTGTGGTGTCTGTTTGTTTGTTGGTTTGTGGGTTTTTTGCTTTGTTCTGGTTTTATTTTGTGGGTCCCTCTCCCCACCGACCCAACCCCAATCTAGAGTATGGAATAATTTTTTTATGTAAGTTCCCTTTGCTTTGATTGCTGAGAGGATGTGATTATTAGGGAAGTATTGGGCAACGTTCACAAAACCAAATGGGAAGTGTTGCAAGAGCAAGTCAGGTTTGAAAGGGTTACTGTTTCTGTTGTGGTTGGTTTTCCTTTGTGTTTGATTTCTTTCTGGTAGTGATGGTAGGCTCTGAAAACAGATGTATAAACAGGTAGTATTTTGGATTAGCAGCTATTTTGAAATGTAAGTTTTGGAATTTATGAATTGAAAGTTGAGAGAAAGTTCAGTGAGGTTGACTGAGTATTTACATTAGAACAATGCATTCAGGGCTACGATATAACCCTGAATTCTTTAACAGAATCAAAAATTGTGAAGAATTTTGTCTTTTCAAAAACTTCAGAATTAATTAAAAATATGATTTCCAGGAGGCAGGGTCATAAGACATTTTATTTTAATTGATTTCATTAATTATTAAGAATGTATGCCAAACTTGCTTGTACCTCTCTTTGTTAGATCAAATTCTGTTCCTTTAACTTGTCCCCTTCCACCTCACAAATTCCACTATCCAGTTAGACACCTAACTATGGCTAACACTGTATCTATTACATGTTTAGGTCTTATAAGCTTCTCCTTACAGAAAAGGTGCAATTACATTAGTGTTTAAGATTAGATCCAACAGTTTGATTTTTGAACTGAATCTTCTTCTAATCTTATTTTAGTTTTAGTACCCTTGTTTTAGTTTTCAATATGGAGCAACCTTGAAAGATATAAATTACACTTGTTTGATGTAGCTCATAAGATGCAATTTAGTAGCATTCCTCCTGTGCTCCAACCCCTAATCGACATTTATCAGGTCCTTGTAAAGCTTTTCCAAAGTAAAACCACTAAAACACAATTGAATGCTTATAGGTAGTATGAATACCGCATATTTTATTATTTCAATTTACAGACCTGCTTATGTTGGAGTTAATTACTTGATATTGTACTCAATAACAGTACTTACCAACAGCTAAAATAATTTACCACTAAATGCTTTTGATGCCTAAATATCTGTTTCAGTGCTTCTGAGACTCAGCTAACTAGAGGTAGTGGAGATGTATGTGCCTCATCCCATCAAAATTCATAAAGACATTCTTCAATCTAATTGACATTTAGGTCTGAGTCCAGCAGACATTTTTAAAAATATAGATTGTTCCAAGTCCTACATGGAATATGATGGGAGGAACAAAAGGTTATGGGATTTTATTACCCAGTGCCTTTTACCCATTGTCCCCTAAAATAGTATACTTGCTCAAGATGCAAGATAGAAAGTCACTTCCTTTCTGACTGGGATAGAAATGAATATGCCATGTAATTTTTAATGATAGAAATGGACAAAAAAAATTTAAATAGCTCTGCATTTGTCAGTTTTTAGATAAGTAATTCCTTTAAATATGTGTTGTTACACATATTTAAACTAACAACTTATTCTCATTTATGTATTTGCCATTTGAGAGAATCTACTAAGTTTTTGTGAAATAATAAAAATATTTGTCCACTTCTACATTAAGATGTTACATATGGAGTTGTTTTATGGTTTTAATATCTAGATCTCAGAATCATTATTTAGACATAAAAATAGATATAAGTATTGGAGAGAATAAAGTAAATAAATATTCATTGTTGTTGTTTTTAAATTTCTTTTCCAGTATCGCATAGAATAAAGGTGATTAGGAAGGCAGAATAATGAATATCAGGATTAAGCAGGACAGAAATACAAGCGCTGCCTCACTAAAGATATATTTTGCCTGTTATCTCATTGAGTTTGTTTGATTAGGTTGGTTTTTGTTTGTTTGTTTTGTTGTTTTTTTTTTTGTTTGGTTTTGGTTTGGGTGTTTTTTATGGTTCAAAGGTATGTGTAGTTTTATTAAGTAAAAACATGGAATATTCAGTAATCTGCAATTTTAAGTGAATTATTTTCAAATCATAATTTTGGCAATTTTTTATTTTATTACTGTTGACAAGTTACTTCAATACTTTGGATCATTCAATATTTCAGGAAATGGTGTCATATTGTTATACTAGCACTTCTATGCCCAAAGCCATGAGAAAAGAAGTATCTATCTAAACAGCAGTAGAGAAACAATCTCCAACATATTCAAATACTGGAACAGAATGGTCTTCATCTATAATTGAATAAAAAAGAGCTACATGCAATACAAGACAAAATAAAAAAATACAAGACAATTAAAACCATGGCATAGCCTTTAAAGACTGGAAACCCATTTTTGTGAAATAAGATTTTGGAGAATTGTATATTTATTTAAATTCACAAGAACCCTTGAGAATCTAGCAATAGAGTATTACAATTCTTGGAAAACTATATGTGAGAATTTTAAATGCAATAGTTTTCATATACACTAGCTTCATCTTGTACCTTTGGACAAATTTGCAAGGTTAACTAGAAAATACTTCTTACACACTTTTTCAAAACAACTGTATGACAGAATTTGTGGGATTAAATAATATGTATATGATCATCGTGGGGATTAATAGGAAAAAAGTATTTTAAGACATGAAATCAGTAATATAAGCACAGTACAAAACTACCCTGTATTAGCATCATGTGGGAAAGCTGAACTTCTGTTTAGATCAGATTTCAGTTCTCTGAAACAGAGGAAAGTATCCTCAGGGCAGTCTAGTTCTGTTTGGTTCTGATATCACATCTTTGGTTTCTGAGCTGTAGCCAAATCTGACAGAATGGTTTTTTTGTGGTGTCTCTGATTTTTTACCTAAATAAATGGCTACACACTCTTTAAAACCTTCTGATATTTCTGCCCCCTGCCAGGACAAAATCTGTATAATAATACATCTGACATCCTCTAATTTTAATTCTGTAAGAAAATAAAGTTGAAGAAGGTTACATTGAATGGAGTGTATGATAAGTTGTAGAAAGGAGTTGTTTAAGATGCCAAGTTAGATAGCAGTGTAGGTAAAAAGTGAATTTGAAGCAAAGTAGACTTGCTTATTCAATTTTCTGCATCGATGATCTAATTTTAGGATATGGGATTTACACTCTGACACCCAGTATTTCAAAAGACTTCTTTTTGCTTAAAGCATGACTTTCATCTTGCTTCAACCACTGTGGCAGCCTGGGGTAGCCTTCTGGAGTTCGTGATCTGCATTTTCATCCTATTTTCCTAGCAGTAAGCACTGAGTTGCAGACACATCTGAGGTTTTTTGTCCCAGATGGCACAGAGATATTTTTCCATGACTAACTGCCTAATAGCCTTTGCTTTTCTACTGGTGACAGGATACTGAATGATCTGAATTAGGTAGATAGTTTAATCCATTGTTAGTCCTCTGTGTCTGGAAACATGAATTTCAGATGTATGTGTGAAATAAGATACAGTTGCCATAACACAGGCTTCAGAAAGGTCTCATCTTGACAAGTTGTGAGAGTAGCTTATCTATGAAACATATGTCTTCATGTTCATTTTACCAAGAAAACATAGCTTTAATTCTTGCTGTTAATATTATAGAGTAATTTAAAAAAAAAAAAAAAAAAGAAAAACAAACCAAAGCAAAAGTACTCAGTGAGATTGTAGACAGTTTCATTGTGTAGTTTGGGGTTTCACAAGGTGGTTGATCTGCTTTTGTAGTTAAATACTACATAGTCCTCCTTTTATTAGAAAGGGAGAAGTGAGGCTTTTGTACTTTCTGCACATCATAATCAGAAATTAAATCTATGACAAATTTCTACTTTCTGAACTGTTCAGTTTATCAATTTCAGTATATATTCTCTTGTGACATTTTCACTGTTATGATTTCTGTAGCCTTTGTACCCACTCCCCTCTCTGTTTGTCATCATGTGTTTGTTCTCTTTGTGTTTTGTGGTGCAGTAACTAGACAAGATCATAGCAATAATTTATTTAATTGGATTCTAATACCCCCAATTCTGTTTGTTATACATTCTAACTTTATTTTGCAGAAACAATGACAAGCAGAGAGTCACATTAATGGCAAAAATCCCTTCAAATTATTTTAGTCTATGTGTGTCATGATTAGTTCAAATAAATGCAAATGCTGCTTTTTATTTTAAAATATTTGAACCTTTCTTTTTGTGCAACCCCACTAAGCAACAGTTTACTAACACAGCACAACTTCCTGTGTTCTGATTCCATTTCTGCTGAAAGTGTGTTATTGACAAGTATTGTAATTCAAGATCATTTCTATTTCAGATGTCTCTTGAACATATTGAGCAAAAGGGCATCCATTGCAGAAACTTAGGGCACCTTTCTTGTTAACTTACTGCCCAGATGATACTTGGTGCTGCATCTTACCCTTGTGTTCTTCCTGCTTTGTTGGCCAGAATTCACTGTTAGCTTTTTCTGGCCATAGTCAGACAGTATTATCCAAATATGTCAATAGTATTTTTGTCTAACTCCCAACCAACATATTAAACACAAAATTTCCTCTTTATAATCCCTAGATTGTAAGAATATGAGAACAGCTGTACGGAATCATTATACAGATTCATTTAACTGGTTATGACATAAAGAAAACAGCGCAAGCAACAATATAATGATACTTCTTCAAAATGTTTTCTTACTCACTAACAGTTTGTAGAGACTTTCTAAGTCCAGTGTATTTAGAGTAAGTAAAACTTGATGGATTTTTTTCATCCATGACTTTGTCTGTTTTCCTCTCAAGCCCAAATACCTTTTTAGTATTTGGAATATTTTATGGCAAAGACATTTCAATGAAGCAATATTTCCTTTTGTTCACTGTAGTTCTACTAGCTTCATCAATGGTGTTTTATTACTTTACTGGAAAATACAATATATTTAATTTCCCATTTTGCTGCTTACTCAGTTTTGCAGGACCTTTATTTTTTCACAAGTGATAGACCTCGTTGTTTTGTGTAATCTAGTATCATCACCAAGTTTTGTTATTTCACTGTTTGCCTTTGTTTTTCCATCATATATACCAATATATTGTCAAACAATAACTTTAACTTTAACTTTAACATCTACTGGAAAAACAACATGGTGAAACATAAACTGTCTGGGAGGTTCCTGGAAAGTACTGATGTCAACATTCTGACATGGGTACTGGAGGATCCCTCCAGGAATGGTGTACTGCTCAGCCTCATACTAACAAACAGGGAAGGTCCTGTTGGAGTTGCGAAGGTTGAGGTCGGCCTTGGCTGTAGTGACCATGAGATTGTGGAGTTCAGTATTGGTCGAGGAAGAAGCAAAGCAGCAAGTCTGATTATAGCCCTGGAGAGTCAGGAGACCTGACTTTAGCCTCTTCAGAGGTCTTCTTGGAAGAATCACAGGGAAACAGGCCCTGCAGGGAAAAGGGGTCCAAGAGTTGATATCCAAGGATCATTTCCAACCATCCTCAAGAATTCTGTATCCCAACAAGCAAGAAATTGGGTAAAAGGACAAGAGACCTGCATAGATGAATAAAGAACTCCTGTTACTACTCCAGCATAAGTAGGAAATACAGAGGAGATGGAAGCAGGGTCAGGCCACTTGGGATGAATACAGATGTAAGAAAGGCATCTGGAATTAAATCTGGCCAACAATGTCAAGGATAAGAAGGGCTTTTCAAATACATCAATAACATAAGGACAACAAAGGATGATGTGGGCCCATTAGTAAATGGATGGGGGAACCTGGTAACAGAGGATGCAGAGGAGGGAGTTATCAAATGCCTCCTTTGCATCAGTCTTCATAGACAAGACCAGTCTTCAGTGATCTCTGACACAGGAGACCAGGGTAAAGGGATCTTGGAAGGAAGACTTTCCCTTGGTTAAGGAGGACTGGATTAGAAACCACCTAAGCAAACCTGACATCCACAAGTCTGTGGGATCTGACAGGATGCATCCATGAGTGCTAAGAGAAGTGTTGGATACCATACGAGGCTGCTCAAGATCATCCTTGAAAGGTCATGATGATCAGGAAGGTGCCTGAGGACTGGAAGAAAGCAAATGTCACCCTGGTCTCCTAAAATGGCAAGAAGGAAGACCCAGGGAACTATCAGCCTGTCTACCTAACCTGGTGAAGGGTGATGGAAATCCCCATTCTGGAGGCCATGTTTATCCATATGGATGACAAGAAGGTGATCAGAAATAGCATGGATTCACTGAAGGTAAATCAGGCTTGACCAACCTGATTGTCTTTGACAATGAAACAACTACCTAGATGAATGACGGCAGAGAAGCGGATATTGTCTACCTGGACTTCAGCAAGGCTTTCAACACTGTCTCTCACAAGATCCTCGATGATAAACTCAGGAAGAGAACTCATAACTGTTTCTGCATCCAACAAAAGTGTAACTGTTGCCAGGCTCATGGGGGCTGGAGCCATCCCCGGGGGAGACACCCCCAATGCAGTGGAAGAGAAATGAAAGTAAAATTAATTCTGTGTCTGCCGCTGCTCTTTCTGTGCGAGCTGCGTGCTCGGGAACAGCCCTTGCGTGGGAACCACCATGGAGCCGAGCCCAGCTGAGCTGTACAGAGCCCCAGCCCCGAAAGAACCGAGCCCAGCCAAGCTGCATGGAGTCAGAGCAGAGTCGGAACACAACTGAGAAGGAGGTTGGACTAGATTCTCTCCAGAGATCTCTTCCGACCTTAACTATCCTGTGATTCTCTGCATGTTAGTGTTGTTTAATAGTCGCCAAGTTGATTTAAAAATGAGTATTTGTATTCAACAAGACTTAATTAATATTCATATTCCTACTTAATAGTTTTGTTTGGTTAAAAGGGAGATGATTATTTTCATGGCATGTGACTTATGATCATTTTTCTATAACTCCCCTCTTGTCAATGGAGAACTGGTCAGACAAGTTGTTGTGTGAAGGTGACTCCCATGACTTTTTAATTTTGTTCAATAAAACTGTAGGTCGTTCTTTCTGCTTTACAACATTTAATTAAAAGCATTTAGCAATCCAACCTTTTGTGATAGTGTTATCCATAAAGAAGAGAAGGATTTTCTCTGCTCTGACCTAAGTCGACTGGGCAATATGAATACATTACATGTGGAAAGGTCATCTTCTGCTATGTCCCTAAGTATTCACTATGGCTTAAACCAGGACACTGGGCTAAATGCCTGTTACTCTGATTTGTCCTCCCCAGCATCTGCGTGTGCATTTAACTCAGTTGGTTTTGTTGTCTAATGCATTAAGCATATATATTGCAAGAGACTATTTACCTCTGATTTGGGGGTAAAAAAATACACCCAAATCTTCTTGTTTATTTGTGGGAGTTAATTAAAAGAGTATCTTTCCTATCTCTAAGTGAATCTACCTCATTATTTACAGTACACAATTTTTGTGTTGTCCACCAACTGGCCCTGATTTTCAAGTTCAAACCCATTTCTTTTTTCCACATATTTTACACTGAGAGTTTGCCATGCTTGATTAGTCTCCTTTTACCACAATTGAATTTGAGTCAATGGAGGTCCCCCTCCTGGCTGCACTGCACCAAGATTCTTGCAGTGGTGAAGGTCTGTGTGTGGCAGTCTCTGAAGATGTCTGCTTTCAAAACACTGGGATGCATTTCCTGCTACATCAGCCTGTGAAAGGGTGGTAGACATAAGATTTCCATCTGTTTGCTGATGTAACATCATGGCATAGTGGTTTCTTATTTTCTTCATCTGTTGGCATTGCATGAAACAGAGGGCTAAAAATTTATTTTACTTGTTTGGATCAAGAGTGAAGCTAGTTGTTTTGATTTGTATATTTCAGTATGTTGGATAGCTACAAGCAGGTCAGCACTATATTTAAAATACAGCAAGAACATAAATTTAAAATGTATGTATGTATGTATGTATGTAGGTTTTTCAAAATGTTTCCAGCTAAAATACTCCAAAGAATCAGCATAACTGGTTGAGATTTTGCACTTGTCTAACTTAGACTTCTGAGTTTTCCATATTGCCAAGCATATGCCCTGTGAATATTTCTTTTTTTACCCCTTAATTTTCCTCCAAGTCAATAATTAATTTCTGTAAGGGCTATTATTCTAGAAAACAACTATATAAGCAGTGCCTTTTCATCATATATTTTCATGTTCTGAGAAACTTCTATTAATTAATTATATTGTATTAGAGTAGACTATCTTACATTTATTGCTGGCTTTTTGTTTCAGTTTGCTGTTGGTAGGAGCTTTTTGTAACATATTTCTAGAGAAAATGCCTATAAGCTATAAGGCTTTAGATTTGCCCGGCTGTTGAGGTTAACCCCATCAGTTAAATCCCACACAGCCACATGCTCGCACCCCTCACAGCAGGATGGGGGAGAGAATGAAAAGGGAAAAAGTGAGAAAACTCATGCACTGAGATAGAGTTTAATAAGCAAGCCAAAAGCTGCATGTACAAGCAGAACAAAGCAAGGCACTCATTTACTATTTCCCATCGGCAGGCAAATGTTTAGGTATTTCGAGGAAAGCAGGGCTCCATCATGAATAATGGTATAGGGAATGCAAGCTCCATAGCTCTGAAAGCCCCTGTTTCCCTCCTTCCCCCAGTTTTTATTGTGGAGCATGACATCAGATTGTATGGGGTATCCCTTGGGTTGGTTGAGATCAGCTGTTCCAGCTGTGTCCCCTCCCAACTTTTTGTGCACTTCCCACCTCCTCACTGGTGGGGTGGTGAGGAGCAGCAAAGACCTTGACTCTGTGTAAGCAGTGCTTAGCAACAGGTAAAACATCAGTGTCTTATCAACACTATTTTCATCACAAATTCAAAACATACCACCATATGACCCTCTGTAAAGAAAGTTAACCCTATGCCAGCCAAAACTATGATGCTTACATCCAAAGACAGTGCACAGATAGTGCATTAATCATTACCTTGCATTAAATTAATTAATTATTCTTATTAACTGATGAGTCTGTACTTTCATTTTAATGAGAGTTACTGCAAACCTTTTGGTATGATTGAACTTCATCATATTTCCCTGGTGCTGAAGCAAGTTTACTAAAAGCTAGTTTCTATGGCACAGAGAAAATTATGTGAATTTCTGCTTGGTGTGCTTTTTTTTTTTACTTTTGGAAGGTGTTTTTTTGCTTGTTTGTTTTTGGTTTTGTTGGTTTTTTTAATATTAATTTGTTTCTTATGGAAAATTATACTAAAGACCATAGAAAGAAAGCTTTTAAATTAAAACTTGACTTTAGGCACACGTATGCTGATAATTCGTGTTGGTTATCTGAAATAGATATGAAACATCCCCTTACATCATTATATTTAAAATAGAAATTTTTGCTTATTCTTATAAAAATTATACGTATGAAATAAAGCACTGAGTACATGCATTTTAGTACACCTATTAGTGATGCATACGGAATAGAAATAAGAGCTTACATCCTTCAATTAAAAATCCATAATGATGTTATGTCATGGCTTATACTTTTGAAAAGCCATATGTATTCTCTCTCAGAAAGTTGTGTGTTCTTTTCTTTTATTCTTTTCCCTTTATTTCAGTCCTGCATGGTGTATTTCTGTGCGGAAAAAAAAAAGTCATGACATATGAAAAATGCTAGAATAACACACTGTACATCCCAAGCTACCATAAATCTGTTATTAGGGTGAGATGTGTAATATGAATTTAGATTCCTTAAAACTAAGGGAAAATATCCAATCATGAGAGAGGAAGCCTTTATCTCTGTGTTGTCACATCAAAAAGTAGACCATCATCTTTCTCCTTGAATTATAAATTTGGACTTTTTTTTTTTAATGAAAGAAGAGGATGAAAACTGGCTTTGGCTTCAGCGGTTATGTAACATGTGCAGCATGTGCAAAATGCTAAAAGATTTAATTTTATCAGAAAACAAAACACTGCGTGGACTGGCAGGTGCTCCAAGGTTATGTCAAGATGTCTAACCACTGAGTCTTTCCCTTATTTTCTCTAAACAACAAAATACAAAGGGTTATTATTATTACTACTACATTTTCTGTGTTTAATATCTTCTCTTGTTTGCAACTCTCCAGACTCTTTGGATGTTGTAGAAAAGTCCTTCCATTTACACAAAAAGGCACAAAAGTGACACTCTCTTCTGTTCTTTGCTCTCTTCCTCTCCCTTTCTCTTTCCATCTCCTTCTCATTCTCCTCTCCTTTCCTTTTTTGCTCTCCCCTGCTCTAGGCTGAAATATTTTGCATATTGAAACTCTTGCAAGTCATGTAAAAAGTGAACTTCTGCTAAGCTGAAGATGATGTAAAATTCCTTGTAGCTTCAGGAACATTTATGATTTCTGATCAAATACCTGAGAAAGTGAGTGGCAAAAAGCCCTAAGAAGTTCCAAGCTGATATGACAAGAAAATGTAATGATTTTACAGAAAACATGCTGTGAAATTTAGCGCTTCTGATGCAGTCTTTGGTCCCATTTACTCTGAAAATACAGTGAATATTCTGAATTAAATTTATTTTTGAGAATCTCTAAGCTTCTGCACTTGAGAATTTAGGAGTTGACATTACTAGACTGAGATTCTGATAAAGTCAGAATTTGATATTACCTGACAGAATAATTTTTAATGTGAATTTTAATGTTAATTATGACACATTCTTTTAATAGGCCATTTGTGAGAATTAGAGAACAAATTAGTGAATTATCACTTTTTATAATGATGATAAAAATAATAATTATAAATCATTGCTCTCTGATGAAAACAATTAATGAAATATACCCACATGAATAATATACTCTATTTACTTGTATATACAAAAGCAGTTGAAATTTTTTCTGCCCATCCAAAACTTATGTAGTATTACATGACTGTTTCTGAACATTCACATCTACAACAGGGAGGAAATCTGTAACTTTCTGTTACTCCCTTTAAGCTATCCACTGTGAGAAATGTATGGACTTAGTGGAGCAAGTCACATGGTCACAAAGATTATTAAAATGCTGGAACATCTTTCATATGAGATAAGAATGAGATCACCTGAGCTCTTCAGACAGGACAGGACAATGCGTAGGAGCAACTTATTCATGTAAATAAATAATTCCTGATAGGAATTAACAAAGAAGATGGTGTCAGACTCTTCTCAGCAGTAAACAGAAGAAGCAATAGACACAAATTGAAATATATGAAATTTCATCTAGGTCTAAGACAATAATCTTTTATTGAGATGATGGTTTTATTGCCAGAACAGATTGCCCAGAGAGGTTGCAGAGTACCCATCTTTGGAGATCATTCAGAACTTGACCGGACATGATCCTGGGCAAACTGCTCCAGGTGACCCTGTTGAGCAGGTGGATTGGACTAGATGATCTCCAGAGACCCCTTCCAAATGGAATATTTCTGTGAATCTATGATTGTATTATGAAAAGAAAAAAAACCAAAACAACCAAAACCCAAAACAAACAAACAAAGTAAAATGCAAGAGCCATATTTCTTGCTTCTTTATGTGGGGAAAACAAAAATTATGGAATGGTAAAAAACTTTTTCCATGTGCTCTCCATGATAGTTTCTTTCTATTATTCTGATTCTAACTTTAAGTATCACAAAACCCCTAAAGTTTCAATAGATTTGTCAAAATGTATAGATTATGTAATTCTGAAAATAATCTGGGAAACAAATGTTTTTTTTTGTTTTTTCAAGCAGGAAAAAAATGAGGATTTTGAAATGTACAGTTGCACATTTGTTCTCTATTTTTTTATGTCATTGCTCTATAATCTTTTCTGGTTCTAAATTGCTTGTCATAAGTCTGGTAATAAAAACATTTTCTCTCAGCCCAGTGTCCCTTGGATACAATTTTCTCTGGTTTAGTTTTGACACATCGAGGACTACCAGGAAAATACCTGTTCCTTTATGGTTTGTGAGAACCAAAGTATTATATTTTCCCTTTACCATAGGATAAGAAATTAGACTCTGTCAAGTGAGAACACCTTTCAATATTAAAAAAAAAAAAAGTGCATATATAGACATATTTTTCCAGTTGGATAGAAGAATTACATGTATATGCAATTTCAATTATTTGTCAGATTGACCAGTGTGCCATTTTGGCCAGCTTATAGATAGTGAGCAACTGGGAGCCAGTTCCTGGAACAGTACACGTGAAGGTACAAGTGCATTGTAAAACTGAATGAAGTTGTTGAGTCTGTGGTGAAAGCTTTGTTAATGCTGAGGGGTGATGGAGACAGCTTAAGAAAGAAGGCCACATCTGATTTCTCAGCCAAGCTGAGTCTGGGGACAGAGTTTTAAACTATTTATAACTGTGACTTAGGACAGAAGCATTTGAGATTACCGTGTCTTGAAAGTTTAAATTGTTTCAAGAAACTTCAAGGATACAGAAAGATAATTAAGGTCATTGTTTTAATTTCTGCAAATTATATTTTTTTTCTTTTTAAATGGAACTGCATTGGCATTAGATAGTAAGGTTTTTTGTTTTGGTTTGGGTTTTTTTTGATGATTAACAAAATTGGAAAAACACCTTATAAAATCGCAGGGTACAATATCAATTAAATCTACACTCTAAATTACTTGGGAAAATATAGATATGTGAGCGTGTGCCTGTAAACTAACCAATCTTGATTATTGTGTTTGTTAGTCACTTAGGACTTCATTTTAACTGTTTGGGTTGTTACAGAGACCAATTTGAGAAGAAAATGAACTTTACAAAATAGATATCATAACAATTATCTTAATGAAACTGTAATTAAAGAGATATTATGACAACTTTTTCTGAGTATTTAATGTAAATTACTGAGCAAATACAGAAGTTAACCTGATGAAATTAATTAAATGAAATTAAACAAATGAGTTCACAAGTCAACCTGAGAAGGTGATTTTAGTTGACATTTAATGATAATGGGATTTGGAAGATCTGTTGCTGATGTTATTTAAGGCTCAACTGAATTCTTGTAAATAGGAATGCAAATTGAACTTATTCCAAATTTAAAGAAGGAACTTCAAAAAATATGTGCTTGGTGAAATTTCGAACACCTCATCCCTAAAATCTTCAAATCTAAAAATTATTCCTCCTTGAGGAAGCATTTCGGAGAGGTGATCTGAAGAAACTCGGATGATGAGAGCTGTGTCATCCAGATACAGCCAAAGGAAGGGCTACAAGAACAGCTTGTGCCTCATTGAAATCTTTTGGTACATTCATTTCTTCTTTGTCTAATTCACATTTTAAGTCGAGCATTCAGATTGTCTAATTAACACAGAGGAACCTTATTGACAATACAGATAAGGTGGCACATAATATCTGCTCCCTTTCGCTGAAGTGATGCTCACCTCTCCAGTGTCTCTTCGTGCCCTAACATTATCACCTGCCTTCCTCTTGCAGAGGGCACTGGGGAGGGATGTACTACAATTTGTCAGCATCCCAAGGTCAGTGCTTGGAAGATTATGATGGTCCTAGTGGAAGTCCCTTCTCCTTTGGGTCTTCTTCGGGAGTTACCCTTACATACTTCTTCAGTCAGATTGTTTGTGGTTGAGGGTTTTTTTGTGGTTTGTTTGTTGTTTTTATTTTTTCTTTTTTGATTCCCAGTAATTGTTTTGAACTTTCAGAATACATCCCCGCTCATTTCAGTGAATGCCAAATGAGTATTTGAATATTACACAGTGTCTACCGCATTAGGTAAAGGTCACACCTTTACCAAACAACTGCTGTTTGGGCTCAAACCAGCAAAAGTATCTCTGGCCAAGGCAAACCCAGCCAAACACTGAATCCTGCCATTGCAGATCATTACAATGCTTGTGGCCATTTAATGTTAGTGGAGGAGAAATTGTATTTACTGCACTATATAACTTGCCTAAAATGAGACTTAAAATATTTTCGTGGACTTGGTGTCAGAATCTGTGATTCTCTCCAGGCTATTGCTTATGTGATGCTAATAAATATACCATATATATATCTTTATTGAAGATATTGTAATGTATAAGTGTCTGAATTAGTAATGTGGAAAATGATGTTAAATTCACTCTTTATTCAGTCTGAGGGGATGAAAAATATAATCAATATTTCTATTTCACATGTCATGATTTAGGGATAAGGGAAAGGCCAGACTAGTGGTAAAGGTCACTTTAATTAAAGAAATTACTATTTTTATAGACCAGGTTTACAGTAAATATAGAAAATGATTGCATTAACAATGAGGAGTTTCAAAGGGGGCAAAATTATGGTTGACTCTCTGAAAAGTACTGACATATAAAACCTCAAACTTTTTTGATAGTACCATTGTCAGTAGTAATGAAGGAAAAAAAAAGACAGCTTTCAGTTTAAAATTTTGGCTGAATTTAGGGAAAAAGAAAATCACTGTCTTGTTAGTAAGTCCTAGAGGCTGTCACCAATTTATTATTTATTACATACAGCCATGTTTGTTTTTTTTTTTATAAAAAACTTAAAACAGGTATAAATGTAATAGCTGTAGGTAATGCACATAGCTGCATTAATAAATTATATAATAATCTTAGCTGTTAAAAGTATGAAAAAACTAGAGCATAAGTGTTATGGTTGCTTTCTACGTGTCTACTGTAGATGGCATTTAAGTTAAAAAAATACCTTCCTATATGATGGTAGAAATCACTGAGCACTATGGCTATCTAAAGATACTGTGTTGCAAATTGTTTATTCAAAATTACTGTGCTAATATATTTTTTTCCTCAAATTGCTTATTTTTCACCCACACTCCATATCTCCATATGCTTAACCACATATATGTATAGTAAGAAACAGGTAAATTAAATGGAAAATAATCCTGAAAATGTGCATTGTGTTAGTATATCTATAAAATGGGCAAATGCCTTACACTTGGATGGTAAGAAGATACTGTGTATCCTGTTAGCATGGCAATTACTACTGCTAACTTTTTATAGCAACCTAAAGGACACCTGTAATATGACAGTGCAGCCGCAGGCTTCATAAAATGAAAGCACGGACACAGTGTAATAAATAACATTTGGCATTGCAGTATGGTGCATTATTTCCTACTTTAGCATTGCTTTTAAAAAGACTAAAAGCTGCACATGACAGAATTTAAGCCCTGGGCATGGCTTTTTATCAAAATAAAAAAGTGTCTCTAAAATACAACCACCAAGAAATAAAATAATCCAAAAGCTTCAAGGCACCTTTTCTACAACTTTGTAGAAACCAAATCACTTCATCTAGTGTGATGTGTGTACTGTAATATATAGTGTGTCAAATCAATTGAATTGTTAATTGTCTGTTTTTAAGAAAAACAGATGGTGGGTCAAATTTTATTCACTTTCAACAATTTTAGGTCCTAAACCTATTCTCATATTACCCAGTAGCGAGTTAAAAAAAGATTGTCAATGCCTTTTTCAATCTGTTTGCTTTTCCTCCCCCCTCCCACCTCCTGTTTTTAGGGGTATTTAAAACTGTGGTTTTGTTTTGTGGGTTTTTCTACAAGTATTTTTTTTTTCTGTTTACTTATCAAAAATGCAGCTGTAGGTTAGAAATAATCATATAAAGATGTAGAGTAGTGACTGGAAGTTTGCCAGTTTTGATGTCTTCAACCAGTTATTAAGGATTATAAAATTAATTGGCTTTTACATGGCCTTATTACTCAGCTAACTGGTGCTTGGAAATCTTTTCCCCATAATTCTATAGTTTATTTAGTTCTTTTGCAATAATCTAACAATGACAATATTAAGGGCACCTGGCTAGACATGTGAACCATAATTAAAGTAATTAAATTTTTGGTGTGTTGTCAATTTTAAAGAGTTTTTTTCTCTCTGTTCTCTAAGTAGTGCCTAGTTATTACTTTCCATGCCAGAACAGCATTTTCTTAGAATAGAAACATCAGAATTGGAAAAGACCTGAAAGATCAACCAATCCATCCGTCAACCCAGCACTACCACTGTATTCCCTAAACTGCTGAACTACATCACCCAGCACCTGATTCAGACGACTCTTGAACAGCTCCAGGGATGGTGACTCCAGCACCATCCTGGGCAACCCATTCCAGTGCCTGACTGTCCAAACAGGGAATTTTTTATTTTTGTTTTTTTTTTTTGTAATATCTAATCTGAATCTCCCCTGTCTCATCTTAAGGCCATTTCCTCTTGTCCTCTCACTGCAGGCACAGCAGAAGAGCCCAGCCTCTACCTCACGACAACCTCCTTTCATGTAGTTGTAGAAAGCAATGCAGTCTCTTCTGAACTTCCTCTTCTGGAGACCGAATAAACCCAGTTCCCTCAGTCACTCATAAGTCATGTTTTCTAGACCTTTCACAAGTTGCCCTTGTTGCCCTTCACTAGACACACTCCAGGACCTCAATGTTCTTTTTAAAGTGAGGAGCCCAAAAATGAAGACAGTACTTGAGGTGTGGGTTCACCAATACTGAGTACGGTTCTTCCTCCACATGATCTCTTTTTTCATAGGTATATCTGCTAAAGTAGAACAATCTGCTAGGTAAGTTCTGGAGTAAATACTTTCATTTAAGTATTATTCTAATAAGACCAGAAAGCTGAAAAGGTACAAAGAATTATAATCCACTAGTGTTAAACTTTGTGCTGGTAGTCTATAGAGAGCCAACACAAAACTAGCAAATTCCTTTTGTCTTTGTGGTTAGCAAGCCAGAGCTAACCTGAGCAAAAGACTCATCATTCCATGGTCTTCCTCAGAGTCTGTTAGCGTCCCGTTTCCAGTGAGTCCAATACTACTGAAGAAACTTAGTATCTTGCCACAGCATCTTACTTGGTATTTTCTTCAAAATAAGTAGAAATTAATCAGAAATATCATGGAAGTGCTTTTGGTCCTTTTCTTTCTGTTTCTTTTTTCCCTCATAAATGTTTTCCATTCTTTTCTCTAAAAGGGTATCAAAAGTGTTAAAAAAAATCCAGGGTTTTCTCCATTTAAATATGTTATTAAGGGTGTTTTAAAATTGCATCTTTAAATATGGTGGTGTAGATGTACTTTTAATTCAGCAAGGAGGGGCAGGGGGGGAAGTCAAGACATAGTCAGTAACTTAAAAAGAAAAACAAAACCAAAAAACAAACAAAGTTGTTGTTTGCACAAATTAGACCATTTAACCCTGAGACCTTTGTTGCCTAAGATATTGTATCAATTGGATTCTGGATGGATTTATGTCCATAGATGATTTGGTCATAAAGTCAGCACTGCTATCTCTAGTTCTCAATCTTTATTGCAGTCAAAATAAGTATATTTAAATCTGCTACCTCTGTGCTAAGGAATGTGCATATTATCACCTATGATGTAAATCTGTTTACAAAAATGTTCATTTCCCCACTTTTTTTTTAGTTATGATGCTTTTGAAAAGCCATGTTTATTGTAGATTTCTTGTTGTTTGCTGACACATTTAGTAGTTCTGTTTTATTGATTTATTTTTCTGGAACATGCCAAGTAAGACTCCTTTTATAAAATTGTCTTAATTTGAGGGTATTGTAGAATTGAACCCTAGACTGGTTCACTACAGGGAGGTAAAGAAGATTACAAGGACTTTGGTACTGTGTTGTGCCCCAAGCTGATAGTGAAGAGGAATCACAGAAACATGGGGTGGTCTGGGCCCAGCGCAGCTTCAATTTCACATCACTCCAGTCCCTCTTCCACCATTACTGTACTACCAGTAATATACTAGATGTACTTAAGAAATGAATGTGGTTCAATAACGATAGGTTTTGTTGCCACAGAAACCTCTTTTAATGAGCAGATTGCTCATGTCAAGTAGAAATTTCAAGTAGAAATTTCCTTTGTATCCAAGTTTATTTTCTTCAGTGAAATACATGTATACACACAGTTTCCCTATGGGATAAGAACTTCAGTCACTTGACTAAAGGAGAAATGGGGTAGCTGGTTTGTTGGGTTTTTCTTAGCCTTTTTTTTCAGCTTTTTATGGCAACTTAAGAGTCTTAAGAATTTTTCTCTGAAATTATATATTTAGTGGCAGATATTAAGTTTTCTAGAAATTATGACATTTGACTTAATTTCAAATTACTTTAATTTCATTAAAATGGTTCGTAGCAAGTGAGGGTCAGTGTAGAGGAAAGTCAGCTCCTCCTAAAGTAATGGAGTTGGTACGAACAATCAAATTTAGATCTTGAGCAGTTTCATAGAGCTGTCATCTTCAGAACCAGGGGTGGCACCCCATCCTAAAGCACAACCTCTCCAAATCATATCGTGGATGTGGAATGGAAAATGTTAGAGACAAGGTGAATTATCAGTCAAAGGCAGATCACAAAGTGTGTTATGCAGAGAAGTGCTCCATGTCCACCTATCTTGCAGAACTGAAATTGACTGGGAGTTTTAGTGAAGTATTTAAGTGTGGGTAACGTCCCATGAGATATCTTCTGAAAGGATCCAAGAATAAATGTCACTCTTTAGACTTCTCATTTTTCATGCTTTCCAGTGTTATCTCATTTTTATTACTTTCCTACTTCAAGCACCACTTACACCACTACTTTCAGTAGTGGCAGTGAGCTGATTATTGATGAAGTGAACATTTATTTTTCTTGCTAAGTGGTTCCAAATCTTAGAGATTCCATTGTCATTTGCATTAGTCAGGTTTTTCAAGTGAAAGTTTGGCCTGTTCAATACTGCCATCATGAGTTTGATTTAACACACATTTATGAAATTAAATAAATGAATAGGAACACTTTTTGTCAGCAAGACTTGCTAAACTTGCTGTTGAGCAACTGGCATCTGCTAGAATTTATTTGACTTGCACTTCTTTCCTAATACTTATCAGTCTTCCAATAGGCAAAACAGTTTCCAGCTGTAGAACTCAAAGACTCCCAATTTAATTCCTTTTTGTCCATAGAGGTTCTCTTGAACAAAGGACATTTCTTACTTCTTTTGCCAGCTTCATTAAAATACTCTTCTTGTCTTCACATAGGGAGTGAAATTATGTATTGCAGAATTTGTAAGTGACATTGAGGACTAACTTATGATACTATTATGTCTTTCTTTCTGTCACCTTTATATTTCTTCAGTTCATTTTCAGGTTTCCATTAGATGACAATGGATACATGTTATGATACATGTTATATTCTTAGTCTCTAAAACCATAATGAGCCAAATTTTCATTCAGCCTCTTCAATCAATGAATTTAAGTCAATGAGAGTTAGGAATCCCAGTTTTTCTATATCTGAAAATTGTAGGGAGCTGTCTCTAAATAAAACTCATTGTAATAGACTGTTGTAAAGTATAACTTAAGTGTGGTACTCTACTTAGCACTTACATGTTTTCTGGCTGGTTTTAAATCTGTTATTTTGGTTTAGACTTCCTGTGCATGTGTTTGCAACCAATAGAAACAGTAAAAGCATTTAAAGGAATTCCAAGGAATGCAAGGGAATCTAACTTATCTGAATATAAATATCTTTTTCGGTAATTGTGAAGGGAGAAGTTTTGTTTAGAAGGTGAAGAGAAAGGCATGCTATTTCATGGAATTCATTGTTTTATATGCTTTTCCCTACTTTATCATTGAGGACATTCTCTGCTTGTAATTTCCTTGTGATGACTCCATGACTGTTGTAAATGTTAATGACCTGATCTTGAAATTGCAGGGATGATGTAGAGCTAATTATTTTAGTTTTTCCTGATCCCTACTTTAGTTCTAATGGATTTTTCTGTTATGTGGTCTCTCAAAAAATTAGGCACATGATTTTGATTTAGTTTTTGGTTTGAAAAATGCATGATTCATGGTTACGCAGTTCTTCTAGGAAATGAAGAAGATTTTCAGGCTGCATGATTTCTGAAGTACCTCACAGATACTGCTTAAAAAGTGATCAGTTAATCTACTTAGCTTCCATGGGAACATGGAGAAGTTAAAAACTGTGGTGGCTCTTTGATAGGTGTTAGGCATGGTAATAACCTTGCCTGACAACCTTTTTGGCAAAATTGGGATGCTCTGACAAAAAATTAAAAACTTGACCATAAAAAAAGCATATGAAAACCCAAAAGCCTGATTTTATTTGAATTTTGTTCCCTTGTAGGGTTTAACTAGATGATCAACTAATACCTGTTAAACTAGCATAAGCGTACTCAAAATTAACTAAATAGCAGTGTTTTGAAAGCAAGACAATTTGTTGATTAGATAACTGTCACCAAGAAAACATCTACTTTTAAATGTGAGTGGGATTGGTTGTGTGCTCATTCTCTTTAGATGTTTAGATTAGTTTCTGATATAAAAGTGAGTATCTCTTTCATGATTTTTTAAAACAGTATTTCTGTCTAGAAAATGAAGTTCAAATGTACTCAATATTTTAAATTCTGACTGAGTTCATAATTATGTCTTTGAGGTATTTGAAATGACCTCTTCATTTTAGTAAGCAGCTAATGCATATACCCAAGACTGTGTTAGAGTAATTTATGTAGAAAGGAAAACATGAATCAGAAACCTTTTAGTCTCCAAAATCTTCTGTTATTTTGGCATCTGGATGGTGTTTGAGAGACACACCTACACAAGTCCCAGTGGTCCTTTTCCACTGTGCTGGAATCAGGATTTCTCCACAACTTGTTTAACATTGGATCTGTGGTTCAGTCTGTGCTACAGTAGGTCATTTTCAAAAACTGCTAAAGAAACATGGTATGATGGAGGTGAAAAGCTTATCTAAACAGCATGTTTTGTTTCTGCCTTTAGCTTAACCTAGCTATAGAGTAGATAGAATTCAAGAACTGTGGAGTACCTTTTTTTAGAGGGTAGTATTTTTTTTTCAAAAATTAAGAAGTGTCACGATGTAAGTTACTAGTGAAAGCATAATTCAGCCTCTGTGCACAGATTCATTAACATACTCATTAATTACACAGTCACACAGTATTTTCCTTAGGCTCCCTGCCTTGTTTATTGCATTGAGAGAATGTTGCCTTGAATATATAGCAGCCATTTAATATTTTTAATTTCATCATCCAAGTGTTGGCCTTTGCCTTATTTACTGCACACTCTTTAAAGCCTGCAAGAAGTACACAATGATCCTCTGTCAGTTTTAAGGTACATATGACCTTATTTTCTAATCATAACAAAGATTGTAATACTTTTTTCCCTACTTCAAGAAGAAAAAAATCATTATTATCCTAGTGTTATATGTGGAAAAAATGGGGTAATACTAAATCAGAATTAGTGGCAAAACTACTGTTGTCTTTTCTTACTGCATGATGCACAACTCAGTCTTCATTGCTGCTAACCAGATTGCAATATTTGATGAGGTATTGCATCTCTCATTTACTTTCCTGGTGTTTTTTATTGCTCACCCTTTTTTCTTTTCAGGTACCAAATCTCAACCTTGACACTCCATAAATGAAATTTCCATGAGAGGTGGCCAAATGTTAAAATTGTGTTTTTTCATTCTCTCTAGGCATATACATTAATTGTTATGATCCATTTAATGGTGTTAGCATTTTTATCACATCACAGCCTGCAACCTTTTAGATTCTTTGCGTGACGTCTTTAACTGTAACAGCTTGCTCTTTTCTCCAGGTATCTCAGATGACATTTTACTAGTTACTTTCTCTTCTATGTTGATAACATCTCAAAAATTGGCATATCAAGCTGATTTATAAACAGTCCAAATTTTGCACTGACATAAATAAAAATGTGTTCACCCAAAAATAGTATTTGAGCAACTGCTATAAATAATTTTACTCCATCAACATTTTCCCTACAATAACCCTTTCAGACTTTTTTTTGATTATACAGATTTAACACCTAATTGCCAACAATTCAACACCTATTGATCTGCCTGCCTAGCAGTATCCCTTTGGAACAAAGGGATTCTGACTTTTTTGTGTTGCAAGTATCTATTAGCTTGCCTATATGCTTCTTTCTAAGCAGACTAAGCTTGCAGGAGCAAGGAGTAACACATCGTATTAACTTGACAGCTACTCCAAATTTAGTTGTCCTTCAGGTACTTCTCAATAACTCCCAGAATAGTCTTCTCTTTAGTTTTACCAGTCACTGAAATGAACTGGCAAGCCTGTAGTTTCCAGGTTCATCCCTTCTTGCCCTTCTTGAAAATTGGGATGCATTAGCCAGCTTCCAGTCAGCTGGGACCTCTCCAGATTCCGAAGACCATTCATAAATCATTGAGAGAGGTTTCACCATGACATCAGTCAGTTCTTTGAATATTCTCAGATGAATCCCATCTGGTCCCACAGATTTATATGGATCCAGCTGGAGCAGCAGATCGCAGACAAAGTTCATGGTTTACTGGGAGTTTATCATCATCTCGGTCATATACTTCCAGCTCAGAGCAATGGAAACTCATAACCCATAATCAGTGTTTAAGGCTTAGGCAAAGGAAGCATTTAATATCTCTGCCTTGTCTATGTCTCTGTTTGTGAGGTGACCATCCTCTTTCTGTAAAGAATGGTGTTATTTTTGCACTGCCTTTTGCTATGGAAGCATTTAAAAAAGCTTTTTTTGCTATTCCCCATAGTACTGGCCAACTTCAGCTCTTATTGAGCACATGAATTTTCTTCCTGCAGTGGCAAGCAACATCTCTGTATTTCTCCCATGTCACCCAACCGTGCTTCCGCTTGCCGTACACTTTCTTTTTTCACCTTACCTCTAGAAGATGGACCCTGTCCCACCAAGCCAGCCTTCTGGCTTGCCTGCTTGACTTCCAGCATTTTGGAATTGCCTGCTCCTGTGCTCTTAGGAAGTGGTACTTAAAAAATGACCAGCACTGGTGAATCCCAGCACCTTCAAAAGCATCTGCTCTCCTCATATCCAGAGTTAAAGTTTTGCTGTCACCAGAAATTTTAAACCCAATTGCTTTATTGTCACTGTGGCCAAGATTGCCACCACTTCTCCCACAAGCCCCTCTCTGTTAATAAGCAACAAATTAAAGAGGACACCTTTCCTAGTCATCTCCCTTAGTACCTGTACCAAGAAATGATCAGCCAGTGTTTTAGGAATCTTCTGAACTTTTAGGAATCTTCTGTTTGTAGCAGCTGTGAAGTATTCATAGTTAACATCTGGTGAGTTGAAGTGCCCACCTTCAGTTTGGTTGGAGTGACAGCCTTGATGCTGTACCAGGACTGCTCAACAGCAGCCAAAACACTGGTGTGTCATCAATATGTTCCAGCTACCAATAAAAGCACAGCCTTATGAGGTCTGCTATGGGAAAGGTGTTTCAATTCTAGACAGACCAAATGCACTCTACAGTGCTTCTTGTTGGTGTCTGTCTTGCACTGTTTTCTCCTGAGACTTTTCCATGTCAAAACTGGGAGTAGTTTATTCTACTGCATTAGAAAATAGCTTGTTCCCAAGTTACATTTTTAGACAATTCTCTTTGAGTATGTGCATCAAAGTGATAGCTAAGAGGGGATTTAATTCCTTCCTAGAAAAGAATGATGCAGGAAAAAATGTCATTATTCTGAAAAGAGTGAACTCATGGGGGAAGCAAAAAATTTTCTGACGCATGCCTTACAAAATAAAAACCCAAAGAATACTGCTGCTGAATATTAATCACTGCAAGTGTAATGGTATAACTCACATATTTTTTTCTGGAGAAAAAAAAAAGAGTTTTAAAATGCCCTTTACAGTTTTGTAACACCTAGTGAACATCAGAGAAGCTTATCCTAAAACTTGCTTGACAACTTTTGTATTATTTTGGCATAAAATTTCACTATCTTTATTTTACCTTGTGCTGTGGGCATCTACATAAGTATTTTATCCTAAAATACACATATTTAATTTTGCTTAGTGTTATCATTCTTTTACTGCTTTACCTAAGGTTTCTGTGCTGTCCTTCAGCAGCCTAACTCCATTGTAACTAAGTTGTAAGGTTGGAAAGAAATATTATTCACCTATATTAATAATTTGGTACATTTTAAGAACAATCTCTAACTTTAGAATGTTTTTTGACTTCCTGTTATTTTCTAGTGGAGGAAGAAATTCCTAGATGTAATTTAACAAGAAGCCTATGACAGAGCAAAATGCCAAATTGCAGTGAATGTCTTTCAAGCTGTTCCTTCTGAGTTTTCATTTTGTAAGCTTTCTTTCAATTCACTTTTGAGGCTTTCAAGTTCTGCATTAGCTTGAGAGTAGCACAGTGACATGCTGCTGGAACAACTCTCATTTTCAGAAAACTGTCAAGTTCTAAGGATGTGAACTTTGAATCTTTGTTAGCTATCTAACAATGGGCTCTTTTGAATACAATGCTTGGAAGATTGGAAACTTTACTGTAGCAGATGAGGTAGTGACAGAAATACTACTTCTGACCTTTTATGCTAAGACAATAATCAAGTGTTTCATAATTAAATTGTCCTACAATGCCAGTTAAAAACTTTCCCTAAATATGATAAAGGAGCAGATTGTAAAGGCAGTACAGTCCCTAGGTCTTGCATGAAACTGAAAAGTAAACAACAATTTTTATCAGCTTTGGGTTGAACATCCAGTTCTGACAATGAGGGTAATTGCTGGATAATTGCTGTTTTGTTCTAATTTTGTTGATTTATCGAGGTCCAGATGTATTATATTCACTAGCACATGACTTGGAATAAAAAATCTGTAATTATCTCCTGCAACTTTATTGTGAAAACTCGTAATGTACTCTTAGTGTTTTAGCAGAAGCAGCACAAGTTGTTTGAGATTGTTAGGATACCTTGTCAGGAAGTCATGCTATTTCTCTTGAATCAGAAAAAGTAAATAAGCTATAGTCGCTCTCTTGACTCTGCTTGTAATATTTATCACTACTTCAGTATCATCCAAGCTTCTAATAAAGACAACAGATTTCTAAGTGCTATTCAGCTTCACTTTTTCATTTCATCATGTGTATCCTACTTTCATAGGGAAATGAAAATGGTAATAGGGAGCTTAAAGTAATCTTTATGGCCAGCAGGCTATTCACATTGTCATTTCCTTGAATTCTTTTAGCTGAGCTGTCAAGTCATGTATGCACAATTTCAATAAAAGTTATTGCATCTTCAAGTGCTTTGAGGTAATTCCTCTAAATGCAAGATTTTCATAGTATCATAGAATGGTTTTGGTTGGAAGGGACCTTAAAGATCATCTGGTGCCAAGCCCCCCACCATGAGCAGGGATGGCACCCAGTAGATCTAGTTTCTCAGGGCCCCATCCAATATGTCATTAAAGAAGAGTTGCAGAGCTGGTGCAGGTTGAAAACATGTGCCTTGATACTGTAAGACATCAACAGATTTAAAAGGTTCTACAGATAATGTACTGGGTGCAAATAGATTCACAGTTGTCACAGACAAACTGTGTCAAGTGATGCATTCTTAATGATAGCTTCAACAAGCTTGGGTTTGGACTTCTATCTGCACACATTTATCATTAAAGAAGAAAAACAAAGCTCTATTCATAACAAAAGGGTCAAAAGTATCTGTACAACTCTGTTTGACTGCCATTGTGCCAGAAAAAAAACACCAACAAATTAGTTCATTTTCATTTATATGACCTTCATAAGCATACTGACAGATGGAGATGAAGCTGTTAAATCTATTGAAACATTCTATTTTCCTGAAGATTTTCTAAAGATGATTAAAAGGCCTTAGTCAAATCATCACTGACTCAAATGGGATTCTGGTTACTGCTCATATTATTAAAATAGTGTATTGCATGTTTTTATCATATCATAGAATATATTGTAAACATCAAAGGACCACATTCTCTACACCTTCCATTTCTTTATGATGATTAAAAACATGCTTATATTTTTCTCATTGAAATCAAATGATTTAGTATATGGAGGAAAACCATTCTTATTTTAAAATGAGAAAAGCCTCATTCACTTAAATAAAGATGATTCAGGCACTGTAGTGATAGAATTTATGTAACTGCTATTAAATGGATTTTAGGCTTAATACTACCTTGAAAATTATTACAGACATTTCTGCATATGGTGACTACCCACTCACATTGTTATTTCCTTTTGACAGGTCAAGCAGTAACTGCTGGTTTAAGGGATATTCTGTATATTTGCATTAAAACCGTTCATGTAAAGGAGTGCAGATTTAGATAAGATTCCTTGGTATTATTTTTCCATTTATTCTTCCTTGCTAGTGCCTAGTATCTGTAGTTCCATAAAGAAAGCTTACAATGTTTTTGTCTCCTATTAAATGTTATATTAAGGGACAGCTGCTGAAATTCATAGATGTTTTCTATCTTTAACAAAACTACTTTAGTTTTTTCACTATGTGCTAATATAGCACTCCAGAATGTCAATTTATATTTTAACCTTTAAAATAAAAAAGTTACATGAAGCTTTCCTCAAATTATTCAGTGATCCATCTTTAGTCAGCCAGTCAGGTACATTAAGGAAAAGCCATCCCAAATTAGGTAACAATGCCCAAATATAGTTTCTCCAGACTGAAGTAGCTGTGTTAATGAAAGGAATGTAACATGCCTGCTTCAGACCCATTCTCTAGAGTCTTGATAGAGGAAGATTAACTGAAGAGGAAAGGTGTGGTAGATTAAAAGGAAGCAAATCTGGAATTAACAAAACAGTGGGATTTAGCAGTGTTTCAAGAGACATTTAGGGAATACCCTGTTTTTGTGAAATTTTACATGAGTGAGAAGTCCCATGGTGCTTTTAAATTGTTTTGTGTGGATAGAGTTCTACATAACAGTTTATTTTCTAAACCTAAGAGAGTAACTTATTTTATTGGAGATGCAGTTATTATGTAAAGCCCCAGAGGGCTCATTCATTAGCTGGGCCAGGTTATTGCTGGCTGAGTAGTAAATAACTCAACATTAAGATAGAGAACGTAGTCCTGAATAGGAACAGAAGGAATTATGCATATCTATAAAGTCTGTAAGTACCTAAAAATATATAAAAGAACATAATTAGGAAATATTTTATGCTGATAGTAGAAAAGATAAATTATGCAATAAAAATCATGCTGATATAATTGCTATCCCTCTGAAAAATCTATTGTCATGGAGAATGGTGTAACTGTTTTTTCTTTATACTAGAAATGTTAAGAGCCTGTGATATACATAAAATATGACTTTTAATTGTGTCTGATATTGTTTTCCCATGTCATTCTCCAAGGAACCTCATCTGACTTTCCCATAACTAACCTTAGACCAATTATCCTCTGTCAATTAATTACCCTTTTTTTTCTTTGTGAAATGTTCATATTCTGGCTCATCAATTTATATGATCAGGAAAAGAGAAGTAACCTGACAACTGGCACAATTCAGCAAGGGTGCAGAAGGTTATCACCCCCAACATGGTAGGGAAAGAACAGCTCTTTTATATTTTTTTTTCTGTCCATAGAATTTCACTGACTCTATACCCTTGAATGTCAGTTCTGTATAACACATTATAGATTAAACATCTAGTGAATTCATATAGGGACAAGACTGTATGCATAAATCCTCCTCCTCCTCCTCCTCCTCCTCCTCCTCCTCTCCTCTTTACAAAGCTCCATCTCTCCACAGCCTGAGCATCCCTCGGCTCACACAGGGGGGANCTCTTCCTCTCCCTCTCCTCTCCCCTCCCCTCCCCTCCCCTCCTCTCCCTTTACATACCTGTTTCCTCTGTAATGGAGCACAAAGAAGGTGCTACAAAACACTGTAGTGGGTGTCTCACCTGGAGCAGCCAGGCACAGCAGGAGGTCCTGTGGAGTTCAGGTTCTCAGAGTTTTGCTACAGGCATTGTTCCATATTTTTTTTTAATTTGAAATCAATGCAAGATTCATTCCCTATCCTCACACTTGCTAATTGCTAGAAAAATAGCCACACCACATGTTAGAGGAGATTTTTCTTTTCTGTCTTTTAGGCACACAAGGGGGAAAAACAAACAAACAAACAACAAAAAACCCAAAAACCAAACCAAAATAAGCAAACAAACAAAACTCCTACTATTGTGGTCAGAATTGAGGCTAAGAAAATCACACCAGTTGTTCTGGTGTGGATAAGGTGCAAATTTTTTTATGTATATTTGGACTTCCCGAGACATGAAATCTGTAGAGAAAAATCTGATCATTAGTATGAAATAAAGGTATTGATAACCTTTAAAATGTAACTGAAAAATCACATTTCACTAGACACTGTTCATTTGGAAATGAACTCCCATCCTTTGTTGATACAAATACTCATCCTTTAACAGTAACAGGTAATAGATAAAACTATCGCTTTTATTTGAAGATACATATAAACCTTATAATATTTAGGAGAAGGTATTTTTTGTTAGGTGATTCAAATTTCTGTTTACTGATAATAGCAATACCTAAACCCTATTAAAAATAAATGTAACCAGTCTCCAATCCAGATCAATGTAAATTGGTAAGAATAGTTTAAGATCACTGAAATTAGTCCAAAACTTCTTGTCTGCTATGTATCTTTAACAGTATGTTTCTTGAGTATACATACTATGAAGACATATGGCAAATTTGCCAATTGTTTACATTATTTATCATCCTGATTAACACTGAGAAATATGTATGTTCTTGATTAATAAGTTACTATTTTTTATTTTCCTACTTCCTGCTTTTTCAGTGCGTTTTCTCCTTATGATTTAAGTTCTAATTTTTAAGCTAAAGGAGATGTGGTGGATTGGCCCTGGCTGGATGTCAGGTACTCACCCAAGGGGGTCTCTCACTCCGCTCCCCTGCAGGACAGTGGAGATTAAATATAACAAAAAACTCTTATTGGTCAAGTTAAAGTCAGATTGCCAGTTACCATCACAGGCTAAACAGACTTCACTTGGGGAAATTAATTTAAATTACTGCCAGTCAAAATTGGAGCAGAATAATAAGAAATAAACCCCTAAATCTTTAAATACCTACTCCCCACCTCTTCCTTATTGGGCTTATCTTTAATCCAGAATTCTTTCCCTCCTGCCCCCATGTGGTGCAGGGGGACAGGGAATGGAGACTGTGGTCAGTTCATCAGGTATTGTCTCTGCCATTGCTTCCTCCTCAGTGGGAGAACTCCTCACACTTTTCCGCTGCTCCAGCATGGACTACCCTCCATGGGAGGCAGTCCTCCACCTTCTCCAAAATGGTTCTTCCTACTGTCTACAGTTCTTTACAAACTGCTCCATCATGGGTCCTTTCCATGAGGTGCAGTCCTTCAGGAACAGACCGCTCCAGCGCATGTCTCTGTGGGCTCACAAGTGCTGCCAGCAAACCTTCTCCAGAGTGGGCTTCTCTCTCCATGGGGTCACAGATCCCACCAGAAACCTGCTCCAGTGTGGTCTTCCCACAGGATCACAGCCTCCTTCAGGCCTCCAGGACTCCAGGTGGCTGCTCCAGGGGCTCCACTGTGGACCTCCATGGACTGTGGGGCACAGCTGCCTTACCACAGTCTGCACTGCAGACTACAGGGTGTGCAGGGTAGGAATCCCTGCTGTCGTGTATGAAGCACATTCTCCCCCTCCTTCCTCATGAACCTTGGTCAGGCAGAGCATTTTCTCTCACATACTCTCACTTCTCTCTCCAACTGCAGTTTCTCGAGCTTCCCCCCCCATTCTTAAATACATTATCCCAGAGGTGCTACCACTGTGGCTGATGGGCTCATCCTTGGCCAGCAGCAGGTCTGTCTTGTAGTCAGCTGGCACTGGCTCTGTCAGACATGAGGGAAGTTTCTAGCAGCTTTTCACAGAATCACCCTGTAGCCCCTCCACTATCAAAACCTTACCACACAAACCCAGTACAGATAATTATAGTATCACTGGTTCCTTGGTCTTTGCAAGCAAAAGTTATACAAATTGTTTCCCTTACTGGAGATATTCAAGAACTGTCTGGACACAATGCTGTGCAATGTGCTCTAGGATGACCCTGCCTGAGCAGGGAAGCTGGACAGATGACCCACTGAGGTCCATTCCAGCCTTACCCATTCTGTCAATCTGTGATTTTGTAAAATATAGAATGGCCTATTTTTCCAACTTTTTGAGTAAGCAAATCCTGTATTAGAAACACTTGCACAGCAATTTCACAACTAAGTTAGATATATGTATTCAGTAATGTGTATATAAATTGTACATACCCTAGTGTTTCAAAGTGGGATTATGTAGATTTTTCCGCATTATCTTGTGAAATAAAAGAAGTGTGTCAGTAGATGATGCTGAATGTCTGTAGCTTTGCCATAACAAATTCAAATATCAAACAGCCAGCTTCATCCTTTTTGAATCATATGATTAAACTGCTTCTTTTCACATACTAGTATTTAGTTAACCCAGTATTCTTTGTTTCAAGAAATAGTACGTAATGAATTCAAATGCTATTTTACTAATGACTAAACAAATCTAGTTGTATGTCATATTTCCATTGATGTGGTCAGTAAAACAAATAATGGACATTATTCTAAAATGTTGCTAAAGTAAAGAGTGATTGATCTTTGCCTGGTGTTTCTCTGAAGGATTATAGATTTTAAATATCTGCTGAAACGATAACAAGTCTTCAGTATTGTACTTGTCCACTGTGCACTAGTGATCTCTCTTCTTTCAAATTTGTTTTCCTTATAAGGACCACATTCTTATCTTCTATTTTCCCTTGAGTTACAGAAGGGAAAATACAGACAAGTTACCTCTGCAAGCTTTAACTGCAGTGTGAGTCTGTCAAAATGCATTTGTGTAGTAAGTGACCATTTATTTCCCCAAGGCCCCATTTAGTCACCTCCAAAATGGGCCTGTCCTTCATAAAGACAGAGGGTAAGAGAAAAGGAACATTCCTGTCTTGCTATCCTCATGCTAGTGTCTTCTGTAGCCTTGGGCTCTCCCTTCAGTGCATCACTGGTTAGAAATCTGCAAAACCTTTGAGAGCGATATTCAAAAATAACATAAGGATAACTTAAAAGAAAATAAGACGGTAACCTTAATTTTCTTTATATTATTCTTTTATTTTCCACTTAGTTTGTTGTTTTCTAGATATTTCTTGTTAGAAAATACTTTGGCAATTTCTAACTTAATTTAGTGCTGTGCAGTCACAAACTACAAATCTGAGTCCAAAACAGTCTCAAGAGGGGTTAGTCTTTAAAAAAATGATAGATCTCTAACATCACCAGAAATCACGCCTCCTTTTACTGTTAATATCCTTCTTTCTGAAAAAAATTCTGAAAACTAAAATGGATTTTTTTTTCTGTCTCAAAAGCCTTAAACCGCAAAAGAACACGCTTGATTCACTGTTAACACATTTAGCAAATTTTATTTATGGTTAGAGATTCTTTTCTCTTTTTATAAGGCTAAAAAGAAAAAAAAAATGGACTATTTAACAGGAATGCTATTAGCACAAGGTGCTGTGGGTTTTTTTTTTTCTTTGTGCTTCCCCCCCACTGCCCCCCAGCTTAGGCGTAAATGGCAATATTCATCTTTTTTTATCACAGATTTATAAGTCAGTGATAATGACCACAGGAAAACAAATATCCATCCTACCCATCTCTTGGTGTAGCTAACATGAAGCACAAATCTCAAAAAGCAGACTAAATCATAAAAGAGAACAAAAATCAATATACAATCTACAAAGAAACCAAAATGTAAAATAAAATACAAAAATTTACTTTTGACTTTTCAAGGTACCCATTAGATATAATAAGCATTCCAAATGCTTATACTGTGCAATATGCTGTAGAAATAGTGTTTCCACTACAATATACTCTGTAACAATTTCTGCTGTGAATTGCAACTTCTTCTTTTACATGTACATTATAGGAAAGAAGGTATTATAATTAGTGACATTTTAGTCCAACTAAAACATTAAGCAGTGGACTCTTACACAGTTTTGTTGGTAGGAATTCGAGTTATATTCCAGAAGAGCAGCCCATATGCCTTCTATTTCTCTTCACTATTTGGTGCTAACACACTGAAATTTCCAATTTTGTAGTTGTGGGGGCTTCTAAAGTTTGAATTATGGCATTAATAATTAAGCCATCTGAGAATTTACTTTTTTTTCCCCTGCTAATCTGAAAACAACTGTATTTTTATTTACCATAAATTAATTATTTATAATGAAGGACTACTATGAGTTTGTCAAGAAGAGAGGCTCTGTCAGGCTCTGAACCTAACTTCTTAGTAGTTTTTGAAACAAATATGCATTGCAGGGAAACTGAAACACAAGTGGTAGAGCTAGAAGTAAAAAATGTGAACTTAACTTACCCCTCAGTGAATTCAAACAAATATGAATTAGTGGTATTTCCTAAAATCATGTTATTTAAAATGTGATTTATGAAAAATGCCCAGGAAAAAAAAAATGTTTGTTTCCTGTCTGTTTAAAGGAAGTTTGTTGACATTCTCTGAACAGTCTAAAAGCTGTTTGCACTTCAATAAAAAAACCCCAAAAAACAAACCAAATAACATCAACAAAATCCCAAACAAATAAGAAAAACCCATACCCTATCATTTCTGCTCCTATGGAGGACTAACTAATGGCAAAAATAATCTATTTCAAATTCAGATATGAACTGTTGCTAATACGAAATTTACAGAGTATATAAGTGTTGCAAGCAATGGAAGCAGTAAAGATTTAAAGTACTGAAGGAAATATTTGCTATAAATGTAAATGGATACAAGTTATTTAGGGATGGTTTATTTCATTTAAACCTGTTATTCATATAACATTTTGTTCAACTTAATTTTGTTTATGAGAGAAAATTCAATATAAAGCTATAGATGTAATCTCTCAAATACAGTAATCACATAGGATAAAGGATTTTTTTTCCAGCTAGCTCCTGTAAATAACTATAGTCTACCTAATATTTTTTTGCATTCAGAAACAGTTCCTTTAAGTCCTAATAGGGAGAGCTTTGCCCAGCTATATAGCTTTTCAAATTTGACATAAAGCATGGGAACTCTTGTTGCTCAGATGAAATAAAAATCAGAGAGAGCCATTGGCCTAGCTATATCAGAACAGTAGCACCAAAGGAGACTAAATTTAAGTATGTATAAATACATTTACTGTGTAGCATGTATTGTTTGAGAAAACTACAGTAAGTTGCTTGATGTAATCACCTGTTGGAGAACTAGCTTATAGAATGCACTTATTTTCCTAAATGAAATATGAAGAGACTAAGACACTTAGAATAGTATTAATCTACTAGGGCAGCTTAGGAAAACTTTGTATTTCTTTGGCAGTTAAAAACTGAATAGTTCTGTAGGTTTGACATTAACAGTCTCACCAAGACTGAAGATAAGAGGAGTGAGTTTGTGTGTTCTTTGGTACACTTCTGTTGTTTCTTCAGGACAGCTATAAATTTTATCAGAAGTCTGTGATCTCAGGAGAGTTTTAACCTGGTTTTATCTTTTCTAAAAATATTAATTATATTATTTTTTCCTAGAATTGTTTGAAAAACATACAAGTAAAGCAATAAGAAAAGTTCATGGATTTTGTGCATATTATTATATTATTTTGTTGTTGGTTTTGATTTTTCTTTAACAAAACAGAATAATAAGACCTCTCAAAAATCTGTGAAATTTTATTTTTAAAAAATCTTCAACTCTTCTTTTATTTCCTTGTTAAAATGGAGTGTTCTTTATTTCCTTCTTGGCACATTTTATTTTTACCAAACTATCTATGGAAATGTTAAAAAGATAGTAGCAAGACCTTTAAAGAGAAATGGTGGAACTATCATATAGGGATATTTGTTGCTATTATTACATGTGATAAATTAATTTTATGTTTAAGTTTTATATCCTTTTTACAATTAGTATCTCTCATGAGTGTCATTTCTGATAGTTGGACTAGATAAAGAAAAAAAAATTTATCTGAATTTCCATTACTTACATACCATATTTCCTCTATTTGTATTTATCTTGAGCACAATATTTTGTCTACAAGTATATAATGCATAACGGACTGCATTCAAGGGTGCTAAAACAAGTGGTGAATGTCCTTCCCAGGCCACTTTCCCATCATCTTTGGTGGTTCCTCAAGCTTAGAACAGATACACAAAGACTGGAAAAAAGTTTTATGACCTTTAACAAAAGCTTGACCTATGCAAATGTATGATGACCTTTATTTCAGTCCTTGGGGAAATCACAGATCAAGTCTTTTTGGTAGCCCTTTTCTGGAATGTGAAGAAAGTGATTGTGAAGATCCAATTTATCAAGGGTAAACCACAGCTGACCAAGCTGATTGCTCCTTTATGAGTTACTTTGTCACTGGACAAGGGGACATCAATGGATGTTGCCTACTTCAGCCTTACCGAAAATTTTTACTCTGTCCACTCATCCAGAGTTGAATATGTGAATATGTCTTGACTTGAATGCAAGACTTTTTACCCAGGTAACCAGATGGAAGACAAAAGCAAAACAAAACACTGAAACAAAACCAACCACACAAAAATCCCCAACAAAACAAACAACCAAATATTACTTCTCCACAGAGAAAAAAAAAACCACAATAGGCTGGATGATAGGATAGAGGGTAGTAGTAAATGGGTCATACTGTGCTGGAGACCTGCAGAAGTAAGGTCTAATATCAGCCTGTCAATATCTATGAGGAGGTTATTGAGAAGACACAGCCAGGCTCTTGGCATTGGTACATGGTGGAAGGCTGGGAATACAGTGGACATAAGTTAGAACAGGACTGGAGATAAGGAAAAACTCTTTTTTTACCATGCAGACAGTCAATAAGTGGAATGGATTTACCATAACATTCTTTATCCTGAAAGGTTTTTTAGATGCGACTGGATAAATCCCTGAGCAACCTGGTGTTAGCTCAGAGCTAGGCCTCCCTTGAACAGAAGCCTGGAGACCTTCTGAGGTCCCATCCAGGAGATCTCAGGGAGGGGATCAAGTAAGCCAAGGTACAGCTGGAGATGAACTTGACTAAGGAATGAATAATATCAATGAAGATTTCTTCAGGTACATAGGAAAACAAAGGTACATGGAGAAAACTGTACCTGCAAATATGAGTAAAACAGGACACCTGACTGCAACCAACAAGGAGAAGGCCAAGGTACTAAAAATCATTTTGCCTTGTGCTTCACTGGCAAGTGCTCTAGCCACACCACACACCTCACAGAATACAAACATGGACTGGAAGAATGAAGTGTCACCCACCATAGGAGAAGACTCAGGTTAAAGACCATCTAAGGACCTTGCAGGTGAACAAGTTAATGGCACCTCATGAGATGTATCTGAGGGTCCTGAATGAACTGATAGATGATAGTTGCTAAGCCACTAGCCATCATCTTTGAGAAGCTGTCGTAGACTGGTAAAGTTCCCACTGAGTGGAAATGGGAAAACATAACCCCCATTTTTAAAAAGTGAAAAAGGGAGATCCAGGCAAATGCCAAAATGGTTTTAGTATGGGCAAATTGTGCCTGACAAATTTGGACTCTTTCTTACATTGATGTTACAACTTTGGTCAATAAAAGAAGTGACTGGCATGTGTGAAGTGACCTGTGTGTGTGAAAAGGGTTTGGTACTGTCCCATAAAGCACCCTTGTCTCTAAAATTGAGAGACAGGAATTTGACAGATGTGCTACTTGGTGAATAAGGAATTGGCTGGATGGTCACCCTCAAAATGTTGCAGTCAACAGTTCAATGTCTGGGTGGAGACCAGTGAAGAGTGGTGTCCCTCAGGGGTCTGTACTGGGACCAGTATCATCTTTTTCAGGGGCATGAACAGTGGGATTGCACCCTCAACAAGTGTACTGATGACACCAAGCTGTGTGATACAGTCAACACACTGGAGGGAAGGGATGTCATCCAGGGGGACCTGGACAGGCTCGAGAGATGGACCTGTGTAAATCTCATGAGGTTCAACACCACCAAGTGCACCTGGATCAGGGCAATCCCAAATATGACTACAGGTTATGCAAAGAGTATATTGAGAACAGACTAGCAGATAAGGATTTGAGGATATTGGTGGGTGAAAAACTGATATGACATGAACACGTGCTCTTGCAGAGGAGGAAGTCAATTGAATATTATGCTGCATCAAAAGAAGCATGGCCAGCAGATCAAGGGAGGTGATTTAAGGTCCCTTCCAGCTCAGATCTATGATTCTAGCTTGAATTGCCCTGTGAACTTGTGACAGGCATATGAGTGGAAATGCTTTTTAGAGGATAGCTCCATGCCTCTAACTACCACTGAGAGTTCAGAACAGGATGCAGTTTGAGAGAATATAATAGCTCTAACCGTTGTAGGAATTGGAGAGAATCATTCAGATTCCTTGCAGTTAAGACTACTAAGGTAAATGTTATTTGAGTATAGGTAAGATATTTTTTATGTGTTTACATAATGTGTGTGTATATAAATTTGTATATATACTTACACTTATACTTATGTCTATAAATATGTAAGTATGTCTCTTTTTTACTTTGGGCAATTCTTTTTCTTTCACTCCTCTCTTTCTTTGCCATGTCATTGTTTCATCAATTTGACCTGTATTGAAACATGGACAGGTTTCTACCTTTTAAGAACTCATGTACTACTGATGGTATTTTACTTAATATTACTATTGTCCAACATTTTACAAAATAAAATAGGGTAGAAATACTTTTCCTCATATCCTTTTAATTTTAAGTATTCTATCAACACAAAGAGTTCTGATTTTCCTAAAACCCTGTAGTGTTTTAACCCTAGCCAACAACTAAGCACCACACAACCACTCACCCTTTTCCTGTGGTGGGATTCCTTACACAGAATTTCCTCCTTAAGAAGCTTGAACATAGAATCAGACTCAGTGGTGTATTTTGGCAACTGTTCTTATGTAGAAGATGTCAAGTTGCGTAGAATTTTCTAGATGCAAGCATATACTTACAGGGAGTTTGTTTTATTCTTCTGTAAATAAATTTTCTTACTTTTTCAACAGAAATTGAAAAGGAAAGCTGTGGGGATCCTGGAACACCGTTGTATGGTATCAGAGAAGGGGATGGATTTTCTAATCGTGATGTTTTAAGGTTTGAGTGTCAGTTTGGATTTGAATTAATTGGAGAGAAATCTATCATTTGCCAAGAAAACAACCAGTGGTCTGCAAACATACCAATCTGTATTTGTATGTACCAAATATTTTCTTCTTATTATTTTAAAGACATAACATTATGATAAGTTTTTACTTATAGGTAATAATTTGAGTGATTGATTTCAGAGTTAGCACAATACAATTAACAGAATGAATTTACTTTGGCTCAGTAGTGGGTTTGCCTAATTATTATGCCCAAGACAAGTTCTAGAACTGCTAACATATTTTTTTCTCTTATAGCAACTATTAAAGCAGTTGTGTTAATGTGATTTGATATAGTGTTTTATTATTGGCACTTTTTTTTTTGTAGGATTCTGTAGATTTTATATGTATTGTAGAATTTTTATAGCTAGTCTTATATGTTAATATATTACCTTACATTAGAAGTTGGTGAATTGGAATCAAGGTTTTAAATTATTTACATTTTTTCAATGTATTATATATAAGTACCTTTTAGCACTTAAATTATCATAGACATTTATAGCTCTCTTCCAGTTGCATTATACAGAATAAGTAAAACCAATGTTGCGATACGTATTAGTGGCAGCGCCTTTCTTAATTTTTCCACTGAAATGGTATAGATCAAATATATGCAGAGTGCAATCAGTTGCTTTCATCTCTGCAACTCAGTTTATTGTAGCTTAACTGAATTGGTTGAATATAAAACGTTATCCTGATAACAACAAAACATCTCTGTTGTTTCTCTGAGGCTTGTTAATTTCTGGTGCCTCTGAACAAATGATAAGGGCACTATTGACTTTCTGCCCCTTTAATGTGCCCAGTGGGAGGTCTGCTCATCTAAATAGTTCCCTGCAAGAGAAAATAAGTGGTGCCCAGTGATTGTTATGGGTAAATTTTAAGGACTGTCATGGATTTCCAATCCAACAAGGATGGTCTTTATTTCTTGGGAGCTCTGCTTGGGAGGTGGTTTTACTGAGAGGAAGGAAATATGAAGATTAAAAAAAAAAACCCAATCAATTTCCAGATTCACAAATCATTACAAATAATGAATTATTCAGTAGAGGTAATCAACAAGTTTTAGAATCTCTTGCAAAAATGTAGTACTAAAATAAGTCCTTTTTGAAATGTTTTATTCTGTTATCCAATCTATCTCTCTCTCTTTTTTGACAGTTCCTTGCCTTTCCAACTTCACTGCACCAATGGGAACAGTTCTTTCACCTGATTACCCAGAGGGATATGGAAATAATTTAAACTGTATCTGGACAATAATTTCAGACCCTGGGAGCCGAATCCATCTCTCCTTTAATGACTTTGACTTGGAATCTCAGTTTGACTTCCTTGCAGTTAAAGATGGTGACTCTCCAGATTCTCCCATAATAGGAACATTTACTGGTGCTGAAGTTCCTTCCCATCTTACCAGTAATGGTCATATTTTGCGTCTGGAATTTCAAGCTGACCATTCAATGTCAGGACGTGGATTTAACATCACTTATAACAGTGAGTAATAGTATTTTTTTATTGTGGTTGTGGTTTTTTCTCAACATGCAATTTAGGAGATAGGCATAAGTATGTAAACATGCTCCTATGGTAATACACCTTCAAATAAATCCTGTATGCCTACAGATTCCTAATTTAGGTGTTTGGATTGTCATACAAATTTTGTGCTGGGTTGAAAATATGTGTATATTTCTCATTTGTTGCTGTAGAGATAAATATGTGCATATTTCGTATTTCTGCCTTTAGAGATCCTTGTGATGGGAGTGTTTTGAAGACTGACAAACTGGGCAAGTTTCAAACTGTGTAACAGGACTTTACTAAATTTGCTGGTAGAGACTTTGTGTTACATATTATTAACCACCATCATTACATGTACAAAATAGTTATTCTTGAAAACTTATTTGCTATTTTAGCTGTGAATGCATGTATTATCCTGGAGCTGATGGATGCAGTGTATGCTAGCTACTAGTCATTGCAGTTAGAGTGAGCAGCCATAGGAGCTCTTAGGTATGTCGAACCACAAATGGCTTGTCTTCTTTTTCTCTGCTTTTCTCTACATTTACTGACAGCATAATAATAACTGAAGGTGATATTAAATATCTTCTCCAGTACTAAATACCAGTAGTACTTATCCACCTTAGTCTTTCCCGGAGGAACTGCTACATTTCTTGTGAAGGTCATATGAAGAGCTATCAAGTTATTTGGCATTTATCCCACACCGAAACCCAGACAGGATATTTGCTCAGCTAGGGCAGACGTGATGCAATTTATAAGGCCACAGCATGAATAACTGCACAGTACAGTGTGAAACTTTCCTGGGAGCACATGCAGAATTAAATTTTGCCACTCCAGCAGTGAAATGAGAAGGACTGGGTTTAGCCAAGTTGTTACTTTTGGACAGTTGGAAGGAAATTGGAAGGGGAGGAAATGCCTGAAGTTCCAATGTTGCTGCTGTGTGTAGAGGATGGTAGGGATCAGAGAGTGTCTAGTGGGAGGTTCGATGTATCCTCCAAACAGAGTTTCTCTATCTCATCTGCTTCACACATCTGGATCTGTTTGCTTGTTTTGTTTCCTTTTCTTTCTGATTGTAGGTGTAGAAGAGTAGCCAACAGATAGACAAGATAAGCAAAATATGGTGGATATTTTGATATTCCCAAAAGTCTGATGTCAGGAGTAACTAGTACCATTCTTGTCTTTTTCTCTAGTATCTAAGAGTGTATATAATTCCAGAGGCTTATTTAAGTTGTAAGGGAATGTTCAACTGTATGATTTGAAGGAGAGCTCTATACCTACATCTCCCCTTCCCAGAAGAATGTGTTACCTGCTTGGCTATGTAGAATAAAAAATAATCTTTGTTGTTTCAGATGTTTTACTCTAAAAAACCAATCAAAAACACTGAAGAGGATCCATTAAACTAAAGAGGAAATGCGATTAAGTGAGATTTGCCACTGAGGGACTCAGAATCCACATTTTTTTCCAAGGAATGCTAAGAATTCATATTATTTTCATAACATTTCAAGGACTAAATTCCCCTATGGATTTCTACTTTTCTTACATCATCTTTCACTCTCCATTTTTGATTTTTTTCTCTCTTTTGTTTTGTTTTGTTTTAGGTTGTCAGTCTTTCAGGGAAGTGTTTATTAAGACTTAGAGATGAGCTGACACCAGATTATTCTGCAGATGTTCTTTTTCCAATATTTCTTACATTTCAGCTCCCAACCCTTTATCTTAACTGATTCATCCTCAGGTCAATTCTCACAAATGTAGAGTGGAAGCATGAAGAAAATGTGGTGGCCTCTTATTGTTTTTTATATGTATCAGTTATCATTGCAAAATAAATTTTGAGTGGTAGCTAGATATCTTAGTACTGTAATTATTGGAAAGTCGGGTTATTCAGAACTACTGAAATATAAAATCAGTTATAATGAAAATGAGATATTGAATCCATTCTTTATAGAAGGTGTAACATTTGTTCTATGTTTTCTTCTGTTTCATGTTCTTTTAACATATTGAAGAGTTCTGCTTACTTAAAAGTTTCCCTGTGGTGTGATCAATGCTGCCAAGCCTAAATTTAGTGATGAGAAAAACAAAATCAATTATTGGAGAATCTAAGGGAGTCTCTTGGACAAAAAATAGGCCTGTGTATAAATGGATATTCTCAAGTCATCCAATTTTGCAGAACTAGAACTAAATATAGCTCAGTTAAAGTAGCATTTATATTAAAAATGAAAGACAGATGATTAGCGTAGAATAATTCTTATATTTATTTTTTTTTATTTTGAAATACAAGAATTCATGAAACACTGTCAAAACTTCAGAGTTAATATTTCAGTGCCATAGAAATATACCTATCAAATTAGTTTCTGATCCTTTAAAAAATATGCAGAATTCCGTAAGCATGTGGTAATCTGATCATGATACCTCTCAATTAGCAGCCATATAAAGTATGCACTGATAGTACCAAATGGTGCAATTTTAATTTTTATAAGGAAACAACCTTCCAATATTAATTTTTACCAGTTGTATAATGGAACTGACTAACTCTGAAAAGAATAAAAGAAGTGTTTTCTATATTTGAGTAGTTTAAGACATATTTTTATTTCTTTTCATGAATGTATTTAAGCTAGAATATAGGTGTTCATGTGTTTGTTAAACTCTCTACTAACACCTACTTACAAAAACAAATGTAACTCCACAAAATGTGTCTACTATTTCTTCAGTAAAGACAACTGTAATCAGATAAATTGCAGGAGTAATCTTTCCATAATAAATAGTTTAAGGGCAAGAGAGATGATAAAAAAAGAACTGGTAGAATTTCACTCTGTCTTACCATTTGTAAGCCCAAAGTTAATTAAAAATATCCATTTTCTACTAACAATACAGTTGATATATTTCAAAGCTATCAGTCTCTTTTTGCCCCCTTCAAGAGTAGAAATAGTATGTCACAGAAACAGTAAAACTTTATCACTTTTCTAAAAAGAATGGAAGCTACTGCTGTAAATAGCTTCATTGATGCTTTTGAAGTATAGAATGGAGAAGAATAAAACTGAGTTATTATTACATAATTTGACTATTCAATGGTATTTCTCAGAAAATATTTAGGCCCATATTTATTTTTATTACAGCAACATATGTGGTCTCAGATAATTATTCTCCTTCCAGTATAATTAAACATAAATTAAACTTCTGTTGCAAATTAAATTTTGGGACAAAACCATAGAAAAGTGTGACTTGGAAATGAATGATGGAGAGACTGTTGCAATAACCAAAGGAATAGGAACTCAAAAGGCTGTGATTTTCAGCTTGGAACATGGAGCAGAAGTGTGTTTTACCGGGTACAGCAGAGCACAGGAACATAGCAGCCTGAAATTACACTGGTTTAAGTTGCTGTAGAACTGCATATTTACACCTGGTTCCTTGTTCCCCTTTATATCCTAAACCCAGGAACTGTTAATGATATTTCTGGTCTCTGTGAAGGTGTCAGTCATCCCCTAAGCTTTCCTCTAAAAAGCTATATGCATTGAACTCCTCAATTTAAGATAAAGTATGAGCCTTTTATATTTGTGACTCTTTATGAATGCTTCCCACTTTATCTGCATCTTTGTTTAATTATGGAGAACAGAACAAGACATAGTATCTGAATATAGTCACATAAATTACAAGCAATAAATTTATATAATCTCTCTGCTTCAGTCTAGATTTCCTAGTTTAGGTTAGGACGGACAAAATGCTGTGTGATAATTGGAGACATGGAGGGGAATGGATATTTAATGCCCATGACAAAGGAGTTAATGCAAAGGAAACTAAAATGTTGTGAGGTCCTCCATAGGCAGACATTTCACAAGCCAGACTTATGCCAACCTCCCTTGGACTGATGTGGATGGGTGTTTTGAGGTGGAGAGCATCTTCCAGGTTGTCTGATTCATGCTAGCTGGTAGACTGATTTGAGCTGTTGCTCACTGATTGGGGTGTAGGTGGTGCTAGGCAAATATTTCTGTATGTTTAGAGCTGCTGTTTCTCTCAGTTACACAGATATTTTTTGTTGCTCTTTTGAATAAAAAAAACTATTTAATTGTGCTTTATCTAGCAAAAGTTACAACCTTAGGAGTTGCCTAGCAGCCTGCTAAAGGTCCAACTGTGGGCCTCTGACATCAGCCTAATTAATTCAGTGATTTCAGCTCAGTAGAGCAAAACATTAATAATCCCAGATGCTGAGTTTATAGCTAAAGACTGCTTTTAGTGTATTTTAGTAATGTGAGAGGGTATGTTCATCACAGTACATTTTTCCTGGCACTCCATCCTCCTAGACCTTTTTAGTCTCAGTACTTCTCGAGGTAGAATTCTTTAAACTGTAATGTAGTGCAAAGAAGTATGAGTTTACATGTACTGAATAAGCCACCAGTTGTTTGCATAGATTTAAATAATATTTCACAAAAATTTAGAATATGAAGTATTTCTTTGTTATTTAATATTCTCTTAACTTTTTTTTCTTCTATGGTATTTTCCTCTGAAAGGATTGCCTTTATTAGCTATTGCTAGACTTATCAGCTAAAACTCTTCAGTGGGCAATCCACCAAAACAATTAATTGTACCAGTGGCCCACTTCTTTCTGGCATTATTTCCAAAGACTTTTTAAAGCAGACTTATAGTGGATGAGTTCTGATTAGCTTCAGTTCTGCCTTCCTGTCTCATGAGATCTCTGCAGTTCTTCCCCTGCACTTTTTTTTTTTTAGTTATTATTTTTTATTTTAATGAAAAATGCATGCTTCAACATCCTGAGTTAATATCTGAGTTAATATCAGACTACCAACATCACCCTGATCTATGATTTTGCTTCCTGGCATTTTTCCAGCTATTGCTTAATATACCTGTATGGTCATGGTAGTTGGTGAGTATACGTGTCAGGAAAACTGGATCTCCTCTTTACATACAAAAATTCATAAGGAGCTATGGTTTCTTGATTTATTGTTGATGGGTAAAATAGTAATATAATTAAGGATTTACTCATGTGTTCTTTATATTTTCAGCCTAAGACTTGTGTATAATACTACAGCTCCACCATGAAACTTTTTAGAAGTATCAGCAGACTGAATTTTGCTCATCAAGTAATATAATTGCAGCCAGTCTAGGCTAAGACAGTGACTGCTGTTGCTGGGAAGGGTTGTCTTTCACTACCTTGCCTCCCAAAGCCATTCTATATAGTACAATTGATAGGAGCAGCCGTAGCAGCAGTTCCTGAGCTGAAATACAGAGCAATGAATTGATTTTGCAGCCTTAATAAACTGGTGTCATACGCAGCAAGCTAAACCCAGAGTTAACATTTATCTACATTTACAGATAGCAATATTGAAAATCTATCCCTGTGTTGTCTGAAGGTAGTAAGAAAAACAGACAATCAATCCCCTCCCTAAAAGTGGTGACTGTGCATAAAGTATTGGAAAAGTTTTTGTAAACCCTATGAAAATGTATGGGCTGGCATAATTTGTAATGCCATCCTTGAATGGTTCAATGGAAGCACTATTTTCATTCCCAATATGTGTGGTGTTTCCTAAGTCAAAAAGTCAATAAATAAATGCTTTCTCTTGTCTGTTGCTATGATTTGTAATACCTCTGTAATGCAACATCTGAGAAATCTTTTTGCTAAACTAATGAAATATTACTTTTCCAGAAATTTCATGGGGACATTTGGATATGTTTTGTCTAGCAAAAACATTAGAAAAACTGCAAAAAAAAAAGTGAAAATCATCTTTTTAGGACATAGTCCTTTCTGACGTCTCCATATGTAAACATATTTATGAAGATATAATTTACAATCATCAAATGTGATGAAGGTGGATGTAGTGCTTATAGTGTTCTCACTGAAAAATCAACTTTTTAAAAAATACAATGGTAAAAAAATATAAGATATATGTATGTAAGATATACTCATCATACTCAATATATTAATCATAAATAAAACATCAAAATATAATAACTAATATATATATATAATTTAATGATATTGATACAAATACGACTTGGCTCATTTCTGGTAGGAAGATGATCTTCCTTCTCCAAGTTAAGGTGTGTTCTGTAGTAAAAGACAAGTTTTCTTATAGTATCTAGATGTATACAAGTAAACTAAATTCTGTCACTTTATCTATAGATACACGTGAAATTTTGGAAGGATTTTGCATACTAGAATTTCTTTGACCATAAACAGAATGTTATGTTTAAAGTTTAAAGTTTTCTTTTTTTTGCCAACAAACCTACTTTTGTCACTGTTCATGAACATTCAGTATAGGAAGCAAAATAAGCTATGGTGGTATTAGGCACACTGAGGTCACCGTGTCTCAAATGGTGTGATGGTGAATTGGATATACAAAAGATGACTAAAGTTATTATATCATAGATGCTTGCCCTGCCTTTCTGAAGGATGCTTCTGGGCCATTCTAACATTAGATAGGCTGGACTGTTGGAAAGGAGAACTCAGCCATCACTGAAATCTGCCAGCACCTAGCTGTCCAAGATGAGATTCATGCTGGTATAACTTTATATTTTAAGCAATTTTTTGTACTGGTGTATGTTTTCTGCTGTTGATCGATTTTTTATTTCTTATTATTTTCTTTGTTTCCTAATATAAATTGTTTGTTCTTACTTGCAGAACAAAATCTTAAAAATGTCTTGTTCCTTCTAAGAGTTATCACACTATTCTCTCTCCCTGCCCTCCTTTTTTTTCCTTCTCTTAAAAAGCATTTGGACATAACGAGTGCCCAGATCCTGGAGTGCCAATCAATGCCCGGCGTTTTGGTGACAACTTTCAGCTGGGGAGCTCAATTTCTGTGATATGTGAGGAAGGATTTATTAAAACACAAGGAACTGAAACAATTACTTGCATGCTAATGGATGGAAAAGTAATGTGGAGTGGTCCTATTCCTAAGTGTGGAGGTATGTATACTATTTTTTTCTGGTTAAGGAGAATTTTATGCAATGTGTTTTGTTACCAAATGAAGTTCATATTTTTGCTGATAGATAGCACAAAGCTCCTGTAAAACCTAGTCCTTAGTAAAGGCATGAGTTTTTATTATAAACCTGTCTGCAGAAATGAAGTTTTCTTACAGCTGTTATAAAGACAGAAGAAAAACACAGATAAAAATGGCATATACATCAGTAATGTAAGCACTGCTATATAACCTCTGTAATGATGAAGGCTTATCTAAGGAACCTATTAGAACTGGAATGGGAATATTTTACACTGTTCATACTTTCAGATAGCTCTTATTTGGTGCTGGAGGAACTATCAGTTCCCAAAGACATTTTATGCTTGAAAGAATCACTCCTGTTTTATTTTTTTACTCCTTTTTAAAAAATGTATTTATCTGACTTGAAAAAAAAAATGTTTAAAGCAATGAGTTTCAGTGCTAGAAAAGCACCCATAATATTAATCTCTGCAGTTTTGAATTCCAGTCCAATCAGTATCATGATTGGCCTAGTTAATACCTAGGAGGAAGAAATATCAGGGAAGAAGAAAATAAGAAAATCCTTCTGTTTTCACTGAACTTTATTTTATTATATTGAAGTCTTCTGTTCCTCAAGTTTGATATTTAAATCTCTTGTCAACTTGTCACTCAAGGTTCTTAAGTAGTCAAGAAGACTAGGGGTTTTTGGAGGGTTTTGTTGGTTTGGGGTTTTTTAATTTTTTTTTTTTCACCTAGTTTCATCTAGAAGTTTTTTTCAATATGCAGCTATTGACCTCCTACTTCAAACAGACAAACAATTTAAAATTATTTTAGTACTTAGTGACATTTATTAATACAATATCAGAGTAGAATGAAGATACTGATCTCTTTTTGGGGTTTTTGGCCATGGTGTTTAAAACTGTTTAAGATATTTCAGCTCTCCAGTGCAGTCTTTTTTATAGAGACTAAGGGCTTCATACATCACAAGCCAGTGTTAAGCATGTTTCCTTGGACTTGTTTATACTAATAGATATTAAAATATAATTTTTTCCTTCATTAATTGTCTGTATCTTAAGAACTCTTCTCCTAAAGGCGAAAAGTTAATACCATTTCTGACAATGATTGTATTCAATCAATAATGATAAAATCTCTGATTTATGGTTTGTCTGTATTTTAAACAAAATCTTACTTCTTATTTTCACTAACTGCCTTCCTGACAAAATTTGCATAATTTTTAATACATTAATGTGACTGTTTATAATATCCTTTGCATCCAGTTTACTTTCTGTGATAAATTGTTATTGTTTCATAGATATAAGGTTGGTCAGTTTTACTGGACAAGATTAGTATAGGCTATAATGCCTCTGCATTATTGCAAGGTTCGTGGAACTGTACAACACTGCTAATAAAATATAAAGTTGCATTTCCAATGTTACATTAAAAATTTAAATTACTGGGAATATCTTTTTAGTGTCAGTCTGTGAACAAGATAATCTGATCCATAGGTCGTCTGAGACTCTGAATGGAACATATATTGGAATCCTAAGGTTCAGACGAGGGTATATTTATGTTAGATATTTTTATCAGCTGTAGAATTAGATTATTTTTCAAATTTAAGATAAAATTGAAAGACAAATCAAAATATTTTCAAACTAATAATGTGATTTGGTCTGTTAGGGTGTTCAAAATTTTTAGTGATTGTGTACACATTTCCCTGTACTACACGGTTGTTTCATGTAAACTCTATACACACCTCGTAATTTCATTGTCATTTATATCAAGTCAAAGGCATAACTTCCATATACTGATTAGGAGAATGTGACCGCTGTGCGGTTTTTATTTGACTGCAGAAATGTCAGCAATTACAATATATATCAGAGAGCTATTTAATAATAAACATGGTGCAGATTGTCAGGGTCAGCATACTCATTTTTCAGGGCAATCCTGACCAGCCTCTACTAGGACTTCGTCTCAGCCCTGCCCACTGCCCAGGATCCTATTTCAGCTCAGCCTGGGGTTGTTCATCCCAACCTCAGCAATGCTGCAAGAGTGCTGGTCTCCAGACCTGTTCCCAGCTGTTCTCAATGCGTACATGTGATTTCACGATTTGACCTCAGACCTAACCCATCAAATTGCATTCATCTGATGGTCACTTTTTTGTCACAGCCCCTTTTCCTGTAACCAGTAAGCTCCTGTTTACCTTGCTCAGGTGGAGTTGGATCTGTCTGTTAAGGTACTAACTTAATAACTCAGTGTCTGTGTGAGTATGTGTGCACACATCATCGTCCTTGGCTTCTGGCATCTCTTCTCTATTGGAGCAATCCTGCTTTTACTGCTCTCTGATGATTTTGAATTTGGAATTCCTGTCCTTGTGCCCTTCATCCTTTCTATGTGAGGGTTATATGGAGGGTTTTCCCATGATCACTTGTAACACTATGCTGTTATACCTGTGCTGAAGCTCTAACCTTGGTCTTCCTGCATAACTCCTGTAATGCTTAATATCCTGCAGTTCTGTAGCATTGTAAGCTCTTAAAAAAAAAGAAGTCTAAAACTATGAATCTACAAGGTGTTCAGTGATTAGTCTGTCATCCTCAAAGCTTTACTCATACCCACATACAGAAATCTCCTGTCTCAACCCCTGTACCTTACTATACAAAGAAATAAATACAAATGACTTTGTGAGAATTCTTAGATCAGACTAAGATTGGCTTTCAGTACTTGGCATATCCTTGTGTTTGACAAAGAGATTGTGGTTGATGACAACTTCTAGTTACATTATATTTCTAGTATTTTGTTTCAAACACACAGACATTGGGAATGAATCTGTCAGGCAACCATCAAATATAGCTGGAAAAAAAGACGGGATAAAATCAATGTAAAAAAGGTCAGGGAAACATCCTTTGTCAACATGAGAGTTTTATTTTCTAAAAAAAAAAAAAAAATAGGCTCTTTAAAATAAGCCAAATAGTCCAGCTCTTCTGAAGGGAAGGACTCCAAGGCCTAGGAAATCAGGTTGTGATGGTGAAAGTCAAATGAAAAAATCTATTGAACCTCGCACTGCAAGTATCGGGAAGAACTATAACCAGGGGATGGGTAAGAAAGATTCCTCTCTTGTAACAGAGATTTTTTTCTGTATTCTAAATATAATCTTTAATGGTATTACGAAAATTTGGTGAGAAGATGGAACACTGTACAAGTTTAGCAATAGTGTATTCTAACTGTGGTAGTATGCTGTCTCAGAATAAGGCCATCTGGTATTCTTGATATATTTAGTGGTTTATAGGCTCTGTATACATTATCAATATGTGTAAGTGGCTATATACAGTAAAATATAGGAATGTGGAATGCTGGAGAGTTAACCTTGTTGTTGAGGTAAATATGAGTTTAAATACTTTGTTGTTTGACTGGTTCTGTTTGGTGGAATTAGTATGAAAAACAAACTTTCAGGTAAAAAGTGAGAAATCCCATTTTAAAACCACCAATGATGAAAACGAGAAGTCTAAATCGGAATATTTAGAAATGTTTGCAGCATATTGAATTCTGAAATCTACGCGGTTTTTAGAACCCCTTTTATTCCCCCCCTACAGAGTAGGGGAAAGATGGCCTATTATGTCTCTAAAAAAGCCCCCAAACCTATTTACAACAGTTCATCATTTGACTATAGGAGCTTGGTAACCTTCTAAGAAAAATGAATGTCAGACAAATGTATGATAATTCATGGTCTTCAATTTGAAATTGTGTCAAAGAGAGCAAAATTAATCTATTTCTGTAGTGGAGAAGTACAGAATAATATAGGCAATGGTATGTAATGTGCCAGTACCAGTATGGTGGGGCTCTCACAAGGGGAGAGCAGAGAGGAAAAATCACCTACTGCTGACCATACTTCTTTTGGCACAGAGCAGCAACAATTGGCTTTCTGGGCTGCGAATGCACTTTGCTGGCTCATGTCATCTACCAACATCCAGAAGTCTTTCTCTGCAGGACTGTTTTCAATCATCTTCAAAAGGTTTCCTGACATATTTTTGGAAGTGCATATTGAAGTGGTTTGGTAAGAGGCCAAATTTTTTCCCCATGTTTAGAACTTAAAGGAGTTTATTAGTTCTTTTCTAAGGTACTTCATTCAACAATAAAAGAAAACCTTAAACAAAAATGGAAACCTTTGCCTAAATATAGATGTCTATGATGTAAATAAATACGCATATGTTTCTATTGAGTCTGTCAAAGAAACAAAGAAAGCTTATCTTTCCCTTTACAAAATGAAATTTCCAGATTGATTATGTCACCTGTGTACATTCATACACAAGTTTTACCAAGTTTGAGGCTTGGTGAAATCCAGAGTCATTTGGTGAATTTTTTTCAGAAAAGTATAATCAAACTGAAAATAAACAAGTATGTTCATAAACAAACGAAAAAACACAAACAAACGGAACAAACCTGTAAGATTTTCCTTTAGAAAATGGTTTAGTCCCTGAAGGTTAAGATCCTGAGGAGCTCACCAATTCATATTTGGGCTGGATCAAATCCTTGGCTAGCAATTAAGCAAAGAATAACAATAAACCAGTGATAACAATATTCATAGTGCATTCATAGTTCTATAGTCCAATGTATTTACTCCAATATTCATGAGAACCAAAAAAGTATTTAAGCATATAATTATGGAATGGTTAGTGTTGGAAGGGACCTTAAAGATCATCTAGTTCCATCACCCCTGCTGTGTTCAGGGGTGCCATTCACTAGATCATGCTGCTCCATCAAATTTGGCCTTGAACAATTCCAAGGATGGGGCCATCTGCAGATTTTCTGAGGGTGCACTTGATCTCACTATGTCATTGACAAAGATATTGCAGAGTACCAGTCCCAAAATAGAGCCCTGAGGGACATCATTCCTTAGCATTCCGAAGAAATAATATTTTCCTAGTGTCTGTAAGTTACTATGTAGCCTACTTGATTATTATGTATGAAAAGTTCATAGGTACATACTCTGAAGTGGATTTTTTTTCCCTTGATATCTAGATATTTTAAATTGCTAGAAAAATACTATGATTCGTTACTTATTTTAAAAATGTTAATCACTTCTAGTGATGGAATTACTGTAGTTCTTATGTAGCTCCAAATAATTATGTGAATTAATTTCTCTAGGGAGTATCAATCTACTACTGAAAACAAATAAACAAAAGCATGCCAAGTACTCCTACTTTGGCTTTCCCTCACCCATCCATCCATATCACAGAGGAGAAGATGATCTTGCAAAAGTGTGACAGCACAATGCACTTGACTTTCATACTCATGTAAATTGATCAGATGAAATGGGTTTGCATTCAAGCATGAAATTAAAAACCCACATAAAGCTTTTCAAGACTAAAACCTAAAAGATCTGTCCTTAAGCAGTATTAGTCTTATGGTTCTTACTCTATCCACCTGTGAGATTATATCTGTTTTGAGATAGACTAGCACTCTACATAGCCAAAATCAGCTTCAGTCAAACCTAATTGTTGCCTCTGAGAATGTCTATTCTGCCCTATGACTGTCTTGACAATGATGAGCTAATGGAAAGTTCCCTCATTCTGTACCAGATTTTCTTCAGCTATTTGTTAACTCAGAGCATGCTGCTAACAGTGACAAAGGCATGGCTTCAATCCCTGTATGGGCCATTCTCTTAGGAGTTGGACTCAATGATCCTTGTGGATCCCTTCCAACTAAGAATATGCTGTGATTCTAGTCTAGTGGAAGGTGTCCCTACCCACAGCAAGGGGAGTCAGTACTTGCTTTCAGAATTGTTATCAGAGACGTGCTCTTCATCTTTGTGAAGATTATTCCTATAATTAAACCATTAAACCATTGAAATACTTTAAATATGATTAGCAAAAACTTTGTGTTCAACAATGTTTTAATACAGTTTTTTAATAGCTTATATTTACTCACTTTCTCTAAGAGAAAAACTATATGTTATTTCTAGTAATTCTGCTTGCAGAGTATTTATGTATATTTATATACATTTTCCAAATGGTTAAAAAATATCTGCTAGTCTTGGAAGAATGGTAAGTATTCATTTTTCATGAATGAGGAATATAAATGGCCAACATGACAAGCAAAATGTATGTGGTATGACAGTGGATTTATGTCAAAGTTGAAATAACACTGCTTTCTAGCCTACGCTCATAACTTTTTGAAGGTTTTTTTGAGATCTCTCTGCTCACAATTAAAAGCAAAAATAATGACACATTGTAGAAGTTATGTTTTGGTTTATGTCCTTTATTGGAGGAAAATAGATTGTATTGTAAGGACACGGTAGGAAAAAAAAAGCAAAAAACCCACACCTTTCTCAAAATTATTGCATTGTTTATTTTTTTTTTAAGGTTTTAATTCAGTTATCTCCATCTAATTCTGAACACTATAGAATATATCAGCTTTGAAGCCTTTTTGCATCTTCCTGTGAATGGATTTTTAAAATTTGTTCATTATAGTTGTCCTATATTGTAAGTGATAATGGTGAATTACATATAATAAGTCTGTTTTGTTTACCTTTCTCTTTGTTTCATTTTTAGCTCCATGTGGTGGGCATTTTTCATCTCCCAGTGGAGTAATTCTCTCTCCAGGCTGGCCAGGGTATTATAAAGATTCCTTGAATTGTGAATGGGTCATAGAAGCTGAACCAGGACACTCTATCAAAATTACATTTGAAAGGTCTTTGCTAATGTTTTTCTTATTTAATGTTTTCCAGTTTTTACCCAGAAGCAGGAGTTATTAGCTTTGTCATAACATTAATTTGCATTATCACTAAAATCAAGCAATTGTATTATCAGGTAGGACTTTCCAAAACTCCTTCAGAGCATAAATTTTATCTTCAGTGGATTTTCTACTGTGATGTGCTGAAAAGCTTTTGAAATTGCTTCCCTCTCACACATATTTAAGCTTGTCTAGCCCAGTTGAAAATTTTGTGTTTTTAAAGATTATCTTGCTTGATTTGCTCATAACCATAGTGCTAGGATGAACTGTAATTGCAGTTTTTTTCTCTCAAAACTATGAAATCTTAATCAGCTGTGAAAACTGAATTGAATTCATTCATGTTTTTGCCCATTCTGAATATTTAACTATCAAATCTGCTGATCTATTTTTGTGAAAGGACTGTGTACTCTCAGGATGGAGTTCCAGTTTCCCTAAATTACTGCAGAATTCCACTTTTCCTACATTAGTCCCTTCCTGATTCGAAGGACTTAAATGCATTGAGCACCTTACCTTTCTCATGTAGGAGGATGTTAGCATTTTATTTAAGCTCTTTATCAGAAAGTAAAACAAAAAATGCAAAGAATGCTGTTCTACATATTTTCAAGAATGTTTTAGATTATTTTTAATTTTAAATATTAATAAAATTATATGACAAACCAGGAAAAAATCAAAGTTATAGTGCACAAATATCATGGAAGTACTTTTCAGCTGGTATTTACACAGCATATTTTGACGGCTCCTGGTCACACTTCACTTAAAAAGGTATTTCTTCAATTTAGTACGATTCAAAAGTTGTTTTTAGCAGGATATGAAATCCATATTCTCTTGCCAAAATTTCTCATTGTGATAGGACTGTTTAAAACTTTTCTAGTGTTATTGCTTGCACTATAATGAAGTGATCACGGAACATTATATGCAGTCGGACAAGTAATATGGACATTTCAAAGATATATCCTATCCTTAACAAGCTAGTCTTCCAAAATCACTATTGCCATTTATCGCTTAAAATAAAAACTTACCAAACTATCTGCCAATTTGATTACAACAAAAAGGTGAATAACTTCCTCTTGCAGAAATTAATCAAAACTCATTAGTTCAAAATTAAGAGAAAATTATTCTTTCTTGTCTTGTAAATAAAAATGAACAATTAAAAAAAAGAACTTTCATTAACCTAAATTTTTTTTAAAAAAGTTATGATTTCAAATAGTTTATTTCTAATTCAGCAATCCATTTAAACTACACATTTGATATGAAAAGTCATTTCAAAAGTGAAAAGTATTTGCCTTTATATTTGTGAAGTGCTATGCCAGCTGCATTTTCTTTCTTTGCACCTGAGTTTTACTAAAGATGACATTTTCTTGTGTACCTTTTTTTGTTTGTAATGCATTAATGCCTTGTCATAAAATTGCACAACCTCTACGCCTCTTGTAAGAGCAATAAGAACAGACGTGGTCTCTTCAGATCACAGAGAGAGCTTCTATCCTCTTTATGACACTTCTGCTGCTGCTCGTTTTTGACACTCTTGACACTTGCCATAAACTGGGCTGATGTGCATGTTGCTCAGATGCAGCAGAGAGATCCCACTCACATATACAGGTGTGTACTCTTATGCATCTCTGTGTAGAAGTACATATGAAAACACACCTGTGTGTGTTTACAGAGATGCACTTAGATATATAGTTACAGGTTTGGATGTAAAGAAAAAGTTATTCCATAATCAAATAATTAACTAGATCTTTATTGTGTACCGAAAGAAAACATTTTGTAAAGTACTGTTATGCTTTTTACTTAGACTTTATTATTTTTCACATCTACATTCTAAGTAATTTAAAAATTAGCTTGTTAAAGACTCATTCAAGTCTTGGCTATCCTGGTTCTGCTCCTCCTTGCAAATCTTCAGGTGCACTTTCTCAAGACAAAGGATAATTTTGTTGAAATGTACACTTTTAATATTGTAGCCAAATGGCTTTCCTATATGACTAAAAGAAATAAAAAACCCTCATATTTTGCCCAGGTTTTACCTTTTACTTTTGTCCTGAAAAACACATATACTTTTTATAGCCTTTATCAGGGCAAATACCAAAACATCTACAATATGATTAGTTATTTAAAAGATTTTTAATTTCTCAGTCAGTGGAAAATATTCATGGAACATGTCTAGAACCTTCATATACTTTTTGAATTTTCTAAGAGGAAGGGAACAGTTTGTACTAATACGCATTTCCTGCAGAGTGACACCTTAACATTGCATCAGTTTCCCACTTGCAGAGAAGTTTATTTCCTTTTAATCTCCTATCTTCCTACACCTTCTCTCTTACATCATTGGGTATGTGCAAGGTGCTGTATTCCATGATTGTATGCCAAAGTGATCCTGTGTCAAGAAACCAGAGACATACACAAAAAGAAAGAGATCTACAGACAGTGAATAAAAATAGCTATTAATTTTTTTGCTTTCAGTATGCAAAATTTTTTTCTTCATATTTTACTTTATGATTGTGCATGTATACTTTAAAATTTTATTCCTGTTCTACAGGCATGAATAAGATGGATAATATTCTGGTATTTTGTTATAAATCAGTATCTTTTTAGGCTCAACTGAAATGACAGAAGTGATAAATGGCAGTGCCATTCTTCATTGTAATGAAGTGTTTATCATGTAGCCTAATTATGAGTATTTAAATACAAGAGATGCTGATAGCAAACTACTGATTGGAGCACTAGTCATATTTGTCTAGTGAGTATACACTGTGCATCAGGATAGCCTGGCTTCTCATGGAGTTGTTAGGAAGTGTCTTAGAAACAAAAGATGTGTGTTATAAATATTTAGGCAGCTTTATCTATTCAAATAAGATCTCTTCTAAAAAAATTATGTCACCTCCTGTGTTAGAGCTTGTTTCACTCCTGTCTACTTCTGAGTCCTTCATAAGAAAAGGTCTTATAAAACAATGATAACATCCAGATTATTTAGGAATAGTGATCAGTTAAGGTAGGAAAGGACACTGGAGTCATCTTACATGAACACAGAGTATTTCTTATTCCATTTCCTATCAACTTCTACTGTTTTCTCACACCAGAGAAAACCTAGGTGACATGTAAATATATAAGCTGAGCATTAAGAGGAAAAAATTATATAAACATCACACTTAAAAATTAAATTTAAAGTAATCTGGGTTTGAGCCAAATGACCAAGCAAAGGCATTGTACATAATTGCTCTTTCAATTTTTTTTCAGTTTATCTCACTTAAAAATGGTTCTTAATATTTTTTTCTTTTTGATTATTAATTTTTATGTCTCTGTATTTCTCTGCTGTTTATGGTGATGTATGTAGTCTTTGAACACAAAGTACTCATGACAGGGTTTCTTTTATGTCTTTTTACATGTCTTATTACATTTATAACATAGGTGCCTTTTTTACACCTTCTGTCTCAAGTATGCTTTTGATAAAGGGACTAAGAAAGCAGAGCAAGACTAAATAATCTATTTCCAAGATTTCTTTTGTTTTGTATGGATTACTGGGAAGGAAAAAAAAAGAAGTATTAGAAAAAGGAAGTTATTGACTAGTAGGTTTTTAGCAACATATCATTTTGAGTTCATATGGGAACTAACAAAGGCTGAAATTTTCAGTTTTCCTTCTTCTAGGATTATCCCCCTTCATTTCTATATCTCCCTATTACTTTATTTTCATGATCTTTTATATGTTATTTCATGGGAGTGGAACACTGATAAAAGAAAACACGTGTTTTGGAGATTTAATTTGTCTTTTCATCTTTTGCCAGACTCCTGTAGATCTTTATGCTGAGACTCATGAGACATAAATATTGAAATATCGAGTTCCTCAGTGCACTGGCATTAGTCATGCAGTTCTTTGAATGGATTTCACAAAGCTGAATTAGGAATCTAAGTAAATCAGAGGGAGAATTAATAGTTTCTAAAGGGTCCTTGTAAAATCCTGCTGTTAATTGTTGCTTTTTAATTATGAAAGAGTGTTTCAATAATCCATCAGAGTCCCTTACAGAACAGTATGGTTGATCTAAGGACTGTCATAGCAATAAAGAGAGAAACCATAGTCAAAATACCAAGCAGTTGTTTGAAATTGATGACAGCATCTAAAACAAGACAAGTGAGGAGACATTTGGCAGCACTGTCACACTCAGCTTTTCCTTGACAGGGACAGCACACATGCTGTCTTTAAACAGTTGTCTTGTTTCCGGGTGCTTTCTAAATACGATTTTTAATTGTCGTTTGGGTTTTTTTGTTGTTTTTTTTTTTCTTTCCATAACTTTTGTCACTGCTTTGGACTGAGTCTCAGCTGGCATACAGCCGCTGGAGTCTCAGAGCAGACTCAAATAACTCTATCTCTGCTTATAGAAGATTTCAAAGCTAGAAACTCAGAGTATGATTCTTTGATAATAAAAAGTACCTTGATGATATTTGTGCCAAATGGTATAGATGAAGTATTTGTGTTTCATACAACAATGAATGGATCAACATATCCTCCATATACTTTACTTAATTATTCAAAAAAACCCATAATTTTGTGTTATAAAATAGCATATTCAAGTAATCTTTATTAACCAACTATGTTTCTGGCTGTTGTTTCCTACAGTACAAACCAGCTCAAGACATAACCTTATGTCTTATCTTGCTAAGGCATGAACCTGCAATTTTATCATTATATTAATTATATAGCATAATTAGTATTATTGTATTGATATTGTGAAATAGATTTGTGGAGAAAAAATATTATCAGGAAAGGCACATAGTTTTAAAATATGGGTTTATTGAATTTAACTGCCTCATTAAATTTGTGTCTCTGGGTGTTTCCTCAATTCCAGATTTCAGACCGAACTCAATTACGATGTTTTGGAAGTTCACGATGGACCAAACTTATTATCTCCACTTCTGGGATCTTACAATGGTACACAGGTCCCCCAGTTTCTGTTTAGCAGTAGCAATTTCATGTATCTTCTCTTTACAACTGATAACAGTCGTTCTAACAATGGATTCAAGATTCACTATGAAAGTAAGTAATCCTGTATTGTATTATTTGATTTTCCCTCCCTCTCAACGCTTATCTTAGTCATAAATATATAAAGATTTACAGACTCTATCTGGAGTAAATTCCTGTTATTTCTTAATCTGGCAAAGATTTAGTGATGTTAAACCGCAAAATGGATGACCAGTAATTTTACTTAGAATTTAATGTCATTTATGTACTGCTCTGTACTATAAGAATCAAAAGATGACATTGGAAAGCAAATTCCTTTCTTCTGGATGCTGTTTTAAGGCTTGATATTCTTGTATTTTACGCAATACATTTGTGTGTGTGTAAAACTGCATGAGATCAGGAAGATTATGAAAATCTAAGAAAATTACTGTTCTGATTGATGTATCTGCAGCTCTAACTGAAAGTAAGGGGAAATGCATTTTACACTAATGACCTGAAAATCAAGCTATGGACTTGGTTGATTGTGGATTTTTAGGGTTGTAAAAACCTGCCTATGTGATTTTTTTCTGACATAGTATTCTTTTGCCCTTATTTTAGTAATATAAACTACACTGCAGAAAGTATCTGTAAGATTTCATAGTTTGTGACTTCTTAAAATTCTTATAAGTTGATATTCAATTTACTTTTTTGTTTCTAAATATAACTTTTGTTATCTTTTTAAGAGAAATAATATTTCTACTGTCATCACTATCTGATTTGCTCAGTAAAGGTTATAAGAACATTTTTATCTGTCCATTTGTGTTTCCTACAACAACTTCTTGGAAGTAACACGAGTTTTCAGATGTTCTTAACTTTTAACATTATTTTTTAAAATTTTCACTATTCCTGGCTACTAATGATATGGATATTGAATACAATCCACATGGAGGTGGTGTTGCCAGATAACATTTGGACTGAATGTTAAGTTCAGGCTGTTTATTGCAATAATCTGTTATTATACCAAAATTCTTAACTGTCCTAGTCTTCACCCACATACTCCCATGTGTATCACCTTCTACATTGTGAAGAAGTGATGATTTTATTATGTTCTCATCCATTCTGAAGTTTGAAGGATTGCTGTCTTAACACACCAGGAAAACTAGATTAATACTGCCAGAAGAGATCACTAAATTCTTAAAAGTACCAAATAATGTTAAATGGTAGAAATTACGTTTTGGGAATGTGTCCAGCAAGAAGATGAATCCTGCAGTTGTTCCAAATATTACACTGTTTCAATTTAATAAATTTGGAAAGGAAATCTGAAATTTCATTATAAAAAAAAAAAATCCCTCAATTTCATTAAAAAAAAAATCCCTCAATTTCATTAAAAAAATCTTTTTGTTTTCCTAAAGTTGATCCACACCCCACAGTTCTGTTTACAGTAATGGAGAATAAAAGTTAAAGCTACAATATCAGAGAACATTGAAAATATGCATTCTTACCATTTGTACACAAACCAAGTAATTTTCTGTTTAATAGCCCCTGTTTATACACAGACATCTAATATTAATTTTATTTTTATTTAATTCTTACTGATTTCTCATCTTGTATTATCCATTACAATCCAGTTTTGATTTCTGTTTTGGGAATAATAATGACTAATGTTCCCTTATTTATCATTTCTCCCTGCAAATATCCTATTGAAAGCTGAGGGGTTTTATATGCCCTTATCTTTTATGCCAATTATTTCTTTCCACACTGAATTTCTTTGTAGAGTATTTTGTGACTTCTGTGTAGGAATGAAAGGAATAACACCGAAAAAACCCCTTACACTGAATACTTATAATTTTCTTACTTCAGTATTATTCCTAGAGGGTTTTTTTCATTATCTTATAATGAACTTCTTTATAGGAACTTTATATATGAACTTCTCAGTGAAATAATCTAAAAGGTTTACTTTTTTAGCACACATTGAAATTTCCTTTATGAAGTCAACTTCTCTTTATTTTCTGGTATTCTTTTTCTTCTCAATGTCTCATTATCAAAAAACATTAGGTATGAGAATTATTTTTATAAATAATTGTTCTATGTAAATATGTCAAGGATCATTATCAAAAGAAATAAAAATCATTTTAGCTATGCTAACAAATTTTGTTCAGAAAAAATAAAGGCTGGAAATCAGAATTTTTACTGATCATCAAATCTTCTCAACGTCAGCATCAGGTATGAAATCACTTAATGTTACTGAGATAACATCAAACTAAATATCCTGTAAATTATGTGATATTTTTGGTTGCAGCAGTGGCCAGATACAAATCCTTATTCATAGCATCATATTGGTAACAGAGAGAAACATAGTGCAAAGAAAATTTGCTGTAAATGCATGATAATGAAGCCTTCACCTCAACTCACAGTGCAATCAATTACTTAAAAATCTATAGGTTGTTTGTTTAACTAGCTTTTTTTTATTTATTTTTTTTTAAATCTAGGTGTAACTGTTAATACTTACTCGTGCTTGGATCCTGGCATACCAGTGCATGGACGTCGTTATGGACATGACTTCTCTATAGGTTCCACTGTCTCATTTAGTTGTGATCCAGGTTATAGGCTGAGTCATGAGGAGCCTTTGCTATGTGAAAAAAATCATTGGTGGAGTCACCCACTCCCAACTTGTGATGGTAAGGATAAATGGATTAAGTACAGAGTACCATAAAATGTACAAATTTTGCCAAACTATTATTAGTCAAAATGAGTTAAATGTTGGAGCTTTGAAAACCTCTACTTTTAGGAAAAAAGAGAAAAAGAATCGTTAGAGGAAATAAATGTTATATAATTCTATGATGAGACATATAGCCATTAGAGAATGATATGTAGTTATTTAGCTCTGCAGATTACTGAAGGTATGTCTATCTGAATATATATTACTGTGAGCTAACATTGCAAGGTTAATGTGTATCTGCTTGTAAATCACTCATTACAGACTACAAATATTTGTGTTTGGGTATCCATCTATGGACATAAAACATGAAATGAAGTTTATTTCTACCTGACTCAAGACCTCTTCTCCTGTTCGATGCTGATCACTGTATTTGTAGCTTGTTAACAGAACTTGACATCTTTCAATCACTGTAGGAGTTTGTTAGAGCCACATTATAGCTAATCATTAAGTGTATGATTATTAAACCAGACAAAAGTGAGATGGAGTAATAGTTCTCCACCATATCATTAAAACTAATGCTTGAAAAATTATCCAGTATTTTCAGTCATCTCTTTTAATCTGAATTGCTCATTTTAAAGTTATCCCAGTTAGAGTGGTATCAATTACATGTAATATTAAGAAAGTAGATTGTAATGTTCATTAAGTTGTGTTATTTCAGATGTTTGCTTCTTGAAATAATTTTCTTGATTGGAGCATAGCACATGTTTTTATGATGATAAAAATGTTGTCAGGTATGATAGAACCATTTAAATCTAGGGTAGTAGTTAACAAAAAATATCTTCTGATCTTTTATGAGCTACACAATGCACACAATAGTACATTTTTCTGAAACAGTTCTTAGTGTCTCAGGACACTCATTTAGAAAGAAAAATATGAATCTGAATGGAGACTGATGAAGAAGCTCACTGAACTGTGTGTGATTTGCCATAAGGAAATTATATTGCCAATATATGATGATACTCAAAACTTGTAGTGGTAGAAAGGGGCATGAATTTCCTGAATATGGCACTCTGTAGTTATGAAAGCCCATCTCCTAAAAGATTCTGTGTCTCAGGTTTTGGAATGAAGAATTACAGGGTTGCCACAGTTTGCAGTCGAGGGGACTATATTTTGCTGAATAGGCCAAAATTAAGATGTATTTTCTCATGATGATAGGCACTCGGTAACTAGGTAAAGCAACCTGTATTAAGACACTCCCTATGAATACTGTGCTCCTTTGTGAAATAACCTTACATATTTTAATAAATTTCTTCTTAAAGGTGCTGAGCTAGCATGCAATTCATTAAGTAAATGAGGGGTTTTTTTTTCCCCAGTGCACATTGCTAAATGGCAATTGTCCATTCGATAAATATGCTCTGAAGGTAGGAATAAGTGCATTTATTCTACCAAATTTAATCAATTAATGGTATAACTAATTTTGATTTCATTGCTGATTTTCTTCTCTGGGGGAATGTTTTTAATAGGATCCAGAGTTTTTGCACTCCCAGGGTAAAAAGGGCGTTTGCTAAATGTGCTGTTCTTTGCATAAACTGCAAGTATGCGTTTGTATTAATCATGCCACTAATAAACACATCAGTCGCTGCTACTGCTCATTCAGTATGATACTATGATGGTTTCTGAGCAGCAGAATTCTTTTCTGTTTGGGTTTTTTTTTATAATTGCATCACTTTTTCAGAATTGCATCATGTATTGATATGGAGACACACCATGATAATTGTGCAGACAGATCACGATAACTCATGAGTGTGTGAGTTTGAGAGGAAAAGTGCGTAACGAAGAAAAAAAATTAGAACAGGTTCCTCCTAAAGTAGAAGGTGGTGTTGACTGAAAATCTATTCTTTGAAGAAGTGTAAACTAAGTTTTTTGTGATGTTTTTGGATGTTGCACAGATAAGCATCACCAAGAAGAGGAGATCAAATAGATGGTTTTGAGCTTTGCTGAGAAAATATTGCTTGTACTACATTTATACCATTCTTGTCTTACAACTACATATACCTATATGTATATTACAACTGTGTACCTATATATCTGGAAAGCCCTGAATTTTTTGACTATAATCACCTTCCAGTGCTTCACTAAAAGTTCTGTCTTATCATGTCCTTTCTATTTGATTATTATAAGAGAATTTTGCTTTTAAACTTTTAATATATGTGAGGAAACCTATTCTACGCAGTATATGAATTATTGTATTAATCCCATTAAAAATTACAGGAAAATGAATGTAAAAGATACCTAAGTAAGAATGTAAAGTTCTCTTTATTTTCTTCATCGTAACATGAATTTGAATTCTAATAGATATTAATTCTTATTTATTATTTGGATTAAAAATAAATATTGCCATTCCACCTGATCTTCATTTACCTAAGAAAATTAATAAATAGAAGGAAAAATGTTCAAACAAGATAGAAAACATTTAATGTTTATATTGAAAACCCCCAGATGTCCAATTGAATTAGAAAATGTGACTTACGCAGTACCATGATGGACATATTCAGGAAATATAGCAGAGGTTCTATGCCATTTCTATTGACATCTCTAGGATAAAAATACTTCTATTACAATACAGTTGTTAAAAAACCTACTGCAAATATTCAGTGTGGTAGAGGCAAAAGGTAGAAATGGATAACATCTTAGTCTATTTAGATTTGAATAAGAAGGTAAAAATGCAAGTTTATATTGTGAGTAATCTAGGCTACACTAGTTTCTATTAAGATAATCTCTTGTGTATTATAACTCAAGTCGAAGGTTTCTTTCTGGAAGCTGATTATGATAATTTGATGTCCGTATTGTTAATTTACCACTACTGAGCTGCATCCCATTTTAAGATTACATCTTCTGTAATTAGGGAAGACAAATGCTGAAGTTTCTTGGTCTATGAAGCACAATATATAAGATTCAAAATCTAACTCGCTGTTTCAGTAATTTGAAACTACATTTTATATGTCACTTTTATTATGGAATTGCACAATAAATGAAAATCACCTTAAAGTTACATTTTCAGTTGGAAGTTAGAGTTAATTAAGCAAATTAATGTAATGAGACCTCTGTGTGTTTGTGCATATATATATTTATTTAGAGTTATCTATATACACAAACACATTTGCGTATAATTAGGGTTTTTTGTTTCTGTGTGGTTCTTTATGAACAAGCATATAGTATTAGTCTTTTGCAATGATACTTGAAACCTAAAACTAATCAATTATAATTGTGAGTTTTCTCTTCCCACCACCTCTGAAAAACAAAAAGTTTCCAGTTATGTGTACTTACAATAAATCTAACTTACTGAAAAAAAGTTTTGGGTTTTTTGAAGGCTTCTCTTCTCATGAGTATTTTCTCTTTTCTGAAAAAATTGAGACACATCAATTAGTGTCTGAGTTGTGGTTGGTGATCCATGGCTCGTCTTTTGAAAAATCTTTATATAAGAAAATGATAGTTAATATAAATTGAAAATGTGAAAAATGTTCATTTCCAAGCTATCACCACCTTCAATCAGGCTAAAAAGGTAAAACCCTATGACTTTTTCTTTTTTCTTTATTGCATTAATAGTGAACACCATTTGTAGAAATACATGGATAGATATATTTGTATATATTTTTATCTATTTAATCTGTATTATTTTCTTTTGTTTTACTAAAATAACTTATATATTCTCTTGATAGTTCTGTCCTTTTTGGATATGGTGACTCTTCTCACATCCAGATATCTCGACATTTCATATTTTCACTATACTTACATAATTCTGAGACTGACTTGTGTTACCACAAAATACGTTAGTTTTACATAGATAGTAAATTTTATTCATAGGCCTTGGGTGACAGAGAACATAATTAGTGGTTGTTGAGTTTTATTGCATGGTATAAAACCCAAAATTTATGAGGGTATTCTGTGAATAAGTTTTAAGCGAGCTATACAGGATGACCCCTGCAGGAAGAGTACAGACTGACTTCTTCAGTAAAATACACATATGTTAAAAACAGAACAGAAGATGTGAAAGTAAAATGGAAAAAAAACCGCCAAACATCTATGAACAAAAATGTCATAATATAATGTGAAGCATCCTAGCAGTGTTTCTGTAGTATAGCTGCCAAGACAAGACAGACAGGTAAGAACTTGCAATTGCTGATACAGTGATCATAGAGATACAAAATGTATCTTACAGACGTAGACTAAGAAAACCGGCCTTATTTAACTGATCCAAAATCATAGATTCTTATATGATTTTCCAGCCTTCCAAAGTGAGACCCTAAGAGGGAGTAGCACATAATGATAGTTTAGCAGAAGAACAAATGGGTAAAAAATGCACTGTGAATAAATGTAGGCTAGAAATTATCAGGCTATTTCTAGTATTGCAAGGTTTATTTCCTATAACAGTTTTATAGTAGCATGAAATATGGTATGAAATGGAACTTCCCAATTTTACGAGTGACACAAGTGTTTTCACTACAGTTACTCATGTATTTCAGGGATGAAGCATGACCTGTGTGTCTCCCACTGAGAAACTTATGAGTAACCTGACTAAAGCTTCTGAACTTGTTTGAGCCAAAAATTATTTTTAATCTATATAGGGTCATTTTCTAAACTAGGCTTGCTTGCTGTCACTCTTTTCTGTGACTGATCATGCTGCTGAGCTAAATAATTTGGAACAAAAGAAATAGTAAATAATCAACTCAACACTGTAAGAATTTATTTTGTCCAAACTGATCTAGTCACTGAACTCCACTATTAAATTAGGTTCTTCATTCATAGCTATCCGAAACTTGCTTCTTAAATTGTCACATCATTTCTGATCACCACAGTGCTGTAGATACTTTATATTTCCATGTACCTATCTGTATTCCATACAGAAAGGTACACTTTTATATTTTGTTCTCTTTATTTTTTGTTCTTTTTCTTCATTATTATTATTATTATTATTATTATTATTATTATTCTTTTTCCCCTATTTGGAAAACATGGTAGCTGAGGCAAAAAATTAGGCATTAATTAGGCATTAATTCAGTTCTCTGCTTGCATAAAAAAGAAATTATTAATTAGTGTGTTAACAACACAATATTCAATTTTCCACGTAAGAACTCTAAAATAGTGCTCCAGTTATTTGTTTAAGAATTCATTCTACTGTTGCTCTTTCCTAGCCTTCATCTCTCTGTAATCAGATAAAGTGAAAGAAAGGTTTCCTGTTGAATCTGGAAATGTGTGTTTACTGTTTGCTGGTTTTGTGTTTATTTTCATGTCTTTCTGTTTTCCTTTGCACTCTGAAAAACAGTCTGATACTAGTAGTGATATTATATGCTTGGGCTGTTTGCCATCTTATCAGGGCCAGTACACATTTTCTATTTCAGATTTGTCAACTTGGCTTTATTCTCTAAAATGCTGGGCCCTCGATGCCTTTTTTCGCCATCTGGTAGCCTTCACAGAGTTACACTGAGTGCCTGATGGCATGCCATGGATGTTTTATCACCATTTGCATTCCTGAAAGGTTTTCCAAACACCCACTGTAAAATATAGTTTTTGTTTGGTCTATTTTGTATGGTTATAAAAACTGATTGTATTTTCTTATTTAATGGATGAAGTAGATAGTTACCATCAGAAGCTCCAGTGACATGCTGTCACAGCCATGATTTTGTGTTGCTAATATCTAAATATAGCGAGATGAGGCGGTAAGTGGGCAGTATTTACCTTTACTGTCTCTTCATCAGAGAAGTGAGGAGGAAAATTAATATGGAAGGAAGTTATTTGCCTGTGGCAACAATAAAGAGATTGGGCAATTGTGGTCCCTGTTTCAGCCTATGGTACTGGATTTGCAAATTTTCATCTTACAACTAGGCCAAAAATTCTAGAATGTTGGCAGGAGAGAGCACACAGAAGACAATCAGGAGGCTATCCAGACAAGTAAGTATGTTTAAAACAAAAAAATAGTTCGTTAGAATGATCAAACAAATTTTAGGCAAAATAGGGCAGTGTTAATTCTAGAATACAGGATGAAGTTCCACTTCTGATTTATAAGAAAACTGTAATTAAATGTATACTTCTTTTCATTCAGTGTCCTGAAGAGAGTGATGGCATGCAGTGCCATAACCTCATTATGAAACATTATTGGTCTTTATAAAAACATTCCACAGTGCTATCAAAATGTCTTAAAAATGCATGTATCTCATTGAGACAAATGTCTGCTTAGGTACAGGGTGAGACAGAAGGTACATTCTGGATATTCTCTTGATTCACTGTCTGGCTTTTTCTCAAATCAGTGTTTCAATGTACATCTACAAGCAGAAAATTATGTCAACATATTCATTCTTAAACATGTAACATTAATAGCAAAGGCAAAACTGGGTATAAACTCCAACCATTTACCCCACCAATGTATATCAGAAATTGCCATAAGTATCAGTATACATCAGAATAAACATAATGTAATGTACATATGTTATATAATGTCACAAATCGCAGAACACCTTTCTCCTGAGGAAGTATGTACATGTTTGAGCACATACTGAAAGACCAAACTTCTCCTACCTTTATGATTCATACTGTCGAGTGTTGCATTAGTAGTTGCTTCTGATTTTACAGGAGGAATAGGAGCAGGTTAAACCAGTTAGTGCAGTGGGACAGCATCTCTCAGCATGAGGCATTGCTCCTCCAGTGTGTGCCAGGCTCCTTCCCTCACCCTCACTGCTGTGGCAGCAGGCTGGGAAACACAGAGGCAGTAAATAGGGGAATGACAGCTTATACAACAAGGAGAAGAGGGATTGATAGTTGTGTCAACTGGAATTACAAACAAGTAGCTGCCACTTATATACCTCTAAAACTGCCTTTCAAGAACTTTAACACCTGCTAAGGAGAAAATCTTACTGTGTAATATTGGAATGCTGAATACTGGCTTTGATTAAGGTGAGGGCTCAAAGAAACTATGGCTGACACCAATAAAAATTCTGAAAGGACATTGGTTGAGGGCTTGACTACTTATGGCTGAAAAAGAAGGGCTTGTGTTAAATACTTTGGAAGGAGTGCTCATATGGAAAACTGCAATTATTTTGGTAATATATGTAATTAGGCTAAGAAAAATAAAAGGGATAGAGGTTTGTAATCTTGATTAAAAAAAAAAGTAGAATTACTCATTTATCTTACAATGTATGCCCTTCTGAGATAATATATATTTGGAGAACTATGATGTAATAGTGTGCTTTGTACGGAGTATTAATTACTGTTATTGACATAATTCTAAGGTATAAGACTATTACTAAAAATTAATTAATTTTGTATTTCAAAAGCTCTGTAATGGCAATTAAACTGTAATGGTAAGTTATTTTTTTCCAATGTTGTAATGACTAAATTTTCTTTTTTTGTATTAATTCAAGTTGTAATTTAATTTTTGTATCACTCAATTACCAATTATTTCTATAAAGTTTCTATTGAAACTTTAGAAAGGTTTATTCTTCTGTTGGCACTTGTCATTATCACTTGCATTATAGATATAAATGCATAACAAATAACCATATACAAGAAAGCATGTTATGCTTCCTTGCAAAAATACTTTAAGTAAGGAATTCTTCAATGGCGAGATCCACTATACACCATTTTAATTCCACCACCTTTGCTTCTGGCTTAAGTGATATTGTTTGGCTCTGTGTTTCCTCCATTCATCTCTGCTGACCATAAGCCTTCCCCAGAGTCTCCAGAAAACATGAAAAAACAGCTAAGGAAACTTGATTTTAATTTTCTTATGCCTATTAAGCACATATTATTTATTCATTGATCTCTTTTTATATTGTGTAAAAATAACATTTTTATAATGTGTAAAAATGTAGTTATAGCTGAAATAGCTAAATAGTTTGAATAATTACTTTTAAGCAATTTTAAAGTCATAATTTAAAAAAAAATTCTTATATTTTCTCTCCTCTGTAAGTTTTCTATTCTTTATATTATTATTAATGTTGTTATTGTTGTTATTTTCTTTGTTGTTTTTAGCTTTATGTGGTGGAGATGTTAGAGGACCTAGTGGAACAATTTTATCCCCAGGTTATCCTGATCTATATCCAAATTCACTGAATTGCACATGGACTGTGGATGTTACCCATGGGAAAGGTAAATAAATCCTTTTCTCTTTTTTTTCACTTTTTTTTCCTCTGTTTTGAATATATAAGTTCAGTATCCTGTGCTATAGATGTAGACCTAGGTTAGCAGCAAAGCACTCAGAACTATATTGCTGATTGCTGATTTTTGGTTTCATTTATTTTTATTGTAATAGCCCCTAGAATTCTGCAAGTGGACTAGGCCCTTGTGCTTCCCACAAAATGGAAAGTCAATGAGAAAGAATCATATAATGACTGATCACAGAAGCTGAAGGCCAGGAGGCTTTTAAGAAAGAGGAGCCTATTCATTGAGGCAGATTTCAGAAAAAAGATGTAATACTGCTTTTAACTCTTCTCTGAGAGCTTAAAAAAGGGACACAAATGGAAGCTGGTATTTCCAAGTAGCAAAGTTTCCTTGAAATAATGTGTCCTAGTTGCTTTCAGGTGAAAGCGTTTGGTACTAGATGAGAAGAGATGGGTCATACTTTTAGGTTTTTGTTGGTATTTTATATTCAATATGGGAACATTTACTTATACTCTTGTACTATGAGTGGAAAGAGCTAGAGAAGTATAAGATTTAATGTTACAGAAGGAGACAAATAGAGGTAGGTGTCATAAAAGAAAATGAATACAAAAAGCGCAAGCTGGTAAGAGCAGAAAAAAAGAATTACATTGTAACACTGGAAAGAATACAGGAAAAAGAATGAAAGGGAGAAGAAAGAAGACTAGTTCAATTCTGAATTTCATGTTTTCTCTGTGAGAGTATGAAAAATGTGTATACGGATGATGTGTTCTTCTAAGTAAGAATTATTGATAACGATAAAACTTCTGATACAGAGAACTGTGCCCATCTGTGATCCCCTTATTCCATCTTGCAAAAATAGTGTGGTAGTTCCTCATCTAGGTGTTAAATCACTCTGTATCTAAAGTAGATGGAATGACTATGTTACAACTTCTTGCTGCTATTACATAATAGCAGGCAATTAAATGTGTAGAGTTAGTTAAGTTGTGTATTTTATGTCTGGATGTGCTGTACCATCAGGAAGAACATTTTCTGTATCTGTACATGCATTTGTAAATAACATGATGTGCAATATAAAGATACGTGGTTTTAATTTTACTCTTCAAGCGTATCTAAAGTTTTAGAATTCTGAAATGTTCATGTGGACCAGCGTTATGATTCCTGAGTGCTCATTAAAACTATATATATTTTTTTTATTTTTTGGAAATTTGTTAGCTAGAGAATGGAACATGTATTTTAAATATAACTAATATGTCTACTAATTGCTATTATTTATGCAGAAGAAAGGAAATGTTTATCATTACAATAATTATTGCATTTTGTCTGTGATTAGCATGCAATTCAATATATGGTGAAATGAAATTTGTGGAGTATCAGTGGTATGTTTTACACCATTTATTAATAGAACAGTTAATTTACCCATCCCTCCATAGTCTGGATTGTAATACTGAGAAACAGCATTTTAGAGTGTTATGTCTTCCTGTCTTCATTTCAGATTTTAAATATTCCCCTTATAAAGAAAGGGGCACATGAGGCAGAATGAGAAGGAATCTACCTGAACATATCTTTTAAAATTCTTCCCTGGAGAAGACACAATCTGTCACACAGCATATATTAATGTGATTAGAATATTTCTGAAGAAAAATAAATTGTACTGCTACTGCTTGGAAATACTTTTGGGTTTTGCTTAGAAATGTCATGGCAATCTGGAAAATTGATTGAAACATTCCCTTGAGTTCGGTGTTTGAAAAATATTCAATGAAGCTCAGCTGTGATTCACAGGAATTTCATTATTTTGGGTTACTACCATAAAATTTTCTTTGGCATATCTGATTTTGTTGTTGCAGTATGCTTGCATGCATAGAAGAGACAACATTAATTTGGAGTAAACACAGCAAATATGACCTGAATTTCAGTCTCATTCTGTACCTTTCAAAGGATTTTTTAAAGAGCTCCTTTTTTCATGTGAGATCAACACTGTGTCCTATATAAACGATAATACAAAACTTACAGAGTCATAGATTATCTAGGGTGGAAAAGACCTCTAAGATCATTAAGATCATGGAATTTATAATTTAGCTTACAAATTCCAAAGTTAAATTTATATACATTACCTCAAAAGATATGCAGCCTAATCTCAACTCCAAAATTCTGTCTGATTTTTGACAATTTTTTTGTCACAAAATTTGAGAGAATAAAAAGAACAATCAAAGCAGATGAATGGCTTTTCTCATGAAATTAATATATTAAGGATTTTTAAAATACAAAATAAATTGTTTTGATTATTTTTTTTCCTAGGCATAAATACAATCTCATCCAGTAGTTTCTATATCAGTGCTACTAAGTAAGGATGCGTTTTTTGGGGTCTAGAGGAGTATGTGATGTGTGTTGAGTTATTAGAAGAGAAGGAGGTATCTACTCAAAAAAGCTGAATAGTTCTCCATTCTCTTTAAAGGATGTCCATAAATAGATAGAGGTCTCCAAGATCCAAGGGATTTCTCTCATTGCTCCTGTTTGTATGTCCAGCTACATGTCCTTGCTGTATGGCAAGCCTAAGCATGCCAATATGTATTATGAATGTATATGGCTGGTCACACAGACTAACATGGACAGAGGCAGTGTCTTATTAGCACACACAGAAATACCAACAGCACTGAAACAGACATGACCACAGGCAGCCAAATCCTGTTTCTCTATTTGGGTTGATGGGAAAAGGAGTTTGCTAGAAGTGGCACAGTCACACACGTATATGCATGTGCTTCTACAACTTTCCATATCCTGACCCAGAAGCTGGACCCCAGATCCCACTCCTATCAGGTGCTGCCCGCCCTGTGACCAATGGTCCTTTTTCCAGTTGGCCTCTGATCTCATTGTGCTCACCAGGCAATCCATATTAATATTCACTAGTGGTCACATATGTGCTCACACTCTGGACAAAAGACATGCTTGCACACTGGTCAGGAACAGAATTTTAAATTAAAACAGGACAGGCTACAGTGGTTAGGCACAGGGATTAGGGAGAGAGGCATAACCCTCTCTCTTTTCCCACTCTTTTTTACTCTCTTACCTAGCATGATCCCCACCCTTATCTTCATTTGGCCCTTAAAATACCACAAAAAGTTTTGTAGTCTATAACTACCATTTAAAAAAAAATCATCTTCAGTTTTACATAATCTCACATATTCCCTCAAATACTCTATAGTATCCTAATTTTTAAGAGACCCAAGACAATATGCTTTCCCCCATTATAATCTGTTACTAAATTCTGATTGAACTGCTTTATGATTACAGTGATATATTTAATTTCTCATCAGTCAGAAACTTAAGAGTTCTGGTCTTTGTTAGTATCCTCACTAAATCCTGTTCATTAAAGCTTGTGCATGTGTGCATACCATTCATTACTTCCCTCATTTCTTGTCTTTGCTTCCTGTACCAAAAGGTCCTTCATAAACCAAGGTTCATAAACCAAGTATCCTTGCATGCCAGATACCCTTACAAGCTCTATTTCTTGGGTGTGTTTGAGTTGTACTAACATAAATATTTAATGCCATTAAGACAACATCAGGAATATTGTAAAAAAAACCCCACTACAAGACAATTGTACTGAGAGCTTCTAAATCTTCACATGAAGTCTAGAAAAGATAACCTACAACATGTAAAGCCGCATGAGTTTCCTGTGTTTAGACAGCTGAGTCAAGCACCCTATATGTAATTTGGATTTTATTATCCTGTTTGGGAAGAAAGGGGCTGGTGGTGAGAGGAGGAGTGGTGATGATGGGCTTGATGGGTGCAGTATTGAGGCTGTAGGAAGGGGAAGTATTTGTTTGTTTATTGATTGAATTATCAAAAATCTGTTGTCTGTGAGAGTACCCAAAGATCTTCATCCACCATGTTAATCTGCAATCACATGAATGGATCTTCCTAAGTATTATGTCATCAGATATATTTTGATAGAGCCTGAATCATTGGTTTATAACTGACAAGACAAAACTGAAAATGGTATGACACTAGAGGTTTCAGCAATCACTTCAGCTAGTTAATGGATTCTCTGGTTTCTTTTTGTTGGCTTTTCTGTGCATTCATGGTCTACTTCTCAGAAATGCAGAACTGATTTGTGTGTCTTGATCTTTAAGTATATTTATTGCAATTGTATTCCAGGCTGTATCTTCTAGATGTGTGAATTATATCTGATGCCTGGCAAAAAATCACACTGTTGACATATACCACATCTTATTAAAAGACCTTCTCTTTTTTGGGTGGAAGTGCAGCTGTGCCATTAAAATATAATGTCACATATTTTATAAACTTTCACTGCTGCTGTGTAAGGATACTGGTGACTGTAAGAAAGAAGGTTTACCTTTCCCATTCCACCATAAACAGTTTGTAGTTTTGAACATATGTAGTACATCATTGGATTTTACACAAAAATTCAAGCACATCTTTGAATTCTAGAAATCAAACATCCATACTTTGCAGCTAAGGGCAAAAGTGAAAGGTGGTGTCAAAACAAAAAGACCTTTTGCAAAGGTGTTTTAAGTCTAAAATCAGGAGAGTTGCTAATTTTTAGAAAACTTATCTTCATTTTCTGAATGATATAATAACTAAATGTATGAATTTTAACCTTGGCTTAATGACACTGATGTTAGTAGGGTGATATGCAAACCTAATTCTCTTTTTTAATAGGAGTGCAGTTCACCTTCTACACCTTTCACCTGGAGGATCACCATGACTACTTACTAATAACAGAGAATGGAAGTTTCACACAGCCATTAGCACGTCTGACTGGCTCAGAGCTTCCTTCACCAATCAATGCTGGTCTCTATGGAAATTTCAGGGCTCAGTTGCGCTTTATTTCAGATTTTTCAATATCATATGAAGGATTTAATATTTCTTTCTCTGGTAAGAAAATACCTGTAATACCTGGCTCCTGGAAAAGTTTCAGTTTTGGATTGGTTTGGTTTGGTTTTTTTCCCTGTATTTTATATAAAGGAAAACAAACAAAAAAAAATACAATTAAAAATTGAAGTGATTTTGATGACTACACATACTGAATAAAAACAACTTGTTTCCTAAGCACAATAATTTCAAAATAAGCAAAACTTTATGCCTCTGTAGAGGCAGAGAACACATTTCTGCTACAGGGTAAATAAGATGGCAGTAAACTGTAAGACACATTATCAAATTACGGAAAGAAACAGAACTTTTCTAATTTCAGTTAGTGAAATTCCAGATAAGCCAGTGTCTATTATTCAAGGTTTTTGCTGTGACATTATTTTAATTTGTTTTATGTACCTGAGATATTTATGACTCTTACAAGGGTGATAAATCATGTTGTGTTATGTATCTTTAAAACATTGTGAATATATTCATTTGTCTTACTTTTTGATGTAAGACAAATGTTTGTTTTAAAACATTTGTTTCAAACATTCATTTTAAAGTCTGAAGTCTGTATTGACAGATAGGTGGAAATTTACAGAATTTACTAGACTGCAAGATTATAAAATATGACTGGTAGAAAACATCTTGTTCTCATTTGTACAGGCTGATTTGCTGTCTTGTTTTCAGAGTATAATCTTGAACCTTGTGAAGATCCTGGGATCCCACAATTTGGTAACAGAATAGGATTGAATTTTGGAGTGGGAGATATTCTGACATTCTCCTGTTCATCTGGATATCGTTTGGAAGGAGCTTCAGAGGTTATTTGTCTTGGTGGTGGACGACGAGTATGGAGTGCACCTCTTCCAAGGTGTGTGGGTACGTGGTCAGCTGCTTTCATTTGCTTGTATGTGTAGTCATTGTCCATGGACTTGCAGATTTACAGCATGGAAAAGCATGGTAATACACCTCTTACTTTTTAATTTACTCTCATATTCTCCATATCTCCTTAGTCAATTTTTTTAACCTTTTCTTATATATTTACTATTATAACTATCAATGGACTTCACAGTCTATACCTGAAAGAAGTTCAAATCGAGGGCAATGCTTTGTCTTCTTATTTTGATTAATAGCTTAGGAAACCTGGGTATAAATTTAAATCAGCATTTACCAGTTCACTTGCCTAATAATTGATTTTTTTCTTTTTTTTTTTTTGCCAATGCAAGCTTCCAGGTGATACCTGGATTACAAAACTGTGTAAATGAAGTTAGAGCACTTAGACCAGGTTTATTTAATAAAACTTTATCCATGTATAAGAGTACAGTCAACCCGGGCTTCCTATACAGGAACCATATCCTCAGAATATCCTTAAAACAGTTGTTCCGATTTTAAAATTATAGGTAAGATAACTGAGAGAAAACAGTTTCTGTTGGTTCCTAGCTCTCTCCACTCACTGTACAGGTAGTCTATGTATGCAGCTTTGACTAGAATCTTAGCTTTTAATGGCTAAAGAGTGTTATTTGACCTGAATTCTTCCACATTTATTTGCTTTAAATTATATTTGTTTTAAAACAAGATCTCTAAAAAGTAGGATAGTTACTTAAGTGTCTCTATTATTTTTAGTTTATTCAAGAGTATATATTTTTGAAATTTATTGAAGAGTGCTAGATGGAAGAGTTTACACAAGAAAACATCTGTATCACTGTGCATTTGAAATATTTTACTTTTTCATACTAAATTGTTTGATAGTAAAACATGAATGTATTTCAGATGCTGATTGCATAATAACTATGGATTGATTATGTGTTTCCTCTTATTTATTGTTAGTTACCGTATCATAATTTTTATGCCCAAACTATTCCTACACTTACCTTGGTATAAGAAAAATTACAAATTTAGCATATGCATAAACAACATTTATGTTGCTCACCTAAAGAAATGATGGTTAAGAAGCTGAGTCAGAGCAATGGCTGAATAAAAGTTATTTTTGTGCTGAGATTGATACATTTTTAACCATAAGAATAATAAAGAATGCATGCACAGTTGTAAAGACAGGTTAAATTTCAGTAATAGATTTCTAGAAGTTTTAGTAGACTGAAAACAAAATGGTAAATTATCAGTGAAAAGGAACTTGCACAGCAGCATAAATGAAAATAAAATTGCTATTTAGTTGTCATGACATAGAAAATAATGTTTATGTTTGTCTGTTTGGTAGGGGAAGAAAAACACAAGGAATAAATTATTTTTTAGTCAATGTGTTTTCTCCTTACCTTTGAAAATGAAAGATAGTCTCCAGTAGAATGACTTAATCAACAATTTCCTCCCAATAAATATCAAGCCGTTGTTAATTTTGTGCTTAATTTATATGCTGTAATAATGAAATTCCAACAAGTGGAGAGTAGAAATTCCTGTTGACCACTTATATTGGGTTTAAACTTTATGGATTGCTACTGTGCCTCTTGTTTGGCATTTTCTGTCAAAATGATTAATGAGTTGAATGCTTCTGATATCATTTACACTTTCACATATACACAACATCAATTGGGAACCAACCATTGCTCATGGTATTTGTGTTCAGCTTGTCAATACAAGAATAAAATGGAAAAAAGACAGATGAAATAGAAGTTTGGTGGAAGGCCAAGCATCTGCTTCTGGATGCAACAAAGGCCAATGTCCTGAGTCTTGAAACAGAGTAGTCAATCATAATCAATCCTAAACCAAATGATTTGCCAGTGAATTAGAAGCTGTCTTTCCTTTTCTTATTTGAAAGCTGAATAAATAATTGGGGTTTTTTGATGTTATAATTATTCAATTTATGAAGATAATCTTCAAAATAATTTGACTTAAAAATGAAATTTTGAAATTAGGAATTATTAAATGGAAAAGTAATGTTCAAATAGCAAACAAAAAAATTTTTTACTGAATTTTTAAAGCTGAATTGCTCAAATAATGGCATTATCTATATTCAATAGAGCTTGATGTTGTGCTGAAACAATTTTTATAAAAAGGTTTTTTTCTAAAAAAGCATAAAGATTTTTCAAATTTCTGTTCACCATTCAGCACATTTTGGGGTAGATGTCTGTAGTCACTCACTGAACAAGCACTTTTTGGTTGTATCTGAAACATTGGTGTGTTATACACACTATTTTGGTTCAAAAACTGAAGCACACACTATATGAGTCACTGTGAATTAACTCCATCACAGCCAACAGTACAAACTGTTAATAAATGAATATATCTAAAGAGTAAAGAAAAGAGACCCTAATCTTTAAATTGCTTGCTTTGAACTCCATGGTCAGTGAAAAAAATTCTCTTTTCGACTCTAAGTAATAGAGTCTTAAAAAAATACTTTTGTTGTGTATGAACGGTTGTTCACTTTTGACCGTTTCTAGAAGCAAAATCTAAGCTCTGGGTGGTTCTAAGGAATGAACATTTTCATCCGTATGGTAGGGGCTTATCTCCAGCTTTTAACACAGAGCAGACGTCTCATCTTAAGTTTGTGAATATGGAGCTGTTTTCATAAAATTTTAGTGCCTCTGAAATGGTTCTGATGTATTCAGTTCAGATGTCTTTGCCTAGTTCTCTTTTTAATTTTCAATGCAAGGTTTCAATGTTAGGTTGCAAGAAACCAGTTTGAATTTTCCTGTAATTGTGCTACAGACAAGAAAAAACCCAAGAGAAATTATTGTTGCTTTAAAGGAAAAAAAATAATGAAATAGATAAACTTTTTTTATAAACAATAATGGAATAAAGATGATTAAAGATCTATTAGAATACTGTCATTCCATAGTTTCTTGATTTATTTTCATGCTACATTCAAATAGTAAGCAAGGCAGTGTTCATATTCAGTACATGCACTACTTTCTTGAAATTACCTCTCTTTCTTTTTTTCTTTTTGTAAAATGTAGAAAGTGGTCTCTATTATGCCAGGAATTCTTGTGTCTTTTTTTTTTTTTTTTTGTCTCCCCAGCCCTGTTCCATATTCCTTTTTCATTCCTTTTTCTTACAAGGCTGACCAACAGCCAAATTGTATTACCCTTTATTATATATTGTTTCTATGTCTATGTAAAGGAAATAATATAGTATCTTCATAGCTGCCCACCTGTGTCAAGCCTTTTCCTTTGTCTTTGTTTGAGCTGTACAATTTCTTTCCAGTCTGCGAAACCTTAAGTGGAAGACACTGAATTTAAAACTTTTTTTTTTTTTTTAATTTTGCTCATATGCTACTTGCATTTCTTCTTACGAAATTTTCTGTCGATTTTTCTCAGTAGGTTCTAAAGAGCCTCTGATGTTCTGAACTTACAGCTTTCCAAGGAACTATGCCCCTTGCAATTATAGAAAGCAGACAAACAAACATTAAAAAATCTGCAGGCAAATTCATTCATTTCTGTCATGTGGCAGGTAGTATTTAACTTTTCAGGTAGTATTTAATGTGAATTTTTGCTGGTAAAGATTTTTGCCAAGGTGTTCACTGATGTAGCTTTTTTTCCAAACTTGAGTCAAGGTACTTTTCCAGGAATACATGGGGAATAAAAACCAGAAATGTCTGAAAGGTTCTATTGTATGAGAGAAAAAAAATTCAGTGTTGACTGAAGTATAATTATGTGACCAATGAAGTGATGTTTCTACCTCAGATACATCAATAGCAAGATCCTTAATTAGAGGTAGAGACATTAGCTACCCTCTGCATATCTTATTCCATATGTTATTAGAGTCTTGCTGCATAACAATATCCATTTCTGTGAATACAAAAAAAATAAGGCAAAGGTTGCTTTTATTGTATTTTGTTTGGAAAGATGTCCTTTTTGCCAGCTTTGACTTTTTTTTTTTAATATGTGGAGTATTTTGTCAGCATAAATTCTGAGTTTAAGGGCTGTGATATCCACTTATAAATGTCATTGATTCATCTCAGAACAAACTAATCCTTATCTTTCTTCTATTTTTAAGAAGTAAATTTATTCCTTTAAATATTTCTCCTATCATATCTGAATAGGTTATATGTCTGTTATTTTCTTCAGGGATACGATATCCTGGAAAAAGCAAAATACAGTCCTTGAGGGCTCACCACATGTTAGTATAATAGCATCATAATGTGATTAGCACTTTCTTACTATTTCTTATTTAATATTTTACATCAGCTTTTAATTGACAATCCTGTTCACCATGTGGAAATTTTAACCATCTTTGAGCGGATCTTAAGTTATTCTGTGGAGGGGTTTTTTTCGGTTTTCATGATTTGGAATAATTTTGTCTGTTGCTGGTTTTTTTTAAAAGAATGTTAAATAAGTTTAAAGGAAAATCATGCACATTGATGCTTTAAATTCTCCTAACATAGCATATAGTTTTGTTAATACAATTTACCAATGCTAAAGCATGTTTGTCATGCTATTTCTTTATCCTCTTTTGGATATGCAGAAGCATATTGTCTAAACTATTTGGGACTTCTCTCCATTTCTTGTCAATTGGCACTATTAGTTGTGATTAATAATATTATTAATGTATGTAATTCTTTCTAAGAAAGGGGATTTTTATTTAGCCATTGACCATTTGGCCATGGATGTGGAACAATCATCTTGTTGCAAAATTATGTGTAGTCTTAAGGACAGGACCTTCACAGATCTGGAAATACTGTCTTTTATTATGACATAAGTAATGTAGTCATAAAGCAGCTAAAAAAGTATTTGAAAAGTATATTGAAAGTAAGTTTAGTACACAAACAGCCACGTGAATCTTTTGATGTTCAGATCAACTTTGATGTAGGTGCATGTACTGCAGATACATAATAAGAAATTGTAGTTACTCATTTTTGTCTCTGTGAAAGGAAGTCTTGTAATTTGAAAGAATATAAAAGTAAACCCACTGTTCTTACTGATTGAAGAAGACAATGTTCTTTTAATTTTCTTCATCAGCATAGGGTTCCTTGTACTTAAACCTGTCAGAACACCAAAACCATCTGGAAAACTTGTGATGACCTTCTTACTCATGCTATTCACAGAAAAAAATCTTCAGTAACAACTTAATCCTTTCAGGATTTTCATGTTATCCTCTGTTTTGCTGTCTTGTTTTGACAAGAGTCTATTTTCCAGTTTATGCCAGCAATCAGTTGAAGAGTTAGAAATTCTAAAGGCTAACAGCTTTATAAGAGACTGTTGAGCACTGAATTTAGATGCAGTTTCTGAAGTAACTGTTGATTTACAGTCTAATACAAAGTTTGTTAAAGATAAAATCCTTTTTAGAATGCTTCCACTTATTTGTCCAGCCAAGTTGTAGCAATACATGGAGCCTCCTAACCAATAACAGCTTTTCAAAATACAGAACTGCTAGATGTAGCTCTTATCTTTTGATTCCAAGGGACTGTATTGAAGTAAATGGTTTCACTCTGGCTGAATTTCAGTCTACAGTCGCACATCATGTTGTTGGTGGGTTTTGCTTGTTTTTTTTTTTATTTTTTACTTTGTAATTATTTATGGTGAGCATTGTAATATTCTCCTAATATTTTTTAAAGCTATTCAATTCATTAAAGAATTGTATTCAAATGGTTAAGTTACCAAACAGATGCATTTCATTCCTTGGTTACATTAACAATGCCATTTTGCATGATTACAGAATTTAAATACACTAATAAACAGCAGTTTATTACTCATCTCTTTTATTATGGAAATGTGCAGTAAACACACATTCATAGCCAAAAACATAACAGTCTTTTATTATAAATATCTCACCATAAAAGTTTTTACCTTTCATTGTTTTTCTTTTAGATTGTTTTCCTTTCTAATGCTAAAATGATTCTGTATTTCTTCCAAAGTCTGGAAACAGTGATTTACTTCAATCTTATTGTTACATCCTTATATTTTATGTGAGGCTGAATTAAAGTCTTTGGGAAAACATAGCTGGATGCAAAATACCTTTCCGTACTTTTTTTTCCTACAAGAAAAGTGTATACATCTAAGGACGTCTAAGTTTCAGCTGAAACAAGTGGATTTTTTAAAAAACACAGAATTTTTTTATTAAAAATAATAATTTTTGTCTCTGTTGAACAGGGAATGTTACTAAAATGAAATATTAAGGGAGTAATTAAATATTTGTAATTTTTGATAACAGCCCTAAGTATGTGTTAAATTATTTTTACAGACTTTCTGCTCCTCTGCAATTTTTCCTTTACTTCTGAAAGAATGTTTTGTCACTTCTTTCCTCTCTTCTGTGTATCCCTCTTAACACATTTTCCCTTAATTTTTTACTGGTTTGCCTCTCTTCTTATCTGCCACTCACTGTAATGCCTGTTAAAATTATTTTCCAAACACTTCAAACAAATTATGTATGTTTAATATATGGATTTATATTAAGAAATCAGCTAACATTATTTTTTCTTAACACTTTTTTTTTACTCAGCACTTATTGTAAATAGAATTATTACGGTGGTTTTTTTTATTTATGCTCTAGTATTAACATCAAGGGATAGAAAGAAATCATAGGGTACATGAAGTTCTGTGCAATTTTAAACAGCATAGCTGCCTGCTCATGTTTACAGATAGAGGGGAAGATTGGCAGATAGAACTATCGCTGGTATAGTTTGGGAAGTCTTCTAATTAATTGTGTATCTTCCCAGTTTGATTCAGCACTTATTCAGAAATATACTCCTGGGTTTTGTGTGTGTGTGTGATGCTTTGTGGTTAGTTGTTTTGTTGTGGTTTTATAAGTCATAATTCACTTTGACAGGAGACAAGAAGAAAAGCCAGGAACTAACTGTTGGTTTTGTCAGAATTCCTCTGAGAGGTGCACAAAGGAGCCACTGTTGCAGCCTGCAGTGTGTGCTTCCATGGAACGGTGGTGATACAGCTTATACTGGGGGCTTCAAGCCTACTCTTACTAAATGAGCTTTCTTGTCTGCTAACCGAAGGCTTACAATCATACAAAGAATCACAGAATGGTTTGGGTTGGAAGGGACCTTTGAATATCATGTAGTGCACCCCTCTGCCATGGACAGGAATATTTTTTACTAGATCAGTTTGCTCAAAGCCTCATCTGGCCTGACCTCAAACACTTCCAGGGATGGGGCATCTACAATTTGAAATATAATTCTCTCTGAATTCAGAAAATTCAAATCAGATTGACAAATAGTGTGACATAAAAAAATTCCTTATTTTCAACAGAAAACTTAGCATGGTTCTGAAATATTAGTTAAAAATGTCCTAACAGCTCACTACTGCACTCAGATTTTAAAAAATTGCTTTGAGTTATAGTTCTGACATAACCCAGAGCTGTTGGATCGACTTAATACCATAATTACCTTGTGCCTTTTGGCTTTTATATCTCTCTGGAATTGGAAAGGATATCTCACAAACTTGAAATTACAATCATCTTACTCCTTTATGTTATAATTCAAAGTGACCTATGCATCTTCAGTGTAGCAAATACCCATTTATTTGAGAATGAAATAAAAGGATAGATGTGATCACATGGACTAGGTTTTCCACTTCTGCCTAGATTATATGTATCCAACTGTTCTAAGAGAAAGTAATGACACATGAATCATTTGGGTACTTGTTCTGAATTGCTGAATTAAACATATTCACCAGGCATTTGTTCTGCTTTGATCTGTGCTTGATTTGGCTTTCTGCACAATGTTTGCTTTAGCTGCATCCAGAAAGAGTAGTTATTCAAGTTTTGTTTTTTTGTTTTCTTTTTTTTTACTGTTTTTTTTTTTTTTGAAGGGGGACATTTTCTTTTTATTGTTGGTTTTGGGTGTTTTTTGTTGCTGTTGTTGTTGATTTTTGGTTTTTTGAGGGTTTTTTTGTCATCTGATGTACAGATTTCACATAAAAAATATATATATTTCAATATCCTGAATGTTACTCAAACAAGTCTGCTGTGGTCATTACAAAAATGTTAATAAAAACTAAAAGCTTTTAGAATACACACCATAGATTGCTTAAAGGTCTTTTCAAACCATTGCAAGTACCATATAGTTTTGCACAACAAAGTTTCTTATTCTGTGGACTTATAATTCCAGAATAAGAACCAATGAAATTCCTTGGTTAAAATAACTGAGGTGTATTCTGATGAGGCTAGGTAAAATAAATGGCAAGAATATTGAAGTGATCCTGAAAATAAACATAAACGCAGAAAATTCAATGTTACAGTTAAATTTAAATTAATCTAAGTGTGGAAATACTCTTGTCCTTGCACTATAATGGACACATATCGAGACTAAATAAAAAGTAAAGGAAATAATTGTAATAGTTTCTCAGTATTTATTTGAAATATCTGGTAACTCAGTGGAAAAATAAAAGGCTTAAAAATGACGTAAATAGTCCAAAATATGACAGCAAAAGAAAGTTAGTTATTGAGGCCTAATGAGGCATTGCTACAAGTTTTTATATTTCAGGAGATTTTTTAATTGCTAAAATCTTGAATTACATAGTTTAGTTGTTGGACTAATAACAGTATTACTTGGGAATACTTTTTTATTTTTAATTATTAAACCTATTTAATTCACTTTTTTTTTTCCTCTCAGGTATTTATGTTTTTCTTTCTTATTATTGCAATTATTTTTTTCTGTATTTATCTGGTAGATATAATTCTTTTTCTATTGTGCCATTGACTATGTTGGCTATTTTCATAAATTAATATTAGAGAACAAAGTATTTTTTTCATTAATCTGTGTGAAAATGTATACATCTGCATGTATGTATATTTATGCATGTGCATGTATATATAAATATGCATATTAATCTCTAGAATTCTTTTACTTTCATTTAATTTGCAAGTCTTTATGAATTTCTATATTGGAGAAGTTAAATCAACTATATTTCCTCCATAACAAAATTCAAGAAAGATCCTTTTAAACATTGTATTTATGAAATGTGCCACTAATATGATTTTAACTCTTCGTTTTTGAGCATATTTTTATTAAAGTGTTGAAATTTAGAAAAATTCTTGCAGCCTCCAATCACTGTCATGATCATATACTTAGAACTAGATTTTAGATATTAACAAATGTCAATAATTTTGAACTAGGTTACATTAACATCACCATTATCACCATTGCTAAAAGTATCTACGTGTTTTATTGAAGTATGTCTTAACATTTTCTTTTAATTGCAGCTGAATGTGGAGCCTCCACGACAAATAATGAAGGAATCTTATTGTCCCCCAATTATCCTCTTAACTATGAAAACAACCATGAATGTATTTATAGCATTCAGGTACAAGCAGGGAAAGGAATCAATATTTCTGCCAGAACATTTCACTTGGCCCAAGGAGATGTTCTTAAGGTATGTAATCATGCAACTTATTTGTTCTTTAGAAACTTGTGGTTCCTCATATTATTGAAGTTTATCTGCAATAGTGAAGTATGAGGTAGGTTGATATTAAGCATCTCTAAGAAAATACGTTTCTCAACTGGTTCCGTTTTTAAAAAGTTAAAAATTCATCACCCTGAGGTGTCTCAATAATGTTTCTTAAACATAATTTTCTGACAACAGAAAATTAAAAAGAGATTGAAATCATAAACCAGTTATTGTGTATTTGTGCCCTATTGTGTATTTGTATTTGATTTTTAGTATTAAATATTCATCAATAACATCTTTTGATTTTTTTACTTCCTCAGTACCTTCATAAACTTCAGCTGTGATCTAAACATAATAGGTAACAGCCAGCAGTTTAAATTCACACAGGCTACGTACTGCATTTTGTATGTGAGGTTTACACTTTAAATGAATCTAATCTTGTATGCTATGTAACATGTTCTGCAAAATGGTAAACACATCAACTACATATGAATAGAAGTGTTGCATTAAAATAGGAAACAAAAAAAGGGAAAAACAGCATACTAGAACCTACCAGAGGAATTTCACCCTATAAATTCAGTATAAATTCATAGCTTTTTCAGTAGATTTGTTCATAGTATTTTCAAATGCATATATTGCTTAGCCAACCACATGTTTAGAGCTGGTGTTGATCAGGGTGAGTTGCTATTACCATTGGTGATAGCACACCAGTGCAATAAGATATCCATAAAGTGATTAAATAATTGTCTAATTGTTCAGAATATGCACTTTAATTAAACTTGCGTCTCTGAAATCAAAGGAACAAGAAGTACCATGCCACTCACATTTGATTAAAATTTTTTTTCTGCCATAATCTTCCATATACTTATTAAATGAGAAGGATTATGAAAATATATATTTCTAAGAAACAGCTATGATTCAGACAAAGTTTTATCTCATCTAACTTCAGCCATCTGTGCTTTAGTTTAGGATTTCTGTCATTAGTTGTCAGGCACAGGCATTTCCAAAGGGGGCTAATTATAACTAAGGTATAAGCAGGCAGGAACAACTAATGTAAGATGGAATCAGGCAGCAAGAAGAAATAAATTATAAAACAAATGGTTTAAAATAAAAAGAAGTATTATGTTCTTCTTAAACCAAAACACAAGCAAAGAAGAGTAAAATAAGGTCTACTAAATACTCAAAATGCACAGGTGTGTTTATTTTATCTTAAACTCACGCTTACTTCAGAACCAAGTAGATACCTTTGTTTAGTTGTTGCATTAATTAATATAGAAATATTTAGTTTGAAAGATACTTAGTATTTACTAACATTAAACAGCATGGAAAAAACCTAAACCAACCAACCAACCAACCAACCAACCAACCAAAAAAGTCATTCAATTTACTGTTAGAATGTTTAGATGGTACATGCAAGTATGTAATTTTAACAATTTTGGGATTTTCTTATGAAGCAGAAAAATTAGTGAAGTAGTGGTAAGGTCTTTAAATTAACCAGCTACAAGTAGTAGTTCTTATTATGATTGTTTCGCTTTTCCAGCCTATTTGACATCATTGCAAGGCTGAGGCACTTGACCTTTGGTATTGTGGGAAGAAATGATATCTGTGGAACCTATTGTGTCTCTTCCTGCTTCCTTTCTTAGATGGAACTCTTGCAAACTGTCTTAATTCTATCATGCTCTTTTTTCATGTGTTCATTTGATAAAGGAAAATTCTTCAGGAAATACATTAGCATTCACACATTCCAAAGCTTTTCTCACAGAACCAGTTATGAAGTTTCTGTTGATTTCTATTGTTATTGATTACTTCTCATCTCCAGAAGCTGAAAAAGACTCACTGGAAGATTTTGTGTATGCTTGACTGAGGAATATGTCTAGCATTTATCATTAATATCTTCAAGATTAGGAAAGTAGCCTTGGTTACTCACATATTTTTTTTCCTGTATTGCCTTACACTTATTTATGTTAATCCCAGTAAAATGTTTCTGAAGATAAGTTTGCAGGAACTTCCTTTTATTTTTGTAGAACTAGAAACAAAAATGAAAAAAGGGAAAATACTGCCTCCTTTGGCTATTTTGCTGACTACAGAGAATAAACTTTTGGCTACAGGAGTAGGACATTAGGGTTATATTTTAGTCTTAAATGAATCAATAATAGTCAACACGTGCTGTAAAGCTATCTAATATGTATCACTACTTCAGTTTAAAAAAAAAAAAGGAAAAATATATTTCAGTCTTACAGAGAACAGCCAAGTGACATACAGTGAATACACAGTTCCCCTTTAACTATGAGTTAGGGAGGGTAAGGAATTCACCATTTTAAAATCAAGATACTTAAAACAATGACTTCCAGACAGGTCTTCCTTCCTTCCCCCTAACACAAATAAAGCAACCCCATAATATTTCATAGCTAAAGGCCAAGTTCTTAGCAACAAACTTTGGTTAAGAAATGGCTAATGCATCTCTTTTCATCAGAATTGACAGGTGAAAATGCAGACAAAGAAGTTAATCTTTGTGTTACTTCTTCTTGCTGCTAAGATTTTAGGTTACTAGAGCTATGCAACTAAAATTCCATTAAAAGTCTGAATAGGCTGAGTATTGTAATAAACTTTTGATATGTTCTTTAATGAAGGCATAAGGTCTGCTGCTTGCTGCATCAATTAACTGACCATGGATCACATTTATATCTGACAAGCACTGTTATTGAAACAATGAAACAGCAGGTACTGGGAATGCAGCATTAGAGGAAAACAGCATATTTAACACAAATAAATCACCTCCCTTACTGTTACTCCACAGGCAGAGAAGGAGGATTCCCTGTTATCAATTCTGAACTGGTATAGAAAAGGGGTTTCAGAGCATATAATTTGCTTTTCTTTTGCTTCATTTAGCATGCCATTCTCTTGTTCTCTTTTTGATGTAACTGCTGTGGCTACTTACATTAATGGTGTAGTTCTTTTTGTTTTTTTTATTTCAAACTATAAAAGAAACATAAATTTATCTATATTTTTGTGTCAGGATATAACTTGCTCTTGATAATGTCATATCTTGTTTTAATATTTATGAAAGTTACATGAAGGCATAGGAAGAATTTAAGATCTGTACAGTCATTACATGTCAATCCATTTAATATTAATCTCAGAAACTCTGTAATAGTCACTTTCTTCTTTCCAATATTACTGATACCTGAATTTGTGCACTATTTTTCCAGAATCCAACATTTTTAGACTAAACTACCTATGTGGGAGGAAAAAAAAAAAAGAATATATTGTTTCCAAAGTATGAGAATATTTTCTACCTGCTTTTTTCCACCTGCTTTTATCTCCATCTACCAATTTTGCTTGTAAACAACCTGTTCTCTGATAGCTGTGAGCAAATCCTTTAGATTTACACTGGAAGGAACAGAATTGCTATTCTTCTTGCCTGAGTAGTCCATTATTAGTGGCAAACACTTTATTTGAGTTGAAACCAGTTAAATATATAAAATATTCTTCTATATCAAAGATATGTGTGGGGGTTTTTTTAACTATTTTACAGGGGAAGAGGCACTGTTATTAGAATTGAAGCTTGAACAAGGCTCATGATTTTTTTTTTCTCTATTTTCAGTAGATTTCAGCATAAATTAAAATGTGCCTATGCATGGTATTAATGTCACACCCCAGTCCCAAAGTCTCGACTTTTACCAGGTGTTACACTTTTCATTTCAGGCTTCAAGAGATTTTGCTTGCATGTACCCTTGTAAAGCCATTGTTCTTTGGTACCTTGAGTTAATGTCCAGAGAATAGCTACATGTTTTACTCCAAGAGATTTCTTCTAATTTGGTGAGAATATAGGGGTTTTGGCAAAAGGGGTTTTAAAAAGTTAACATGCAACTTCATAAAAGCATTACAACAGGTCACCAGGACCAGCATGCATTGCTATGGTCAGGAAGTCAGGTATCCATAACTTACAGAAAACAAGTGTTTAAGTTACCCACAAGAGGAAGAAAAGAATAAAGAAAGAGAGATTAAGAAAGGGAAGAGAGAAAAAGAGGGGGGGAAGAACGCAGTTACCACTTAGAAGGCCACACATTGACAGCCTCAGAGACCAAACCACAGTCCACAGTGGAGACTCATGCTACCTCTTTATCTGTTCTGGTCACTGTGGCCACTCCCTCCAGGTGAGCCCTTTGGTTCACTGAGCACTCCCTGTCCCCTTAGCCAAGGTGAGGGTGCCACAGCCGATTAGAGGCTCCAGCGGGTGTGGTGTGGGTGGGCTACCAGGAAGGCCTGACTGACTGACGGGTGCCCTGTGCAGCTTTTGTGCCATGTGGCCAGACCTCGGCAGCCATCCCTGCTGACCATGAGGACACTGTGCTGGAGGCTGGTCCTCTCTCCCCTACACACACTCACACAGATGCACCCCCACGAGGTCGTTCTGACCCAATAACAACTGATCTGGTGTGTAACAACTAAATAATGGGTAGTTTTCTGGTAATGTTTTAAAAAAAATCAAACCTGACCCCCAAAATTTTGCAGGCAGATTCCAGTAAGTAAATGTTAAACAAAAGGCAGAGGAACCACAACTATGAAAAGGACTGACATGGAAAGAGAACATTATTTGTTTCTGCAGATCTTTTTTGTCTTTTGTAGTAGATTATGTGCTTGGGCTTATGTAGAGTGAGAGCTGATGTGCCAGGTGAGATTGCACTTATGTGGCAAAAAAGGATTTATTATTTTTGATACTGTAATGAAGCAATCTTCCTTTCTTCTTTTACTAAAGCACTCAGGGCAGCAACAGGCAGGTTCTATGTGTCCGTAAACAGAAGAGAACTGGCAGTCAGGATTCCTTTTCCCTGCACTTGGCTCAGCACTGATTGCACTCCTGCCAAATACGAAGGATTGAGTTTTACTGCATTTGTTCGCTGTCTCATCTGTGGGCCAGATTTGAAATGTGTGCACATATTCAGTTTTTGAGGGGTTTTGGGCAAACTCTTCAAAGGAAGGTGATGTTTGGGCCTTTTTGCTAATTTGTTTCTTAAGAATCTCCCTGTTCGTTATCATAATACTTTTAGCAGTATCATCTTAAAAACATGAGCGAAAAATAGGTAATAAATGTAGGGGACAAAAAAACCCCCCAAAACAACTAAAACATATGGGCCCTTTTCTGTCTTTATATTAGTGCTTCTATTTGCATGTGATATACATTCGACAGGGTGTTGACAGCCTCAGTTCTGAGCTGCTGATTTTATGTTATTTCTTCTCTTTATAAAAAGGTACAGATCTTCATATCCATATGTCTTTTATGTTTCAATGGAAAATGTCAAAAATAGTTTGATTAAAATGCACAAATTTATTACATGCTAAAATGTTATATAATTAAATAAGTTGGCAGAAAAAAGGGCATTAATTCCCATTTAAAATTTGTTGATAATGGAGCCACTTAAAAGATTAGCAAGTTTTATTTGTACTCTGACTATGTAAACATAGCAATTCCTGACCAAGTGTTTATTAGTTCAAATCATATTTATGTAGACTGTTCACTATTAGCATCCTTCTCCATAACATTTCAAAATATTATTGTGATATGAAGAACTTTAACACAGTTTTCTGTGTCTTTGCTCCTCTTCATGAATTAATCATTTAACAGATTAGGCCTTTAAATAGCTGATAAAGATGGACCTCTGTTTTCTGAATAGCTTGTTACTGTTTTATTCAGCCATTCAGTCATGAATCAATTATCTTTGCATTAATGATACAAGATGACTTTAAGAGAAATATATCCAACTAAATATTTTCATGATGATTATTCTTGGAGTTACCTTTAGCATCCAAATGACTTAAATCCAGGTCTGCTGCCAAGGCCTATAAGAAAGAATATTCCTATATTAAAAATAAACTAATGGTGTTACATTAATTCACATATAATATAATTCACATTGTCTCCCAGAACAGCTGAATTACTAATACATTCAAAATCTTTAGCTCCCACATAGTTAAAAAAAAACCCTCCACCTAATTTAGCAAGGTTAGAAAGAAAATGCTGGTTCTACAAATCTCGCAAGGGTCTGTTACCACTTTCTTTGCAAGCTAAACTGTATCATTCAAGTTATTATCTAAAGTTTTATTTTTTTCTATACTTTTCTATACTTTTTCTATATATTTTTTTCAGACCGCACTGTCTCAAGAAAAGGGGTATATATTTCTCTGAATGTCTGAAAGAGAGTAACCAAAAGAAAAAAAATGAATTCAGTTTCATGTTCAAATGAATCATAATCGTGCCTCAGCCAGATGCAGTTCTCCTACTCAAAAGTATCAGTTTCAGTGTTGGGGTACTTTAAATTCTGTTCCCTTCACAGAAATTATGTAGGCTAAACAGTATTATACAGTTCCCCCATGAAGTAGAGTTAGTGTTAACTAATGAGAGATGTCAGTGGAGTAATAGGAAAAGTTTAATATGGTAGTATGTCTAACAAAACTGACAATGAAGTATGTGTGAGGACATTCTAACATGAAGGAAATTTGTATCATGATGTGGCTTATTGGAAGTTCTGGTGAGACACTAAGAATAGTTAGTGTAACTTATTAACATCTTCCTTTGGTTAATTATTAGTGATGAACACATAACAGAAAATTAATTACTCCTATAAAGTGCTTAAAAATAAAATAAATCTTGAATCCTTATGTATTATTAGTTATAAGTAGCTTGGTGAAATTAGGAGAAAGAGCATCAAATTCAACTGGGTTTTCTTTAAGTCTGTCATGATGGTAAATATATCTGCTGGATAGCAATAATTCTCCTGAAATGAGTTACTAAGACAAAACTTAGTGGATTTCAGATTAATTTTCGGAGGGGTGGGGGTGGGTGGGTTTGTTTGTTTTTGTTGTTCTGTTTTAGGTGGGAATTTATTTTATTTTTTTGTTGTGGTTTTTTTTTTTTTTAATGTCTCTGGCTTGTTTACTGATCTCAGTGTAGTTTTACAGAAGTTTTTTAAAAAAGATAAGAAATGTATTTTAATACTGCTATATATATTTTGATTTTTTTATTTGATAAATACTATTTGCACCTTTTTTCCCATTCTGTATTTTCTTATTTTTACTCTGTTTAAGGAGATCGACATTTGAACTGAAATTTGAATTTTTTTTGCTTGTGTCAGTAAAAAACAAGGAATTATGCCAAGTCATTTTGTTGTGCATTTTAAACAGCTGTACAATTATTTACTCATGACAGATAGCTATAAATCACTTATTTGTTTTATTCAGCATATCATTAAATGTAAAGTCTTTGTTATTACTAAAGACATGAGGATTTCTGGAAAATAGGATTTGTGTGTGTAAGTCATTCTCACAGATGGGGAACAGGCATCATAATACTTCACATTCACTTTGTTGCCCTACTGCTATTGCTGGTGTATTTGTTTTGATTTTGTTCTGATGAAGATTCCTTATTACAAATACAAGCCTTATTTACATTTGTAATTAATACAAGTAGATCTTATTTAGAACTGCAGACAATTCTGTATTTTTTACTAAAGCTTCACAATTTTCCTATATTAAAATTTGAAAATTATTCTGGGGTCAATTTACTGATTTGCAAGTGAAATTTTTCATAAACCCCATTTATCAAAGGTTTAGTTATTGTAGAAGTCAATAAATAAATCCTACAGGACATAATGGTATTTATGGTCTGATATAAATTTCTGGTTCAAATGTGGAAAACAACAACACTTGAAGAAAAATAAATAATGAAAGTGCTGTATTCCAATTTACATATAGATTACATTACTCTTTCAATTTAGAGAAGCAGTTGCTAAATTTATTTCCTAGTTTTCTTTTACTTTATAGTAATATTTGAACCTCTCTTCACATGGAAGAAAACCACCACAGGTTTATATAAGAAACCAAAGTTGGGTATATGTGAGCTTTTCTATTATCCCATCTCAGTGACATGAGACAGATACAGCTACACAAGACAGGTGTTTGCTGATAGGCTGTGATCAGCATTACAATACAGGCAGGGAAAGAGAAGGCACAGAGATTTAAAAAGACTGAGCTGATATGGCAACTCTGCCCACTTCTATTGTTATGAAAAAAAAGGAATTGACATATTTTAAATTCTGCTTTTGAAAAATCACCAAAATTAAGTCGACTTAAGAGAGGCAAATAATACATCCAAATAGTACTCTGGGTTGACTGGCAATAGATCTCTCTTGACAGAGCTGTCCTCCCTCTTAATGGAGATGTATAGAATTGTTAGGATTGTTTTTTAAATAAATCTTTTTTTTTCTTCATAACTGTAAAATTCACTTTTTTTTTTTTTTACAGATCTATGATGGCAAAGACAGCACTGCCCACCTACTAGGAGCGTATACTGGGGCATCATTAAGAGGCCTGACACTAAGCAGTACTTCAAATCATTTGTGGTTGGAATTTAACTCAGACATGGAGGGCACTGATGAAGGTTTTCAGCTTGTGTATACCAGTAAGTATTTGAGAAAACAGTAGTAATAGACTTATGCTTTTAAAGGAATTAAAATTCTTGGCTCATTAACAATTCGCTTTTCAAAATAATATACTTTCATAATAGTACCTCAAAAACCCCAAAACGTAGCATACTGAAACCTTGCTTTGATAGTCATTTGCACCAGTCTGATACTTGAATCACTGTCCTTTTTCTAGAGGGTTATTTTGAAGTCTTTTTCAATGTTGGAAAGCATAAGAAAAAATAGGGTAAGCTTCAATTAATTGTGTTAGCCCATAAAAGTATTGAAGCATGGGAGTAGTTTTTAAATGTGTAGCCAAAACACTTTGCTGCAGAAAGATAATTCATAAGTAAAGGACATTCCCCCCTTAAGTCTCATGTCCAATACTGACTTTGCATTTGTTTCTGAACTTACATTATTGTTTAAAATAATCCAGTTTGGAACCAAAATGATAAAGAAAGGTTACTAACAAGAACTTCTTACTTATATGTGGACTGACAAATTAAACTATAAATATGAGGAGAGTAAAAACCTGTTCAGATCTCTGGCTTAGATGGCATATGGAAACAGATATACACATCTATTTTATCAAGTGTCAGCTTCTGAAAATGTATGTGATTGTTCCATATGACTATTGACATGTAGTGTATGTGACTTTTTTTTTTTGTGTAATTATTTCATCATCACTGAATATGAAGTGAATTTTTATCAACCAGGACAGTATTATAAGGTAATCCTACAATGCAGCTATCAACATTCTTTTTTGTCACTCAGCTTAAATAATTTATTTTTCACCTGTTCAAAAAACTATTGTTTCAAAAATTCTACATCGTGTTTTTAAAACTAATTGTAATAAAAAATAGCATAAGTCTTGCAGAATAAAAGGAAAATATTTCAAGATACTAAAGAATATGTAATTATTTTCCAGGTGAAAGTTGTGTAATTATACCCTGTAATACATGTGATAGCATAGGACTGTATCCTACAATTACAGATAGGTCTTTTAGTGCTGTGTTACTGTGTAACTGTCAAGATATCTAATTTTTATTATTTATATAGGTACATCCAAGCCTAGCACTTGAACCTAATCATTAACATTTCCTGTCTTTTGAGACAGACATTCTTGTAGAATACACTTTCCTAGCCTGAATAGTTATTAGCCTGAACAGTGCTGAATCTTCTTTTGTTGATGTTGGTAGCATTGGAAGAGAAAAAGAAAGTATAGAGGAGGGCCATGAAGAGAGTTGGAGCACCCCTCATATCAAGACAGGCTGAGAAAGATGGGGTTGTTCAGGCTGCAAAATGGAAGGCTCTGGGAAGACCTCATAGTATCTTGCAGTATCTAAAGGAAGCCTACAAGAAAACTGGAGAGGGACTTTCTCAAGGGCATGTGGTAACAGGAGAAGAAGTAATGGCATTAAACTGAAAGAGGGCAGGGTTAAATTAGATACGTGGAAGATAAGGTCTGAGCTCTGTCTGGGTGAATGCATCAGCCAGGCTAGATGGTGTAGATCCTCCAGCTGGAGCTGCAGCCACTGCTCTCAGTTGAGTTCCCACCATCCTGCCTTGAGAGTTAGGTGGGATGAGTGCTCTTGACCTGGGTGGGTGGTCACAGCCTGTTTGCTGGGTTATGTGGACTTCAAGTCCACTGGGCCAGCAGAATGTTTACCCTTCAAAGAGATGTTCTCCCTGTGTGGCCTCCTGCACAAACTACCCTGCCATGCCCTGGCCAAGGCCTCATGCCCTCTTTACCTGCTGTGGTCACAGCACTCTTGGGCATGCACACTTAAGGCAGCCAAAATGCTTGCTGTACCCCCAGTTAGAAAATGGAGTTACATGTTGATCTTCCAGAGCGAGGTGAGCAGTTAAAAAGTTTACTTTGATTCTGTCCATAAGCAAGCTGTCCAGAGATGAGGACATCTCAGGGATCAAGGCAGATTTTAACTTTTTTTGACTCAGTGTGATCAGCAGTTTTCTTAGAAGATGGGAAATTTTAACTGATCAATAAGTCTCTAGACCAACATCATCAAAAATGGTCCTTCATCTGGAACTCACTTTAGTTTCTTTTAGAGTTTCTGTACTAGGAAATAATAGCTTAGGAATGAGAAAAAATCAGCTCAGAGGTTGTAGAGGCTCTTCAATTGGTGAGACATTTTCAGTCACACATGAAATGAGCTGAAGGAATAACTGGAAAGATACAGAATTTTGCATATTTTTTCCTTCCCCTTTTGTGAGCAGTCTTATCCAATATGAAACATTTTGCCTGTAAAAGAAAATAAAGGACCTATTTTTAAAAAACAATAGTAGTGATTCAGCACCTGAAGAGAGATTGTGAAAGGCTACTAGCTCTTGACCAGATGGAAAAATACTGTGTGAATGACTTTGCTGAACAAAGCAGACATGAAAAACCCTTCATTTGCTCCCATATTACCGATGTATAGGAATACCAATCTGCCTACAAACATTCTGAGCTGCGTGATATTGATTAAAACATTTGGTTTTGAACAAAGTGAGGCTTGAGTTGCTTCTCAGTTAATAACAGAAAACCTGATTTGAAATAGAAAATCTTTCTCCCAGATTTATATTTCCCCATATATTGGTATGTCTCTCCGTTTCCATCTAATGCATGTTATTTTGTTTCCTTCTTGCTCTGCATCTCTTAGTTCTCAAAAATGTCCAAATTTAGCTTGAATTCTCTATATCATCATTATAATTATTTCCTGCATGTAGTTCTTAAATTTACAAACTACTGAATGCAAAATTAGGGATTGATGAATATAACTATGTATTTGGTGCCACAGGTGCTATTGTGCTGCTGTTGTTACTGCGCGAAATAACGCGAAATCTACTGTTCAGTTTTGTTTATGATCCTTTAAATGTCTATTCACAAGTAAATGGACAGTCAATTTAGCTGCCAGTTTATAATTTATCATATCATTTTAGAACTGATATTGAATTTTCTTCTCAATCTTTAATTGAACTCTTAGGAAAAATGAAGATCTGACAGTTTGGTTTTCATGCTCTAAGAAAGGTATATATACAGTTATTTTGACTGCTTAAAACCAGAGAAGTGGTTTTAACTTAAATATGTTGTTACTTGAAGTTTGGAAATTATTGATTTCCATTGGATTACAGAAAGTCTTAATTTCATTAATGTATTTATCTCTTTGCTTTTGTAACTACAGTGTTTTATTCCTCCCACAGGTTTTGAGCTTTCACATTGTGAGGACCCTGGTGTGCCACAGTTTGGATATAAAATCAGTGACCAAGGCCATTTTGCTGGAAGTACTATAGTTTATGGATGCAATCCAGGCTACACACTCCATGGAAGTAGCCTTCTCAAGTGTATGACTGGGGAAAGAAGGGCATGGGACTATCCTCTGCCATCCTGTATTGGTATTAGACTCTTTTTTTATTATGATTTATTTATTTACTTTTTTTTTTTAATGCAAGAAAGAAAAAATTGTAAGAGTTGTTAGATCTATGTGAAATCTGATTTGTAGGTGTACAGATCTGTTTACACAGGCATTTATAGTTCTCTCATTCTAAGTCTATGAGTGGTGTTGCCTTTTATAGGTTTAAAAAAGATAATAAATATTAAACATTTGTGCATATTGAAAATCCTAATGCATGAAAATCTAGTTATACTTGGCAAATAATCAACATAAGAAGACAGCTTAATCAGAAAGCCAGGACATACATATTTCATAAGGCATTGTAAAACTAGTAGCTAGAAAACTTTTCATATATATACATAGAATAATAGAAAATAAATTAAATAAAAGAAAACAAAACCGTTAAGATATGAAGAGATATAGAGTTATTTTGTGCTTTGGTCACTTCCATTTCTTTACAATATTATGATAACTTTGTAAGTTTTGCAGATATGTATGGGCTCAATTACTCCTATATGAGAGTGAAAAGAGGACAAGTCTTAAACATTATAGCAGCTTTCTTTCTTTTTCATCTTCTTTTAGAGGCAATTTGGATTGACTGAATATGGGAAGCAAAAGGAGTAATGTAGTCCTTATATGCTTTCTTACAACATTAGGCCATACAGTTAGATTAATTGTGCTACCTATTCAACAGGAGAGTGGATGTATAAATTTATTGCTCAGATGATTAGCTGGAAGACCATTATATAATGTTGTTTTTTGTTAGCTGAATGTGGAGGCCGTTTTAAAGGAGAATCATCAGGAAGAATCTTATCTCCTGGTTATCCCTTTCCCTATGACAACAATCTGCGTTGCATGTGGGTGATTGAAGTAGACCCAGGAAATATTGTCAGGTACTGAAAACATATCTTGCAATTATAACAAATGTTTTTGACTATAATAACTGAATCTTACCTCTAGAGTGGAGAAAAAAAAAAAAAGATTTTGGGCTCAAAATTTAAGATGCAGCTCAAGGCCAGTGTTTTTAGCACTTTAGGTTTGGGTTGAAACTGTCTATCTTTCAATAAACATTTACTAAAGAAGATCAAGCTTTAAAATTGGTTATAATATTGTGAAATGCTGGAGGCAGCAGAACTCTTTAATGAAAGACTATAATTAAAAGGAAAAAAAAAAAAAAAGAAAGACCACCCTGCATTTTAGCAGTCGTTTTAATTAGACATCTATTCACACTATATTGCTATTTGCATGACTTCAGAGTTCTATTTAATTTGTTTTGATGGGAATGGGATACATAATGTTGTCTTAGGAAAACTGAAACTATTTTCTGAAAAGATTGTGTAGATACTTATACATAATTTGAATGGCTAAAGTAATACTTTATTTCATAGTGGACAAATTCAAATATTGTTAGGTTTTTTCTTTCAAATTCATTTTAGTATTGGCCTTTCATGCATTCAAATATAAATGTGTGAAACATAGAAAATCACCCTTAGAAATTAAATTTTATTTGTTTTTTTGTTGTTGTTTAGTTTTATTTTTAAAGTTATGTTGTTGAGTAGTATGAAAACTGATGATGAAATCATGGTATTCTTTCAGCCTCCAATTTCTTGCTTTTGATACTGAAGCATCCCATGACATTCTAAGAGTTTGGGATGGTCCACCTGAGAATGAGATGTTACTCAAAGAAATCAGTGGCTCCCTTGTTCCTGAAGGCATTCACAGTACACTCAACGTAGTAACTATCCAATTTGACACAGATTTTTATATCAGTAAATCTGGATTCGCCATACAGTTTTCAAGTAAGTTGATTAATTTAATTCTTATTTATTTTACAAGATAGTTCACTCACAGATCATTGTACTGTTGGAAACACTTGAAGTCAATGACTGCATTTCTGACATTCTAGGAAAAGAATTGGCATAGACTTATAGATTTGTTGTAAAGCTATATTTTTATCTTAAAAAATTCCAAACCAATAAAATAGCGTGTTCTTTGCCAGTTTTGGCTTTTTTTCAAGAGCAGCTGGGGCAGTGCCAGAATGCTCATAATTATGACTAGTGTTTTTCACAAAGGAGATGATGTAGGCATGTTACAGGATCCATCCTTTCCTAATCAATGAGAGTTTCTCCTTTGAGAGACATCTGTGGGGAGTTTTCATTCCTGCTGTGCTTGTATAGGATGAAACAGGAAAGAGCACTACAGAAACGACAGTGCCCTTCTCCCTTTTGCCTTCTAGTGCTATATCATCTTATTACAGGCAGCACAATGACAAATCTAAACAGTTACTTAACTGTTATTAAATCCCTTTAGACGTTTTATTGCTGAAACAGAAGAAATCATTGAGCGAGGTCCATTTTGACCTTCTTTTTCCTCTGGTCAGTGAAATTTATATATTTTTTTTTAAGATTAGTAAGATCTGTTCTAATATCATCATTTTGTGTAGCAGTAGCAATGTTTCTAACATGAGTTGACACAGAGACTCTGAATGTTAACATTATTTGCCTCATTGTGCTTCCTGTGCTTGGTAGTTGTATTAGCCCTTGTTTTCCCCTACCCTCGTTATTTCTGTGTGTATGACAAATACATATGTGTGCATACAGTAATTTGAAGGAGAATGAATTATGTAAATGAGAGCAAAAAGTGAAAGAGTACAACTGCTCCATCAGCTGATTTTTGAAGACAGGAATAGGGGTTTTAATCACTTGGATCTGAAGTATTTTTGCCATTTTACCACCTCACCCCCTTCCAGAACCTGTCTGGGAGAGTCTGATATATCTGCTTTCCATTCTCAGACATGCTCCTGTCTGATGTTGAGGCCAGAAAGAGAGTGGGGAGACCATTATGCACTGAACTTATTCAGGCAGTCATTTAGGTTCAGTGGAAAAATAGATTGATGCAGAATAAGAATGGAGTTAAGAATAAGAATGGAGTTACAATGAAAAATGAATGGATGGTACATGGGAGTAATGCTATAAAACAGCTACTGATGCACTTGCAGTGATTTATCTGAAAAGAGGGTTTAGAGTTTTATCTGAACAGAGAGGCTTTTTATTTAATTCTCCATGCCGTTGCAGTCTGTTGAGGTCTAATGGTGACAGTTTAAAGGATCCGTGTAGTTTTACTGCCTCAGCATTTCTCTTACTCTTCAGTTCAGATTCACAAAATCACAGTGATCCTACTTGATGTGGCACAGTTTGGGTGTATATTCTTAGTAGAATAAAAGAGTTTTGTGGTTTTTTTTTTCCTGAGTTAAGATTTTAAAAATATTATGCAAATATCTACACAACATGAATAACACTGTTGCTGTATGAACATATTATTTCACTAACCAGGAAAAAAATATGAGATGGAGGAAAGAGACATAATTCTTTGCAACTTTGTTTCCAGTACTGATATACTTTCTTTGAGTATGTAATGTTTTCTGAGTGAAACAGATGGTGTCTTCGAACTTCAGCTACAGTGTAATTAACAAACAGAAAGCTCACACAGGGGACGTATCTGTTTTTACTTTCCTCTTGCCATTTCGTGAAATTGGATAGGAGTGTTTAACTGGATTCTCAGCCCTTTTACTTCCAGATGAATGTCATTCAATGACAACAGATATTTTATGTTCAAACCCTTACAGGACTTTGAATACTTTATTTTTTTCTCTGTTATTTTCTTACTCTTTAAACAAAAAATGTTAAAAAAATTGGAGTAACCTTCTTATCAGGTCCTTACAGTTTTTGATTTCATTTTATCAACTGTTTTTACACAATTTTGCGTATGTTATTTATTTAGTGAGTGAAATTTTTCACCATTGGTAATGTGGTATAGTTTATATTTGACTCCTTTCTAAGTCACCCAGTACATGCAGAAAAACAACTTGTATCTGGTAACAGGTGAGATAGCATCCTTCACCAAATTAAAGTGGAAAGGGCAAAAGGGAAAGCCTAGAGAAGCTGAAACATTATCTAAATAATATAAAGAAAATTATTATTATTAAATTGCATATTACAGCTAGTAATATTAGAATTCTCTCTATCTAGGGCTGCCCAAAACAATCCTTTAAAACGCATACAAACTGTTATTAATTTTGTAAAATGTAGAGGGTCTGAAGGAAAAAGTTTTCATTATGAGATTTTTCTTGTCCATTGTGTCAATTAGTCTGTTTTGTTTGTTTCTTTTTGTTAGCTTGCCTTTTTAGGGAGGAAAAAAACCCCAAAAGTTTTGGGGTTTTGGTTGTTTGGTTTTTTTTTGTTTACTTGTGTTTTTTTTAAAATCTGAAATAGGACTATTTTGATGATTTAAACTTTTGTGATCTCTTTCTCTAAGAAAATAATCATGGAATTTTAGAATGGTTTGGGTTAGAAGGGACCTTCAAGACCTTCTAGTTCCAACTCTCTTGCCATGGGCAGGGACACCTTCCACTAGATCAGGTTGCTCAGAGCCCCATCCAACCTGGCCTTGAGCACTTCCAGGGATTGGGCATCCACAACTTCTCTGTGCAACCTGTTCCAGTGCCACACCACCCAGTAAAGAATTTCTTCTGAACATCTAATCTAAACCTACTCTCTTTCAGGTTGTAGCCATTCCCCTTGGTCCTGCCATTACATGCCTTTGTCAAAAGTGTTTCTCCATCTTTCATGCAGACTCCCTTCAGGTACTGGAAGGCCACAAGAAGGCATCCCCAGAGCCTTCTCTTCTGCAGATTGAACAATCGTAATTATCTGAGTCTTTCCTCATAGAAGAAGTGTTCCATCCCTTTAGTTGTCTTGATGTCCCTCTTTTGGAGTCTCTCCAACAGGCCAATGTCCTTCCTGTGCTGGGGACCCTGGTGTTAAATTCAATACTCTGGATGGGGTGTAGCAGAAGTGGAGTAGAGGGGCAAGAGCGGAGCAGAGAGGCAAAAAACTACTTTATGCTGAACTTCCAAGGAATAGTGGAGACATTTTTATGGTTGACAAGGATAAATTTTCTTATTTAATACAGCTGTGCATTACACCAAGAGGAAGATGGGAAAGTGATGGATTTGGGGTGAAATAAGAGAACTCATCCTGATTGTGCTTCAGTACATTCTACCACTATTAAGTATTCAGGACTAGTAGAAGTACGGCTTGTTTTATGCATTTATTGTAAACAAAGATAGAAACGTGATAAAAAACAGAGCCCACAAACACTGAAAAACAAAGTATCAGAATATGTGCAATAGAGAATATGTTGAAAACTTTGTATATATGTGTAAAGGAAAATAAGAACCTCTGGTGATTCAACAGTAGGATTGCAATATAAAGATTTTGGAACGTGTCTAAGTGGCATTTACAGATTGAATAATGTAGCTAGAGAACAGGTGTCAGAGGTCTTTCCTTAAATTGGGAGAAGAGTGAAAGATTGACAACAGGCTAGAAGCAATATACAAACAGGAAGTACCTGTAACAGCATATTTTCTCTGAACTGTCAGAGACAGAGCATGAAAAGCCCAACACACTGGAAAAAACACCAATGAAATCAGAAGTAACATCCTTTGATCAGTAAATTCTTCACAAAATGGAAAATTAGACCTTCAAGAAAAGTGAAGGAGAAAGAGAAGGGTGCAATCATGTATTTGCTGGAGACATAGGCTGTATATTTCAGGGTCAGGCCAAAATAATAGGTGTAATGAAACATTTTCTTTACCTGACCAAGATGGAAGTAGTAGCTGAGAAAAAAGACAGAGTACTGAAAATAGTTGAGTAAGAACAGTAATGTGCAAAGCATTCAGTGATAAAAATTGTGTGTGCGTTTAAAATAATCTTCTTAATCCCTTTAATGTGTGTGAAATGTGTAATATCAGAATTGATAAGATTCTTTCCATAGATTTCAAGAGCCTTTGAATCTGATATTACAGGGAAGCTTCCCCTCTGCTAACCTTAACATTTCAGATGCCAATTACCTTTTATTTAGAAAGGAAGGATCTGTATTCATCTTTCATAGGCCATTATTTCAGTGGTAATAGCTGCACTACTGAGTCCCTCAGCATTACAAAATACATTCTGCTCAGGTCTAAGAGTGTAATCACATCTCTGACTAATTAAGCAGCACACAATATAGAGCATTTTTTGAGGATTATGAGGAAGCTAGTGCAGAACTAACCTGTAAACATATTTTGAGTACTGGGAGGTATTTTGTAAATAGATGTTACAGCAGTATTTTATATCATGTGACAGCAATTTCTTATATAACAGGATATACCTTAAAATACTTGGATTTACTGTCAAACTACAGCTCTCCACTATCCCTTTTTAGACTGGATGAACTGCCCTTTGGAGTTACTTGCCTCTATAGACTACAGAAAAAAGCCTAGAACACTTGAGGGATACCTACCTGGATGGCTTAACCTTGACAATATTCATTTCCAGTCTAAAATTAATGTGTTTTATTGCTTACTTTGCTGCAAAAATTAAATGCTTTCTGTATTTATGGTTAATGCTGATTTATAACCACACTGTCTTCTAAATGTTTTGTGTTCAATTTGTTTTTTTGTTTGGCTGTTTTCTCTGGTGTTTATGGTTGTGTTTTTGTTTGTTTGTGTGAGGGTTTTTTGTCATTTGGTTCGTTTTTTAACAGACATTTTCACCACAGTCACATTTGGGAAGAGTCTTTTGACCCTGAGCACCCTCCTGTTTGTTTTGTTTGTTTGTTTTTCCTTCAGCTTTCTAGTAACAAAGATCTCTTCTTCTGATATATTTAACCTGAAGGTGATTTGCAAACACACGTGGTGAATTTAACTGTTTTCTTTCTCAGAGTGTTGTTTCCTAGCACGGCTGGTATAAGGATTACTTCTTAACATAATTTATCACTTTTCTGAAGTCAGTAAGATAGGATTTATTCTTCCTCATGTCTATTTCATAGCAGAATGAACTTTTAATCTAAAATATTTTCATACACTGGTGTGCTGATTTCTTTCAACTTTGAGAGGAGTCTGGGAGGACCACCTGAAATAACTGAACATTCACGCTTTTAAATTCAACCCAGTGGTTTTGCTTTGGGTTTTTGGGGGCAAGGGGTAAGAAAAGTGTTGATGTGTGTTTTCTTGTTTGTTTGGATTTTTTTGTTTGATTGGATTTTGTGTATGTATGTGTGTGTGTGTTTTTGTGGTTTTGCTTTGTTTTTGCATCAAAGGGCTTAAAAGAAAGAACCCACTGCATAGAATTTTTTCCTTCTATCAGCCATTGCCTTTCTCCTAAGAAGCTGGTATTAGTAAAAGGAATAACCACTTGTGTGTCTTTCAGTGACAAATATGTCATTCTTGTCACGGGTTTGTAAATGACAAGAACTGCTTAGTAGCTGTCATCTCTTAGTTTAGTAGTGTATAGGTTATGGCTACTTTATTCAGCCAAATACTGTAAGTTAATGCTTCCACATAAAATGCCCTGGTAATGGTTTGTAGCTAGAGAGACATGAAGTTATGGTATGAATAGCTGAAAGCAGACAGGAAATATCAAAAGAGACTGGCAAAATTATAAATAAACACATCATCCTCTCAGCCATGTCACCATAAAGGTATCTTATTTTAATTATATTGAAGAGTGAATGTCCTGATTTTAAATCCCATGCAACATAGTTTGGCCAAACAATTTTGACTTGTATCAATGCAAAGTCTTCTCACTTGCCCTAAATTTACATATGTAGAATGTAATGTTGACTTTGTCTGACTTGGGACATGGCATTTCAGAGAGCTCCAGCTGATTTGGTTCCAAATTTGGAATGTCATATGTCTCAGATTAATATTTTAATTCTGTATTTCAAATTTATATGTGTGAAACCCACTCTTTGAATCTGAAAAATTTGATAGTATGTTTTTACTTGCAAAAAGGCCATTTTATATATATATATATATATATATATATATATATATGTATGTATGTATATGTATATTTAGAACTGTGTATACAAAAAAGTAAATCTGGAATTGCAAAACTATATTTATGTGATATCTTAATATCATAAATTAAATTACTTTTCTGTTTCAGAAAAGGCTCTCTAACTTCCTCATGATTTTTTTTTTCTCTTTGGTTAATCCAGTCTCTTTCATCAATTTCCTTCAAGTCAACTATTGATTGAAATAGTACACAAGACAGCCAAATACTTATATAATAGTACAAATCCTTGAAGTTATTTCAAGGAAGATACTGTAAAGATTTAATTAGTGGCATGTATTTTATTTTCCACTAAAAGTTTTCCTGAAAAAATATAGTCAAAACTATACAGGCTGTGTTAATTCTGTGTACCACACATTTAGGTGTGATACAAATAGAAAGACATTACAATTTGGCGTGTATCCACATACACAGTGGTATTATTTCTTTCACAATAGCAAATTATAGAATGAGGATATAACAAAGCCTGATTATCAAATAACTTATGCTTAATAATAGTTTGCCTATAGCAGTATAATCTTAAGCTTTCCTTTTTTGCATTTCCTTTGCTACCAATAAGTGAAGAAAACTGCATGAGGCCAGGGCTTGCTACGTTTTGTCTTCTACATAGAAAGAATCAACTCCCAAGCCACTTGCCTTGTGTAGATTTCACCCTGAAAATTAGTCTCTGCATTCATATCCTACATTGATTATTCAGCAGTACTTTTTTGCAATCTTATATAGAACTACAAGCAAGCTGTTGTGTGACCGACAAATTCACTATCTGAGGATTACATGAATTATTTAGATGAAATTGCGTAAAGGTGGCATGATGCGTCTTTAAATCTATGTGGAGTTCATCCTGACTCATTGAAATATCTTCTTACAATGAGTTTTGTGTGTAGCAGAATAGTATATTTAACGTGTCTGCAGTATCTTACTCAGTATTCAGTATAAAATGCAGAAGAAGAGCATGGAATTGTCATTCAACCATATGAATAGTTACCATTTTCAATGCTAAATAAATGAGATGCCATAGTTATTCTGCTCTCCATTTCCACTGGGGAAATTCTGGGTTTGCATTAATGCTGCTTTGGAGATTTCTGTTCATCTTTTTTGCTATTAGTAGTTTCCTTTGTTTGTCATTCATGTGCTAAAATTTGTTACCTTAACAAAAATCAGAGTAATGACATTCAAGTGTATGGGCAGAATGTTAACAAATAATGAGACCAATTCTGTATCAATGCCAAACTGATCAATTATAGTAAAACAAAAACAAAACTAAAAGCAACAAACCCCCTACCAAACCAACTAACCAACAAAAAAAAAAAAGAAAAAAAACGATAGTTAAAGCAAAAATAATTTAACAAAAACAGACTAATTCAGACAGATTAAACACCTTCTTACTTTAACAGGTGTCAGGAGATCCAAATTTGGCCCTCTATTTAAAAATTTGGCCCTCTATTAATAGGGTTTTGAAACTGTGAAGTTATAATGCATATATACAATTTGTGATATTGAAATACAAAACAGAAAATTGAACTATTTAAATAGTAGCAATCTCCCCTTCTCTTCAGAAGGTTTCTGTTCAAGAAAAAGCAAACCAGCAGTGTTCTCTGTTGTGCAACCATATCCTTAACAGTTGGAACAAAACAGTTGCACATTCTTCTGTAAAGAATCAAGTTAAACAGATGCATTTTCACTCAAATCATCTCAATGATCTTCTCAGAAGAAATGGTCTTAAGACCTGAATGACCATTGGTAAGATTTTTCACTGCAAAAATAGCCTGTGTGTGTGTGTGGTCCAAGATCCTCATAATTTCTTCTTTTTGAGAAGCTATTTCTATCTCACTATATTCATATGCACACATAAAGAAATATGCCATCTGACATAGGGATGGATATGGTATAAAAAGCTTTAAAACTCCAAAAGTTCCAAAAAACCCAGGCTCCAAAAATGCAATCTAAATGAAATTAAGATTTTCAAAACACTTATTTCCAGCTGGAATGCATTGCCTTCATGATTACATATTGTCACTGTATCCATTTCCTGCTGAGTTCCAGAAATTATCTGATACCATATGTCAATTAATTTACTTGGGGCTGGGTTTCATACTCAGTGCCAAAGCTATGAGCAAATGCTTAAGAAGTCATAGATGTTCTGAACTGAAGAGTTCATATTTATGGAAAAAGATAATTACTTATGGACTGGGAAAAAAATAGCTCGTAAGGTTGTCCAATAAGATATGGTAAGATAAGTGTAATACTTTGTGTGGTTTTAACAACTAATATAAATTGACAACAAAAATAATAAGAAAAATAAAATTATCTTATCTCATTAAACCCTATGTCTGTTATCTCTCTAAAACTAAAATGTGTCTGGTAGTAAGGTGTATAACCTATCTTTATGTGATGACCTATCTATAACCCTAACTGATCTCATAGTAAAAGCAGATAAAGTCCATTAAGAAAGAACTGGATGCCCACTGTTCTCCCTCCCAAAGAAAACATATGACTATGTACCAGGTTACAGTGTAAACAGGACTTTTAAAACAAGTTCAGTTGACACCTGTGACTCTGCTGTGGGAAACCCAGGGTGGAGCCAAAAAGGAAAGCTGATCTGACTGTGTGAGCGTGGGGTGTGTAGCTGCAAAGGGGCCTTGGTGCTGGCTCAGGTGGTGCGAGTGTGACTGCCTGAGTGGCTCCTGGATGCTTGGACAAGGAAGTTTCCTTAACACAGAGACCTGCCTAGACAACCTACAAAACCCTGGTTGTGCAAGATGTTAAACTTTTTGTTGAAGGGGTGCCTTGTCCCAAATGAAATTCAGATTCTGTGCTTTATTCTTAATATTTTCCCATTTTAATCTTTAAACAATGACTGACAAACTTAGAGTCTATGAAGTCATGCAAAATCAACAAAGGGAGCCTATGGTTAGAATTTACTTAAGAATTATAACAACTATGCTCTTAAATCCCTGTTAGATTTACATCAGAAATAAAAGCTAAAAATAGATTAAAAAAATTTATCACCAGTGCTTCTGTTGGTAGAAGACAATTTAAACACTGTAGATATTTTATTCTATAGAAGGTTGGATTTGAGGTAGCAAATACCAGGCTGACCTGGTTCTTAAACAGCATTAGAGATGCAGGGAGACTGCAGTGTCCATACGGGTAATGGTATTATGTGGATTTTGAGACAGCTTGAATTTTGAAGGTGTGGTCTGTCAGGATTGGTTCAGGCTGGTGCAAGTTTAAAGACCAGCAATACTGGAAAGCCTTTATTTAAAGTGATAGGAGTTTGGAAGAACATGTTGGTTTAAATAAGTTAATCATATTTCTTTGACATGCTGTGTGTTACAAAGTGTTTGAAATTTGGAAGGCTTAGAGCTTCTGACCTGATTCTGTGTTTAGAAGAATCTTCCCTAATTCTTCAGGGTTGGGATTAGAACTCCTTACTGATATTGGACTTGGCATGCATCAGAACATTAAATTTAGAAATCACTGCTAACAACAAAAAATCCCAAGACATTTATTATATTGATGCCAGTATCAGTGTAGTCTGTTACAACCTTGTCACACTTTTAATGCCATGTTTCAAAGTATCTTTCCTGCATGAAAATGGAGATGCCCTTTTAGAACATTTCAGTCTCATATTAAATTACCTGGGCAGTAACTTATTATTTTTGAGACAGGAATGATCAGTTTAGAATATTTAATTATCTGATTTATGTCCTAAATATATTTTTGTGCCTTATGACTAAAAAGATGTGTGAAAATGTTTATTCTATTGCACACAAAGGACATTTGTAGATAGGTCTGTGTTTACACCTTTTCTGGATTTAATGGCTTTGATGACTCTGTACAACATTTGCACAGTATTGTACAGCTAGTAAAGTGATTTAATATACTCCTTCCTCTCAACTGCTCAATAGATAAATCCAAAGAAGTTGTGGTGGGGAGGGGAGCTGAATTTTTTTCATGGCATGACTGCAATGAAACTGCAAAACAAGATTTTGCCCCACTTTCTTTGAGTCACATAGCAGGAACACGGGAAGATAAGTAATGCTCCAGAGTAAGTGTTACTTCTGCCGGTGCATTGGCATTTGTTTTCTGGAGGATTGGTGGTCTCATATTCAAAGTCTACATTAGAAAATATGTTATATGAATATCTGAGATATTAAGTCTCAATAAGTTCTACTGTAGTTCAGAAATGTATCTTCCAATTTAGTTTCATGCAAATGAAGACAATTAATCTGCTCCAAAACCATGCCCTCTTGTAAACCCAGACACAATCTGGACTTTTATTTCACAAACACACTCAGCTCAAAAGTGTGTAATAACTGCATTGAAACACTTTCTGTCACTTTGACCATGTAGAAAGACATACAAGATCTGTGTGTCTAATATGTGCAATAATCTCTCACCCATTGAACAGTTTGAAAATGAGTCCTATTCATGCCCATCCTGTTGCTGGAGTTCTTGATCAAGAATTGCCTTTTTGAATTTTTAATCTAGCCCAAATGGTTTGGCTTTTTGCAGTGGGATTATTCTAAACCAGCAGTCCTGAGAGAAAAAATAAAATAGGTTTCTGCATTTCTCTCCCTTCATTAGGGAAGAAAAGCTCTCAGGTGATCACACACAGGTTTATGTTACAGAGTCACTCTTGCACTGAACATGCTGGTAATAGATAAATTTCTGAGTGTGTCTATTTCCATATAAATGTATTTTAATAGCAATGTAATTTATTACATTTACAAATCATACCACTAGTTATTCAAGACAATTTGACCATAAGTCTTTTCTAAACTTTGAGTTTTCAATTATCGTGATAGAATAAAATGTGATGTATTCTTTTTTTACTTTATGAATTTAATATGTCACAAAGAACTTTGGCACTTATAAGTGAACTTATGGAGAATTGTGATAGCCTGCTCAATTTATTTTGCAGGAAACTTTCCAGACTGCATTGCAGGTATGATAATAAAGACATGAGGGACTTTTTAATTCCTAAACTTTTTGCTTACTTCACAAATTTTCTTGGGGAATGATGAAGGCAATGATTGAGGTGCCTGACTATATAATAGGAAGAAAACCCACCATTTCCTGTACTGGAATATACAGTTCATAAGTAAACAGTATAGACACTTTAAAAGGAGATAAAAAGTAGGCTGAAGGTAGATAATGGAAAGAAATATTTAAAAAATAAGCAGAGGAAAGAGGCAGAGTTGAGAACGTAGAACAGAAAACACAGATATCCTCTCTGAAGTAAAAGAAACCCAAACAAATACTGTTTTTAATAGTGTTAATGATGGGCTAGAGTCAGGCACATGAAAAAAGTAAAAAACTAAGGAGTAGAGCAGACATGACAGAAAGCTATGAGTAAGAAATTCAGTTTGAATATATGCCTAATATATGTTAGCTCTCAAGAGATATGTAGATTCTGTAATTATATACAGTACTGAGATTTTCCTTCTGCAGTGCCTTTCTTATATCCTTATTTTTAAGTTTTTCCCTCAAAAAAGGTATTTATGTGTTTGAGGACTCTTATTCTGGCAATTTGATTTATAAAACTAACAAAAAATAAAATCCACCTCCTTTTTGAGGTAAATGTGTGACAACAAGCGAGTCAAAATAAAATTTAACAAATAACAAATTTATTCTTAAGATAGAGATTACACATTTAATATAAATTATTCATACAGGATTTTTCTCTCAATGTCAAAAATTCATGAGTAAGGATGATGTTTCTTTCTGTTCCATCACATGGGAATGTTAAGTGTCTAAACTAAATGTTTCTCCCTTGTGATACTGACTGTAGAGAGAACCTAGGAAACAAACTTATTAATAAAACACCTAACTTTCACATGGCCAGTTAAATTAATCCCACTCCTAATTAAGTTGAATTTAGACACGTGCTTACAAAGAAATATATGTGATTTCCAGAAATACTGTAAATGAATAATTTATTTACATTTTCATATCACTGTAATTGTGGAACTCTGTTTGGATACCTTCTCCTTGTTTATTCTCTTTAAAATTAATTAGACAGGAAGAAAATGAAGATAAAAATAATCATAATTTTTAGGAATTTTGTAACAGTCACTGATTTCCACAACAAATTATAGTAACACGTAAGAAAAATAAACAAACATGCATATATATATAAACCTCTATCACCATTTATATAGATAAGCCTCTACCATTGTTTAAAATTACAGTCAAAGTAAAATAAGAGCTGAAATTTTATATCTAAATCTGTCAGTTACATCCACTGCTCTGTAGAGGGATGTGTATATGTTGAAATGGAGATGAGAAAGACAAAGCATTAGAGTTTTCACTCTGAACAACAACAACAAAATGTTGCAGATTTTTTATACAGCTATAACTTGAAAGTTTAAAGCAAAAGATGTGTCAAAACCTTACACATATTTGACTTGTCCAGTGTGCATACATATCCAAAACTATTACCTATTTTTTACCCCACTTCATCTCCAAAGGCTGTGGGACAAATTACACTAACTGCTCTAAGTTAGTAGATTTTTACGTCTACAGGGTACTCTCACTAAGAACTCAGAACAGTTTTATTATCCTGATGGTGATATTGAGGATAATGTCATGCAACTACATGAATAAGTAAATCGCATATCATGTAGCAGCCATATTATGGAGAGGTTTTATTCTCTTAAAGTATCACTTTACAGAGAATATAGAAGCAAAATTTCACACAGATTTTAGGCACATTTAACCAAAATGATTATTTATTTATGATAAAGTAAAAGTAAGTGTATTCAGTGCTTTTAAAATGGCATGCTGTATTCTTTCCCTTTCTTACATTCTGTTCATTCAGAATAAATTATTTTTTATCAGCCTGTTGAGAATTTCTGTATCAAATTTGGTGTTGGTTCTAAAACAGTAGCTCACCTGGTCTGTTGGACTGGTTCATAAATCCTACAATTAGAATTCATGCTTTTAATAGAGCCTTGAAAAATGCTGAACAAACTCTGAAAAAGCATGAGAATTAGACTTCTAGAAATTGGGTGCTTAAAAGCCTTAAATCCAGATGATGTGATTTATCTACCTCCAGTGTGGGAGCAGAGAATATATCTTTTGGTCTTATAATACAAAATTAAGTCTTAAAAGCAGTCTTTTTATTTTTAAATCAAGTCTGTGTGTATTTAATATGAATTTGCAAGGTTTAAAACAGTCATTAAATAATTTAGGTTGGAAAGGACCTCTGGAGACCTCTAGTCCAACTGCCTGGCCACAAAACAGTCAAACAGATCAGTCTGTGTTTGGCATTGAATGTCCAAGGTTGGAGATAAACAACCACTCTGTAAAAAAAAATAAAAAATAATAATAATAAAAAAAAAATAAACCTCAAATCATGTTGTTTTACCACACTTGCAGTGAAACAGTCTTTTCCTTTATGCAGCTGATGCAGCTGGAGTTTTGCTGGTTGCTACTTCTGAACGTTGTGTTTGTGCTTTTGCTGCACACATGCTTCCTAGAACAGGTTTTGTCCCCTCTATTCCTTTTCTGTAAAGATGCTTTCTAGTGAAATGTTTCTTGGGAATGATTTGCCCCAGATGCAGGATTCTGCATTTCCTATTTTGAACTTTATGAAGTTTCTGTCAGGCTTTTTCTCCAGCCTACTGAGATCTCCCTGAATAGCATCCCCGCACTAGAGCATATCAACTGATCCTCCAGTGTCTGTAGACTCGCCAAGAGTTTACTCTGCTCATTGTCCTCATCTGTAATGAATATTGAAATCAACATCCACCCCTGAGGGACAATGCTAGTCAGCTCCTGCCTACGTTTTGAATCATGGACACACTTTGAAACTGGCAGACCAGCCTGTTTTCCTTCCATTTTCTACTCCACATATCCAATCCATGTTTCACCAATTTGGCTACAGAGCCAAAAAACAAGAAGTAGGTTGAGCAAGCATGGAAGATGGCAGATAAGGTATAGGTTATAAGCTTGGCCTATAGATCTCATGTCATAATTTGCGTAAATCTTACTATGTAATTAAAAACCTCAAACAGATTGTATCACAAGCTCCAAATAGATGTGTGGCCCCTTACCATCTTTTTCAGCCATACACAATTTTTTTTGCAGAATGGTGCAATCTAGCAAGAACAGTATGATTTACAGACAATAACAAATTTTATGGCAACAGCTTTCTCTCTTAGGCCCTCCAAGACTGATTACAAATTCTGGCTATCAGCCCCCAATTCGTTTGAAATTGATACCGGTGTGTTTTACATAAAGCAGAGGAGTGTTTTTCTTGTTTATGGCAAAATTCAAGACATGTGGTGAGCAGAACAGTTTATCTGCAATATGGACTTCTGACTGGCCAACACCAATCAAAAGATACAGTGTGTCCTGTGTTCAGCAGGGAGGGATGCACACTAATATATAACTGGGTTTACTACTTGCTTCAGTGTAGGTTTACCTTAAGGATTTTTTCTTTTACTTCTGACCTGCATTAACCCTATGAATCTTTTCATATTTGATGGAATTTTTTTCCAGTATATCATATATCATTATCATAGATCATTGCATGCAGCATTTGTGAGATCTGCTAGTACAATGCAGTGAATTTAGTAATTTAATATTTTAGTAATATTTTTTTCTAAATTGAAACCCAGAAACATATTGAAAGATATAAACAGGAGTCATGATCATTGTGTCTAAAGCAGAAATTTAAAAAAAAATTAGATGACAATACAAAATTAAACATAAAAAAAACCCAAATCAAACCAAACATTATCTGACAATATAAAAACCCCAACATTATCTTTTTTTTTTATTATCCAATAGTTAACATTTAAAAGAAATCTTTATTTAATACTTGAGGACTAAGGAAGAAAAATTTCCACTCTGTTCATACCTGATTTTTTGTGAAGATGTTTTTTTGGGGGCTTTTTCCCCTGTAGTCAGTATTTCTTATGTGGAAAAACAACCCAATAAAAAGTCCTATAACTTTATAGATCTTGTTCTTTTATGTTTTATTAAGTATGTTTTGGAAAGAGATGTACTTGGGTTTGGTTTTTTTTTTAAAGAAATAACCTATGTAGACCAAGATTTGCTCTTCAAAAACATTATAAATAAAAAAACCCACACACATTTTTGAAAAATAGATTGCTGTCTGCTGATATTACCTCCCCAGAAGGAGGGCATCTGAATTAAATCTCAATACTGCCACTTTGTGTTTATGTTGCACAGATTGCTGAGCTCAGTGGGACTAGTTCCACAGGCAAGTCTGACATTTGATATTTATTTGTAATGCACATAACATGTTTCAGTTCTATCATATAAGTAGGAAATAATATTTTCTTAAATAAATATTTATGTGCTTACTTTTTACTTAAGCTTACATATTTTGGTGCATAATGTATTGAATAATATGTTGATCAGAATATGTTAAATTTGGGGGAAATTTCAATAAATTTCTCATACATCTCTTGTAGTCATTGTGGTCGTGTGTTGTCTTAGTAATAGTCTGTACTTATGCATTATATATAGCTCTATATTCTTGCTGACTAAATCCATGTGTAGTGTTTGTGTAGGTGATTTCTTTAATATTATTGCAAAGATCTAGCATTGTAGATAGGTCATACGCAAGGGTATAGATATGAGTGATCAATGAAATTCACTCCCAAGGTCACTCCTAAATGTTACACCATACATATATTTATGAACCATAGAATTGTGGAGAATTGAAGATGTGTACAAGTATATGTTATGGGAAAACATGACGTTCTTAATCTGTTTTTTTCATTATGTTTTTTTTTCCATTATTCATATTAAAAATCGCTCTAAGTTGAAAGTGCTAAATGTCCAGAATACTAAGGAAATCTCCTACTTTCCTTTTTATATAATGCAGTGCTCTACAGAATTAAAAAAAAAAAATTAGGCACTTTTAATAACTAAAAAAAGTAGCAAAAATTAATAGTATAAAAGCAGCAGATTGTTGGAGGTTTTCTCAAAATTTCAGAAGTGATTATGAAAATTTGCAGAGCCTCCCAATCAAGAAAATGTAATGGGACAAAAATGGATTGAAAAGCTGACTTTTTCAAAAATTTATTTTTATTTTTTTCCCTTCACTGCTAGGTTCTGTAGCCACTGCCTGCCGTGATCCTGGAGTCCCCATGAATGGAACTAGAAATGGGGATGGAAGAGAACCTGGAGACACTGTCATTTTTCAGTGTGACCCTGGCTATGAACTTCAAGGAGATGAGAGAATAACCTGCATTCAGGTAGAAAATCGGTACTTCTGGCAGCCCAACCCACCAGTCTGTATAGGTATGCAGAAAAAAAAAATCAAATTATGCTTTCCTAAAAATAGAAATCCTGATGTAATGAATCACAGTACTCTAGGAACTTTCTTTGAAGAACGTACAAGTACCGTGCATCTGAGAAGTTATTTTGCATAAAGCCCTGATGGACATAACCAAAAACCTTTCCTCTGTAGTTGGTAGTATAATAGTTCTCATCTTTTTTTCTCTCAGAGCCATATCATTTGCAATTTGATGATCTGTGACAGGGAAAACAAGAAATTCCATGTCAGTGACTACTATCCCTGGTACCCTAGTCTTGTACAAACATGGCAGGGAGGAACTGGCCAGAGACTGCAACAGCTAGGAGCGTTGTATATCTCTCAAACACTTTCTTTCCTTTAATAAACTTGACTTTAGCTGTTACAAATAAAGTCTGCATTCTATTTTCATATGTTTGCATGCACACCACCTCCCCTGTTCAGGCATGTGTGCAGACAGGTGTTTGCAAACATATTAAAGTACCAATTCAGTGCCTTGACTACTCAAAGTGTCATAGTGTTCTCTGTTCTTATTCTCCTTACTGTGCTTTCCTGTGTAGTGTGAGTGTATGGGCTTGAGGATAAGAACTGTCTAGACTACTTGCTGGAAGATCAGTAAAGAAATATTTTATTGTTCATATCTTATAATTCTTATATGTGAAATATGTATTTTATAATGATAACTGAACATCTGTAGGTGTCTAAGTGAAAAAGTAAAATGAATTCTAGGGCTCTAGGAAGAGGCTGGTATTATTTGATATTGGGTTTAAGATATAAAAAATGAAAAATAACTACTCTTTTATAAAACAATACTTGCACTTTTAATCATTATCACTACTTTGATTGATGATATTATTAAATAGATTAAATATAAATGCTCACCTGATATTTGGTCCTTAGCACATGTGTAAATATGCATACACTTGTTTTTTAACTGCATGCATCCATTTACCTAATACTGGTAATTTCCACACTTTATGCACAAACACCTACTGTGTTTGTCACAAGAATGCTTATTATGATGATGTGTTTGCCCAGATATCAAACATGATAATCAATCTTCTGTTGATTTCCTGTAATGATACATTCTCGGAGATTATGAACTGCTAATGGACTAAAGTAGAGTGCAAATCTTGACGTGGAGCCAAGAGATTTCAAAATTGTGTGTTGTAGTTCAGTATACCTGGAATTTCATTGATTTTTTTTTCAAACTTATAATATATTCATTTATGTTCTTTCCATGCCTTTAAATCAAAGTGGTACAATACTTGCACTACACATACTTCAGCATCATCAAAATTTATCAATGTCTTAGAAAAAAAGAAACAATTCTAATGGAAGAATAAGAGGCAGGGATAATTCCTGAGGTGTATAGTTGTACCATGTTCTAGATTTATTTTATTAGCTCTTTACACTCCAAAGTGCCTTTTCAAACCTCCTTATTATTAAAGCTCAAAATAAGTAAATGCACTTGTTAAGTGTTCTTACCTGTGGGAGTGCCTTGGTTGTTTTGATTCCCTTAGTCAACCAGTAACACAATTTTAAGAATGTCTTCATTTCAAAGGAAATTGCAATGGGAAAATTACAAAGAGCTAAATAACGAGTCATGTATTTGAATGAAAGATAATAATTAGAAACTTCTACACTGAAGATTCTGACAAACTATAAGTTTGAGAGCATGTCTCTGCCCAAAGATAGTCCTTTGGCTTATGCCTGTGTTGCAAAAAATAGCTAGATGTCTTCCATTCAAAAGATTTTCTGGATCCAGTCTTGTTTAGCTACCAGAATCTTAAATGATTGTATTTGCTTAGTTTTCTCTCTGATAACATTACAAATACTGGCTTACAAAAAGCCATTTTGGGATTCAGATTAACTATACATTTAGGAGAATTACAGACAGTCTCCCAGAAGTTTCAGACTTTCTTCAGCAATTCATAGGCAATTTTAATTTTTTACTTTTTTTTAACTGTGGCTTGATTTTGCTTGTTTCTGTTGTTTGTTCTTGTTCTGTTGCCTGTTCTGTCACCTTGCTTTAAATGAAGCAAGGTGTTGGTAAAAGACCTTGTAAACAGTTAATTTCTGTGGTGCTTTCCTCAAAATGTGATCTTTATGACACTAACATAAAGGAAAATTTCGGCAGTTATTTCATATTTCATAAAGATTATTTAAATTTATATTCAAATTAGGTATATAGAAGAAATTTTTTACAATTAGGGTGGTGAAGCACCGAACCAGGTTGCCCAGGGAGCTGTGTATTTTCAATCACTTGAAACATCGAAGGTCAGATTGGGCAGGGCTCTCAGAAACCAGATTTATTCAAAGATGTCCCTGCTCATTGCAGGGGTTTTTGACTAGATAGTATTTAAAGTTCTTTCTGACTCAAAACATTCTATGATTTTTTTTATTTAATATTTCATATTAAAAAAAAAACAAGCATAAAATGGTTTATTCAATAAATAAATAAATAAATAAATTCCAGAAAGCTGTGGAAGATTTTCTTGCCTTCTAAAAAAAATATATAGGTCTTAAATAATAAACAACCCAACCTATACTTCCTCTCTTGGAAAAAAATGAAACATGGACACAGGCATGATGTTTGCATACCACTGTGTCTACACAGAGGTTTATAAAGACAGGCTGACATAATCTACATCTAGTTTTCACTGCATAACACATAAAAAATGTATTTTTCATAGTGTATTGACATTTACCTTTCTTTCTAGATGGGTTGTTATATTTGTTCAGTCTTACATCTTATGTCCAATACTTGTAAAAGGTAGGTGTTCTTTAAACTGTTTTCAGAGCTGGTCTGTCCTCAGGTAAAAAGAAGGTTATTGTACTTAATAATAACTTTCCATACATTGATTTCAGAAAATTATGGATTTTGAAGCATAGAGAAATTTAATTAAAGCACACAGAGAAAGTCTATGAACAACTACTAACTTTACTAAGGTAGTAAAGTGGAAAAAGAAGCACCATCTAATAACATTTTTTCATTAGATGATACTAACATTCTCAACTTACTATCTAATTAACTGAAAATTAAAATAATCTGAAAAAGATTCCATCTGGAAAATATTCTACATAGAATCATAGAATGGTTTGGGTTGGACCATCTAGTTCCCACCTTCCTGCCATGGGCAGGGACACCTTCCATTAGACCAGATTGCTCAAAACCCCATCCAGCCTGACCTTGAACATTTTTTAGGGACGGGGCACCTACAACTTCTTTGGACAAGCTGTTCCAATGTCTTACCACCCTCAGAGTAAAGAATTTCTTCCTAAAATCTGATCTAAACCTACTTTTCAGTTTAAAACCCTTCTCCCGTGTCCTATCACTTCATGACCTTGTCAAAAGTCCATCTCCAGCTCTCTTTTAGGATCCCTTTAGGCACTGTAAGGTCTCCTGGAGCCTTCTCTTCTCCAGGTGGAACAGTCCCATCTCTCTCATCCTGTCTTCATAGGAGAGATGTTCCATCCCTCTCACCGCCCTTCCTCTGGATTCTCTGCAGTAGGACAGTGTCCTTCTTGTGCTGGGGGTCCCAGAGCTGGATGCATTATTTCTCATGACATTAGGAAATAGTATGTATATTTCCCACTAGGTTGAATAATCTGTACAGATCACCTTAAGTGCCATCATGCAGAATGTCCAGGACAGCCAAGGGATCAGGCTGTAAAGCCCCAATCCTGAAGTCTCAAGCTTTATCAGGGGTTTTACTTTTATTTAAGACTTCAATAGGTCCTACACAAACTCTCATAAAGCATTTTAGTTCTTTGATACCTTGAATTGAGTAAAGAGAAAAAGCTACGTGCTTATTCTCAAGAGACTTCTTTTAATTTAGTGAGAAAATAGTCCTGTGTAACATCTTTGTTGACGATATGGATGAGGGGACCAACCACACCCTCAGTAAATTCACATATGACACAAAGCTGTGCAGGAGTGTTGGTCTGTTGGAAGATAGGAAGGCACTGCAGAGGGATCTGGACAGGCTGTATCGATGGACTGAGTCCAGCGGTATGAGATTCAATAAGATGGAATTCTGAGTCCTGCACTTTGGTCACAACAATCCCATGCGTCACTACAAGCTAGGGGAAAAGTGGCTGGAAAGCTGCCTGGTGGAAAAGGTCCCAAGGATGCTGGTCGACCGCCGACTGAACGTGAGCCAGCAGTGTGTCCAGGGGCCAAGAAAGCCAAGAATATCTTGGCTTATATCAGAAATAATGTGGCCAGCAGTGTGAGGGCAGTGAGCGCCCCCCTGTACTGGGCATTGGTGAGGCTGCACCTTGAATCCTGTGTTCAGTTCCAGGCCTCTCACTACAAGAAGGACATTGAGGTGCTGGAGCGTGTCCAGAAAAGGGCAGAAAAGCTAGTGAGGGGTCTGGATAACAAGCCTTATGAATATTAGCTGAGGAAGCTGGGATTGTGTAGCCTAGAAAAAAGGAAGCTCAGAGACCTTCTTGCTCTCTATAACTACCTGAAAAGAGGTTGTAGGGAGGTGGGTGCTCATTTTTTCTCCCAAGTAACACATGACAGGATGAGAGGAAAAAGCCTCAAGTTGCACCAGGGGAAGTTTAGATTGGATATTATATATTGGAGAGATTTCTTCATCAATAGGAAAGTGGATGAGTCCCGATCCCTGGAGGTATTTAAAAGATGCGTAGTGGTTTAGTAGTGGACTTGGCAGTGTTATGTTTATGGCTGGGCTTGATCTATATGATCCTATAAGTGATTTAAATAACCTGAGTTCACAGAATCTCTGTTACAGAAGACCTGAGTGATCAATTACTTTCCCAGGAACTACAGATGATCGCTTAGGAGAATTAAAGTTTGCAAAATGATGTCTTTATAAATCTTATCTAGAATTTTTTGAATCAAATTTTAAGAAGCTTTTCCAAAAAAGACCTTTAGAAAACATGTTTATTCTCCTGTTGTTACATGAAAGTGCAGATTAGGAATGCTGAAGAACAAAATTTCATGATACTTTCATTCTTTTTACTATTTATATTTCTGGACCTAAACACCAAAACATTTAGGAACCTCAAAATGACATAGACAAATGTGATTGTTTTATTTTGATTGTGCTTGAAAGCTATTTGATTTATCTCTGAGTCTGAAGACTGCAATTACTTGATTTTTTTTTTAAAATGTAATTTATATTATATCCATCTTGGTCTGAATTACTAGTGAGTGTTGTTTGGTGAAAAGGCAGGTAATTACATTATCAGTGTAAGTAGATCATATTTCATAGTCTAAAAATCTTCTTTTAGAGTGCCTTTAACAAGAAGTAGAACATGGAAAACTTACCCAGTCAAGTTTTCTAAGTCTGTAGCCAGAACATTTTTCAAGTTCACAGTATATTCAGAAAAACCTTGACATAGTATTATGCAAGCAAATAAAATGACACAAAGTTCAAAAGCGTTTCACTTAGTAGTATTAGTATTGGTCTAAAGAAAAATGTGATTCTATTTGGTTTGTTTCTATTCAATCTTTGTAAATACTTCACTTGTTTTTTGTTTAACTCTTGGAGGACATTAAATGTCAGTGAACAGATTGCTGTTACTTGCTTCTTTGTTTCTTACCTTTTTTCCTTAAATTCAATCTATTTTTATTCACAGCTCCCTGTGGAGGAAACTTGACTGGCTCATCAGGTTTTATACTTTCACCAAACTTCCCTCATCCTTATCCCCACAGCAGAGATTGTGACTGGACTATCACTGTAAATAATGATTATGTTATATCATTAGCATTTATCAGGTAATCTGCTACTTGCTCATAATTTTTAAAGTCGTGTTTGTAACTTTATCATTGGCAGTTTTTCAGAGCTTTGTAGAGTACACATGTATACATAATATGACTATCAAAGAGATCAGTAGTTGTTCTCTTTGTTAACAGTCACAACAAGTACATCAGAGTACTCAGTGCACATACAGGTGGAGCTTGGGAACTCATTGCTCCTGTTGTTTAAAAGCACTCTGTTCACCCTGACTAATGTTAGGGGGATGGTGCTTAATTTACTAAGATTCAAATCCTGAGAAGGCAGCATAACTCCCTGAACTGTCTGCAACCCAGGATGGTCTTTAGTGATGAAACCTATTGGTTCATCATATTTTGTATGAGACTCATGCTATATAGGCAAAATTTCAAATGTTGTCTTTAAAATTAGTTTTATTAATCCATATAATTTCAGGATACTTTCTGTTGTTCTGGTTATTAGATGGAATTTTTCTAGAATTTTCTTTCATCACAGTATGAGATTAAATTGACCGTAATAGAATCCACAGGGGGGGCTTTTGCTGTATGCACTGTATGTAACACATGATGGAAATTAATCATGTGTGCAAAATATGCATCCCAACTTGGGCATATGTCACAGAAAAGGCAAAAATGATACTTGTGATGCCCTGTGAAAGATTAAGTTCTTATGCTCCATTGTTCTGATCAGTGCTAATGTGATGACTTCTTTAGGTCATATAGTTTTCTGTTCTTGGTGCTCAGTGATATAGCATGAGTTTTGCAGAGTTCATTCTAGGGAAATTAATTTACATAATTAGCAATTTAATGTTGTTGGTGATTTCAGAATGTAAGCAGCTAACTTCCTGTAGTACAGCAGCACTTGTTTGTTTATTTGGCTAAATATCATGAACTCAAGATATTTAAGAATATTCTGCTCTTAATATTGTATATTAGATATAAGAGATTCCCCATCTTAGAGTAAAACATCTTTTTATTTAAACTGATTATAGAAAAATGCTTGTTCCTCTCAGAGTGATGTTATTAATTTAACAATAAACTTTAAATTAATATTAATTAATTTATGTTATTAATTTTTTTTCTATTTAAAAATTTGTCGCCTTTTTTTCTGGTTAGTAGCAAAATATTTTTTTTAAAGAGAGAACCAAAAAAGATAGTATTTCTCTGTTTTCTAATAAATCACTTCTACAAACCATTTTTTTCTGACAGTGGAGGGTTTGTTTTCCTTTTATAAAAACAGTGATAGTAAACTTCAGATTTAAGCTAATATGAGTGAAAATGTTAGGCAAAATGTATTCTTTCTAACATCTCTCTCTTTTTTTTCTCCAGCTTCAGTATAGAACCAAATTATGATTTTCTTTATATATATGATGGGTCAGACAGTAATAGCCCTCTGATTGGAAGCTTTCAAGATAGCAAGCTGCCAGAGAGGATAGAAAGCAGTTCAAATACCATGCATCTGGCTTTTCGGAGTGATGGCTCTGTTAGTTTTACTGGATTCCATCTAGAGTACAAAGGTAAGTAACATTATTTTTCTTATCTACTAAAAAAAAAAAATCAATGCATGAGTCCAAATTTTAATCTGTTTTGAATTTCTCATAATTTTCTGCCTGGTGATGTTTTTGTTTTGTCTCAGAATATGATAATGTGTATGATCTATTCATGCTTAAGCTTGATAACTTAAGATAAAGCTTCTAGTATGATTTCATATACCTGACACATGATAATGTTGAATACATGGTTCCTTCCAGTATGTAAAGGGAACTTGCAAGAAGGCTGGGAAGGTCTAATGATAGGACAAGGGAGAATGACCTTAAGCTGAAGAAGGTTAGGTTTAGATTATATTAGGAAGAAATTCTTTACTGTGAGGGTAGTGAGGAACAGGTTTCCCAGAGAAGTTGTGGACTCCCCATCCGTGGAGGTGTTCAAGACCAGGTTGGATGAGGGCTCTAGGTAACCTGGTCTAGTAGAAGTTTCCTTGCTCATGGCAGGGGCAACAAAACTAGACGATCTTTAAGGTCCTTTCCAACCCAAACCATTCTATGAGTCTATGATTATATGAAAAAAAATGAGACAGTAGTTTACAGGTTTCAAAAATAATGATGCAGTGGAAAAACTTAACAGCATATATATGTGTTTATATACAGTAGGTCGTGTTGATTTATATGTGTTTAGGATCGTGTAAGATGAAATGAAGTGCTAGAATCTAGGAGTCCAATATTGGAAATGAAAAACATATTTTGGCTAGACCTTTGTATGATAGACCATAGTAGAGCTGTCTACCTGTCTCAGGTCTGTCAGAAGTCATAACACAGTAAAAAAGAAAATATAGATTTCAAATATATAATCAATATTAACTTTCGTAACTGCCTCTGCATGGCTCAAAAAACAGAAATAGTTGCTCTTAACTGAATATGAAAATGTTCAATAATGTGTAAAGAGAACCAGAGGGAAAATACAAATGTCTCTGGTATAGACTTCCTTGGTCTTATTTTCTTCTCCATTTATTCTGAAAGCAATCAGTACATGCAAAGGTATAGAAGGGAAAGACTTAGGTATTTGTTGCTTTGGCAAATCCATGGAGTCTCCTTATACTTTCCTAAAGTCATTGTATTCTACAGATATAAAAGTTGTCTCTACAGTATGAGCTAGTCCTTAAAAGTTAAAAATAGGTCTCAAACATGTTAATGGTGAGCTGTGATGCATGTAGTGTTCCAGTTCACTTAAATATATTTATTCTTTCTTCTCAATTAAATTGAAAAATGATAAATGCAGATGGAAGTGCTATAGGAAGCAACTCAGTGTTGCAGAACTTCTGAAGAAGAAATTAATTGATTTTTCAAAGATGCCAATCCTTCTCTTCTGTGCTATTGAATAAAGTCTTGTCTCATGGAATTGAAGGGGTTCTTCCATCCACCAATCTAAGTGTGAAGGATATTCTATTGGGACACATACTCTTCATGTTCTTGGTCTAGGTTTAAATAAAGATGTACTTCAGAATCAAGCCAAAATACTATTTCTAACATTACTGGTAGCCCATGTGTGCCACTAAGATCTTTTATTTCTTGCTGTACTTCAAGAAGACACAATGGCTCAGAAGTGCTGTAGCTATCAGGACATTTGTATAGGGACTGAAAATCAAAGTAATGGGAGGTTGTAGGTATGTGTTTGTGTGTGTATATGTAAGTGAGGGCAAGTTGGAGAATGGAATCAACCTAATCCTAATTTTCCCTGTTCATTTGGTTAGGGTTATGTCTCCTACTGTTCTCAGAATAACTGGAGTATGCATTTCTACCACTTCCTTAAAATGATGAGCAGCTTATTTACTGAATTATTACATTTTTTCTGGGAGTATCTGATAAATATTCCTCTGCACTGCTTAACTTAATTTAGATTAAGTCACTACAAGAAAGACATTGAGGACACTCTTTGTCCAGAGAAGGACAAAAAAGCTGGTGAGGGGTCAGGAGTACAAGTTTTATGAGGAGTGGCTGAGGGAGTTCAGGTTGTTCAGTGTGGAGAAAAGGAGGGAGACCTTACACTTTCTACAGCTATCTGAGAGAAGGTTGTACCAATGTGAGGATCAGCCTCTTCTCCTGTCCTCGTTCAGCAGGTGGGACCAGCTATCACTGTGTGGGGGTAATCAAAGCTATGTATTCTACCCCCCTCTATTCATTTCCCAAGAACCATGGACCATTTGCAGCAGCTGCCCAGGGAGTCGTTAGCACCTTCACACCCAGCCTGAGGGGGGCGTGGCTGCTAATGGGCCATCAGCGGTTCAACAATACCCCATGACTCAGAGTTAATCACCCATTGTGTGAGTCCCCGCCCTGGGGGAGGGACTGGGTGCTCCCTGAAGGTACATAAGTGGGAGTAAGAAGACCTTGGAGACTACTTGTTGGATCCAGAGGAGTAGCAGGACTTCGACAGGCAGAAACCATCACTCCTGACCAGACCCCAGCCATCATCTGCATCATTTGCACCAACAGGTTCTTTACTTCCTTTTCCTTTGGACTTGGGGGAACCACGTGGGTCTCAGCACAAGGGCTAACAAACCTGTTTGGGCTTGTGCCCTGGGACGCTGGGTTATACTGCTGGGTTTTTGTGAGTTGAAAGCAGTTTTCTCTTTGTGTCAGTGTATTTATTGTAATACCTTTCATTAAATTGTAATTCTGATTTATAATCCCTCTTGGGGTGGGTCCATTTCTCCTGCCAGTTTACCCTTAAACCAGCACATCTCCTGAATAACAAACGGTAAAACAAGAGGAAATGGTCTCAAGTTGCATCAGAGGAAGTTTAGATTGAATCTTAGGAAAAATTGTTTCACAGAAGGGGTTGTCAATCATTGGAACAGGCTGCCAGGAAAGTGGTAGTCACTATCCCTCAAGGTATTTAAAAGACGTATAAATGTGGTACTTAGGGACATGATTTACTGTGAATTTGTAAATTCTAGGTTTACAGTTGAGCTCGGTGGTCTTAGAGGTCTTTTCCAAGCTAAATAATTCTTTTCTATTATTCTATAATGACATGTGTGGAAAATCAGCTTGATTGCTTAGCTGAGACTCTTGGCTAGTATTAGTCTGGATTAATAATGCAGGCTGTATTCTCTTTGTTCACAACCTGTATGATGAGTAAGAGCAAATTTTTGGGCAACACTAGCTTGGAGAGAAAAGTCAATACTATTCAAAGGGATCTTATGAGGCTGTAAAATCAGGGTGACAGAAGCCCTTAACAAAGTGTTCTGGTTTCGGCTGACTTAGAGTTAGTTTTTTGCCTAGCAGCTGGTATAGTGATGTATTTTGGATTGGGGTGAGAATAATGTGAATAATACACTGATGTTTTGTTTACTTCTGACTGGTACTTACACTAAGTCAGGGACTTCTCAGCTTCTCATGCTGCTTTGCCAGTGGGGAGTCTGGGGAAGCCCAAGGAGCTGGGAGGGAACACAGCTAGGACAGCTGACCCCAACTGTCCAAAGAGATATTCCATACTATATGGTGTCATGCTCAGCATGCAAACTAAAGGGAAATCTGGCCTGGGAGACACTATTTAGGAACTGGCAGGGCATCAGTCAGTTCGTGGTGAGTTGGTTGTTTTTTATTTATATCACTTGATTTTCTGGAGTTTTATTTCTTCCTTCTTTTTTTTTTTCATTATCTTTTCCATTACTATTATTATTTCTATTGTTTTTTCTAGTAGGAGTTGAGTTGACTGCAGGTCTGACCAGAGCATGTTAAAACAAATTTGTCTTAAGTATAAAATTAGTAGTCTTTGGTCACAATGTCAATTTATTTGGACTCAGAGTTGTTGCACTTGGTCTGAGAGTTGTGTTATATAAAAACTTACTTTCTCCATGTGTTCTTTTTTTGTTGCCTCTGGGGGCTGGATTAAGGATATCACTGTGTAACACTGGCTTGTGATATGATAAAATATTTACTGTTTGTGAAACTGATATTTTTACTTAGCATTGCTGTCATCTCTGTACTTGGGGAACTGTCTCTTAAACTATTAACAATCACACCCTTTACCATTTCTGCTCAGAGAGCCAATCTGAGGGGCAGATAAGCTGGAAAACTTACCCCACTCTTTCACCTTTCCTTTCTCCTACACCTTCCTTTTCTTCTCCAGCCTAGTTTCAGCAACTCTTGAGAATTTTGAATATCCTTGAGATGTTCAAACCAGTGTATTTATATTGCTATGCCTCCTCAAAATGTCTCAGGTTTTTGTTTAAAGTTAAACAATTATTTAGGAATACCACCCAGAGATCTGCCCTGAGGCTGGATAGTTATGAGTGGCAGCATGCATAGGATAGTATGGGCAAGTTCCAAGGACAGTGGCCACTTCCAATGTTTTGGTACTTCATCCCTGAACAAGTGCAGAATCCTGAAAAACTAGTAAAATATTTGGGAGAAGTATCTTGTTACACTGGCAATTCCAGAAAGACACTAATAATTACAATGTGCTGGGACCTGGCCCAGGCCTACCAAGCCCTATTCAACAAGAAAAAAATCACAAAAGGAGATTCTTCCAGGAAAATGGCAGCAGGACAGGGAAGAAAATCAGAAGAGTAAAAGTGAGAAAGCTTGTGGGTTGAGATAAAGACAGTTTAATATGCACACAAGCAGAGCAAAATAAGGAATTCATTGACCACTTCCCATAGGCAGGCAGGTGTTCAGTCATCCCCAGGAAAGTAGGGCTACATGATGTGTAATGGCAACTTGGGAAGACTAATGCCATAATTTCAAATGTACCTCCCCTTTTCTTCTTCTTCCCCCAAATTTATATTCTGGAGATGACATCATATGATATGGAACCCACACCAAGTGCATCATACCATGTGATCCAAGTTTGGTCATTTTGTTTTGGGTAAGCTTTGAGTCATTTTGGGTTTGCTTCAACTACCTAATGAGGGAGTATTGAAAAGACAGAGCTAAAGTCTTCTGAGGTACAGACAGTGATGAGTGCTAATGGACAAAAGTTGAAACAAGAGACATTTCAATTACAATATTAAGAAAAGATGAATCATTCTAAAGTTAATCAATTGTTGGAACTGCTTGCCCTGAGAGATATTGTCATCTAAATATTTTGAAATAATAACTGGACTATATATATAGAGGGCTAAGTAACCTAATCAAATTGGCCCTGATTTGATTGGGGATTGTACTATGTCTCTTTCAACCTAAGTTGTTCTGATCTGATGAACTTTTTTATACAAATTGTAATGGATGCAGTTGTGTCCTACATGTACCCTAATCCTATTTGAAGTGACAATATGCATCACTCTTCAAGTTATGCATCACTAGTGGGTCATATTTTTCAGTTCCAAATCTCAGACTGACCCATATCCCAGGTGTGCACCTTGTTAGTTCTAATAAATGCCTGGAAAATAATTATGCAATGTTTGCTGTAGTCAGGTATGTCTGTAATATCTCTAAGAAGCTTATGGTTTTGTTCTCTTTGAGACTTAGGTATGGAGTAGTAAATCATCAAGCTCTGGACAAAGCACCTGCTTCTCTTGGTTTTCAATACTGTTTTCCATGCACTAAGATATTTGTTTTCCTGGAGAATTTTGGCATCATTACCTTATAATATTCAAGAGAGACTCCCTTGTTGAACTTGAGATTGAGACAGCATATATGAATGTTTTCGGGCTGTTTCAGAAGCCTTACTTGATCCAGAGAAGTAAATACTGTTTGCCTTGAAGCTTGTTGCAAAATTTTATTATGGGGAAGATTGATGAGCAGTATGTACAGCCAGGAGTGTAATATTATTGTAGCTCAAATTTGAATTGCCTAATGAAAAAAAAATAATTTTATTCCCTGCCTAATTGTTACAAAACATAATTTTTTAAATGCTACTACAGAAAACAAGTCTTTATAATAATACAGCTATCATTGTAGCACACACACTCCAGTATTTTCTCTGATCTTTTGCTAAACCTGTTACTGCTCTGGTGTGTTTTTAGCTTAATGATACTACTATTCTAGGGGAAAAAAAAAGGGAGAGGCTGCAGGAGTCATCAATGCCTTGAGTTCTTCAGCTGGAGCAACATGACATTGATGGTGAAGGACTTGTACTCCTGTTCCCTGGGAGCACTTATAAATTTGCTAATACAGTCCTCTTATTTTCTCTTTTCTTCACTGAATCTCAGCCAGAACTGATGAATCCCATTGCCACATTTGACTCAATTCTATATATATTGTAGCATAGTCTGTTGACTTTTTTTTTACAAGTTCACTTAGCAGCTCCTTCAGAGTTGCTAAAGTAGTTTTAAGGTGCTAAGTATTTCAAGCTTTATTTTTCAGAATAGTTATTAAGAAACTGTATTTCTATAGTGTTTAGTCAGCAACTTCAGGAGCCTGTCACAACTATAAGTTTGGGGAAAAGAAAATTACAGGGCTGTAATTTTTCCGTAGAGTTAATTCGTGCTGTGACAGATCTTGTCTTTACTCAATTTTTGATTTATGCACCAGACATAATAGATTATTTTTTCTCTCTTTATCTTTTCATGTAGTACTAATATCTACTTTATCTAAGGATCTTCTAGAGTTATGAAACATTATAAATTATTTTTTCTCATAAACTCAAGAATGATCTCTCAATATCACTAGTGAATCAATACAAATATGTCAATGTTGGTTCAATAAAAAGGAAAAATAATTTTTAGTGATATTGTCAAAATATTAGCTATAATCCTAAATTAAATGATCCTTCCCCCCCTTCTTTTCTTTTTTATTTTTTTAAAATTTGATAATTTGGACTTGACAGAATTTTCAATTTCTCCTGAGACGTGCCAGGCTTCTCAAGTGAAAGTGTGGCTGGCTTACATAATTATTAATATCTCTGACATCTTACAGACTTTCCAGTAAATTGCATCTTTTAACTTTTCATTGTCCATCCAAATTTTTGAATGAGTGTTAAAAAAGTTTTAGGCACCACACTGCAACTACCTAAATGAATCAATGTGAATATCTAATACCTGTTCTTAATGATTAATTATGTAAGTACTACTTGTTATTGTATTGTTTTACATATCAGAAGTATGCAATGTAGATTATATATGCAAATCCTAAAAAACTGTTAACCATATTAGGGGCTCTTCATGTTCTTTTGGAAGATGTGAAGTCGAAATTTCAAAAGAATTATTGTGTTTCTCCATCTTCAAATGTAAATGCAATGTAATTATTTCTCTCCTCTCAGAAATACTAGAACATAACCATGGCCTTAAGGGATCTGCTTAGTTCATTGGCTTGGCTCTAGTAGTGACCTGTAGCTTATATGGGGCCAAACTATATAAAAGTAAAATTACACTATTTTTTTTTCCTGATTATCTGTAATTTTTCAGAAACTTCAATGTAAGTGCTAACAGAATAAGATGAAGTGGCTTTTTATTCAAAGCTCTTAAAAAGCCTTCCAGGAACTTCAAAGCTGACATAGTCATTTGGTAACCGTATCTACCTGTAGCAGAAAGTTCCACAGTGCAAATATTCCTGGTAAATGAACACTTTTGATGTATTAGAAAGTTGTCACTGATCTTGCAGAAAATGAAGTGTTCCCTATTGATCTTCTCCAACACACTTAACTGTTAAAGAAGAAAATTTGAAATTTCTATCCTCTGCTTAAAAAAATATTACTCCAGACTCTATCCTGCAGAGCAAAAAAATCACCTGCTTCGTTCCAACTTCTACCTAATGTATTTACTGGGTTTCTTCCTTAATGGAAATTGCATCCTTTTCCAAAATGTCTAACTTTTCTCACCTTCTGCATAACATTGCTAATTAGTAGTGTATAGTGTTTATTTTTATGCAATTTGTAATTGCACTTTGGTATTCATGTTATAGAAGTAAGAAGGAAACAAATATAAAAGTATATGCATGTGTTTGAATTTATTTCAATATTATGAAACAAATAGCTATAAGTAACTAAGAAATGAGATCAATTTAAGGAATAGTTTTACATTTTGTCCTCTGGTGAAGGAAAAAAGCTATATTAAAATATACCTTTATATCGTATGCAAATACATATTAATTAGAACTTTACTAATTTTGAAGAAATTCTTGTTTTCATACTTCTTATTTTGTAACAAGCTACTTATATTGATTGCCTCCATTTATGTTTTTCCACCACAGATTTTAAAACTAGGATGTCTTATCTACTGCAAGAATGTCCATAGATCTACCTTCATCTGACTATATAACTACATCTTTGATCGCAGTGAATTTTCTGAAGAAAAGTAATTCTGTAATGGAGTGCTATAGGAATTATCTGCGAAAAATACAGAACATATAGTTTTGGTTATTTGTACTGTCCTTAAAAAGGAGAGAGAAGATTTGATGTAGAAGGAATGGCTTGTGAAAAAAAGTCTACAGGATGTTCAAAAAACGGCTTGAGAGAACTCCAGAAAACATTTGTAACGTTTTGGATTACATTCAGAATTATATTTACACTTCTTTCTTTTATAGCAAAACTTCGTGAGTCTTGCTTTGATCCTGGAAATATAATGAATGGAACAAGACTTGGAATGGATTATAAACTGGGTTCCACTGTCACATATTACTGCGATGCGGGATATGTTCTTCAAGGATATTCTACATTAACGTGTATCATGGGAGATGATGGAAGACCTGGATGGAACAGAGCCCTGCCCAGTTGTCATGGTAAGAACAGTTTTTCATTTATTTTAGTTGCTGTTATTATTCTTGCTTAGTCGTGAAAAATTAAATGAAATTATTTTAATAATATTCTTTCAGGAAAAAGACCTTTTCAATGTTTTATGTAATGAGATATGTATGTAATAACTCAGGAAACTGTTGATTCAAGTTTCTTTTTTCAACATTGAATAAATAGTGCTACATGTTACTATTGTGAAAAGAGGGTTAGTAATAATGTTATTCTCTATGTTGGCAAGTATTCTTGAAATAAACAGCAGAGTATAGAGATTTATACCATATATATGTATTTAAATATAGCATTAAGTACACTTCAGATGTCACAACATATGTTTGTTTCTTTTTGTAATTGCTGGTTATGAAACCACATAGATGAAATATTTTATGGATACAACATTATGTCACTTAAATTGTTGGACATATGGGCTGTAGAAAAATTGAGCCTTAAAATGCATGAAAGATCCAATTATTCAAACTTTTATGGATATAACTTCACTCATTTCAGAAATCTTGACTTCAGTTATATTACCACTGACTGTCTCAAGCATCAGCATTTTCAGATTTAAACTCTAATAAAAGATTAAATTTTTATTTTACTGATTTCTTAACAGAAATATCCACTTCAGACATTTCACTTTGTGAAGTCAAATATTCTGTGAGATTAAGCACAAATGCTCTCCCATGTGTGCAGATATTAACAGCAAAATGCAAAATTACAAAATTAACATTTGCTTCATAAGTTAAAATAAAATCCAATTAACCTGTCCCTTTCAATTCCTTTTTATAATTTAAAGACAAAACCCCCTGTTAAATCCATTTCCAATTTGAACAAATACATATTTCAAATAGAATACAGAATTTCTTTATTGTTTATTTTAAATTTCTATTGCACATGGGATGGTGGAGTCCCAGCAAAACAGAAAAAAAACTCAAATCTAAAGAATAACCAAATATTATAAGCATATGAAGAAGTTCAGTATTTTCTTGTTCACCAAATTATCTACCACTCTCTCTAAATCTTTAAACTTCTAATATCAATTTAGAATCCAAGTTCTTCTTTTAAATTCTTTTGAGCCATATTTAACAACACAGATTTATGGGGAGAGTGAGGCTTCTCAGAATATGTAAAAGAGAAATATTATGAATGAGTATTCTCGTTTTGCTCATAATTGGAGCTAAGTAGGTCAGAGGAGAGGAAGGGAAAACCTCCAATATTCCAGATGACTCACTCAGCTCAAGAGACATGCTTTACAATATATAGTATTGCTCATGTAAAGAGTACAAATCAAAACACATAGCTTGTCCTATTCCAGGACAATAGAACTTGATCGAAGAGAAGAGCACTTGATCATTTCCATGAAGAAAAATATTAAATAAATAACATGGCTACCTGTGCAGGTGAAACTGATCCAAGGGTCCATGACTCTTGACTCTAACAAGTAAAAACTCTTCTTGTTGGAATTGATGTGGATGTTTTCCTGAGTAGTAGAATCTCAATGAAGGAGGATAGAGTACCATCTCCATATGCCTTCTGAACAACTTGGTGTAACTCCTGAGATGAGTTTGGCCCACAGAGAGAAAGGAGTTATGGGTCTTTCTAGTTCTGAAGTCTGGTGTTTTAGGTAAAATGTAGTCAAATATACATTCTCCATTCATAATATCAAAAATAAAATGAAGGTCATGACTATTAGTCTGCAAGGACAACCATTTGGGATGGCTTTAAGTATTCTCTAAAAATGTCTGGTACATCAAGCCCCATACAAAATCTTTTTTGAGGAACACTGATGTTCTGTCTGGCCAGGCTTCATTAGGAACTGGCTGATGAGTTCAGTCTGCCAAAACTTGCTTTCCTGAAATGCGCAAAACTAGAATATGAGTCTATGACATAGACCCTCCAAGACAAAACCTGATAATTTTGGAGTTAGATAAAAGCTGAGCAATTTTTGCAATTCTACCTTTATTCCCTAATATTTTGTATTACCTAGCTCTATGTGCATTAGACATGATTTGCATTTGGTTGAAATAATTTGTTTAAAATGACCTTGAGCGTTTCTAATAAGTGTGGGAAGTGAACCAAATCATTGGCTTCCTTCCTTTCTGAACACATGCAAAGATTATCCAGGCTAATATGCTAAGCTATTTGGTATTTCATGGTGGATATTAAGAACAGGATGTAATTAACATATGCAGATGAAATATTAGTATGACAGAGACAGTGATTAACGATTTCTTTTAGCTACACCAACTATAGGTAATTTTAAATCTTTGGTAGCAAAAAACAATTATTTACAAAATAGCAAAAAGTCCTGTAATGGAAAGTACAAATGTAGAATTCTTGATTATATTCCGAAATGCTGAACTATCATAAGTAATTAAAAAAGAAAATTTTGAAAGGCACAAAACAGTTAGAAGGCTAACATTAACTTCCTTATTTGGCATTTAACATTTTCATAATTTTTAAAAAGCAACCAAACAAAATACACTTCTGGGCAATACTTTGGAAGTAATAGAACAAGTTGAATTAATATGTGAAGTGTAACTAGCTCATGATCTTATTACATTGGGACATTATTACAGTAGATGAACAGTAGTAACTGTATACTGTATATGAATAGTAGTATAGTAGTATACTATTCACCTACAGTATACTGTAGATGAATAGTAGTAACTATTTTGGATTGGCTACAATTGCTACTCATTAATTGTGTGTGGGGGGGTTCTGCTAAAAAAATCTGTGATATTTAATTACTTTTAATTATTTTATTAATTTAACATGCCAGGATGATATGTTGTAGGATGATATGTATTGCAGTTCTCAGAAAAAGTCTTGTTCCTCGATGTTATTAATTTTCTTTAAAATAATGTACCTATGGCAGAGAATTAAGTCTGGAGTGAACACACTGCCCTCATACTTTGGAGGTGGCAGGGGATTCAGTGGGATAGTAGAAGAGAAGCAAAGATGCAGTGGGGATACAAAGCAAGAATGGCTTATAATCACTAAGGAATTCCTGCAAAATCTGAAATTAATTCTCTGAAATCCAATGTTCATCTTTCTCATATTAGAAAGGCCCTCAGACAGAATCTCTGAAGATTGCATAAGTTCTAATGATTGGTATTTATGGTATAAAGAGTGGAACAAAGTCATTGGGAGAAGTGCAAAGACAGTTAGCATTCCATTAAGGTAGTAAAGATACTAAAGCTGTTAAGACATTTTTAAGAAGTGGCAGAGGTGATGCTGCAATTGTAGTTACCATTTACCTCTGACACTTTCATTTAAAAGACATTAATCCCTACTAATTTCAAGTTTGAATTATGACTAGCTAAATGATATCACAGAGTGAAAATCATTAACTGATGTGGTCATGTGAACAAATTGTGCCACCTGTTTGTGGATTTTCAGTATTGAGACATCCTTCTGACTAGATTTCTTCACTATCTACTGTAGAAACTCTTCAAAAATGACCATTCATATAAGTTATAGTTATTATTTTTCTCATGTGCTATCATCATGTACTTTCCTGCTTGGACATCTTTGAATAGGTAAAGCATTCAACTTCATGACATTTACACCATAAAAAAAAGACAAAATTGATGCTCTTACTCTGAGACTACTGTCAACTCAATAGTTCCCTTAAATATTTTTAAAGAAAATCTGTAAAACCAGTAGTGGGAAAAAAAAAACCATAGTCCCTTGGAATGTGTTTGTGATACTGTGCAGTGTGAGCACCTACTCTGTTAACTCTGTGTAACTTCATGCTTAAAGATGTGAAGAATGAAACAATACATGAGGAGAGGCAAAGATGAAGCATATAGAAAGGGAAAATTTGTCCTTTAAAATAATAAATGCTTTACTTAAAATTGTCGTATGTTGGCTTCTTACAAAGCTTTTCTCATTTTCTTTTTGCCCAGAATAAGATGTTTGTTTTATAAAATCACATAGACAATGGCCTCAGTACTTAGAAGTAGAATTGAAATCAATTAGGATTGCATTTTGAATATGAAAAATGCTATTTAAATGCTAAATACACAAAAAGTTATTTCTTAATAGCCAGCTTGAAAAGGCAATTTAAGGTCTCTTGAAGGAATTATAAAGTATTTTATTTTATTGTGATTGAAATATCTTCTGAATACATGATTTTTGTTCCCAAGCTTCCACCCTGCATTTTCCACAAATATATGCCCATTGCTTTGGCATTCCAAGCTTTCCTCCAAGTATAGGCAGTGGAAAGAGGCAGGCTTCTTGAAAGATTACCAAAGGGGATTCAAAGAGCTTGTTAAGAAGGTGTATTTTTGCATCTGGAGTGCATGTATTTACCCCGCTTGCATGCTCACCAGGAAATACTAGATCTAGTGAAATAGCTGAATATATATATCTGTGTGCAACAAACTCTGTAATGGAGGGATGTATGTGTTAAAATTTAGCACTCAGGTTTCTGAGAAAGTAAAATAGGCATCTGAGTGTACCTTAACCTATAAACCTTGCACTACAGACACTTTCCAGTATGACCACACTCATTACTCCTCCTCCATGGAAAGGAGACTTTTGTATACCAAGAACTGTCAAATCAAAAAGCCAAGGAGAGAAAAAACTAACTTCCACATGGTGGATTTTGAAGTAATTGAGTAGAGATTTAGTTAATAGTTTATACTTCTCAGAGATAGTAGTCTCGTTTTTCCTAAGATTGTTTATTGTAAAATACACTAATAATTTTGAGAGTAGGAAACAAGATCTTTCTATATGACTATGCAGATAGCTGGTATTTTGCTGAAAAACTCACATTTTTTTGAAAATGTGACTGAGTTAAAATCTTAGCTTTTCTTAAAGATGTTTCCTCCATATCAGACAAAGTTTGAAAATTTTGCTGGAATTAACTATAAATATTAATAATTCTAGAAAAATTTAGAAAACAATTAAAAATAAATACAGGCACAAACATATATCCACAGCAAGCATTACTCTGAGTGTCTGAACTTACGCATATATGTTTGGAATTCATAATACGGATTTACAAGGTCCATTGAGTAATAAATGTTGTGTGTAATTATTCCAAGCTTTCATTTTAGAAGTAATAATGTAATGTAATAGTAAATAAAGTATAAGACAGGAAGAAATTTGTTAATTACAACAACCTCATTAAAATCAGCTGCCAGAGAATCCTAATTTCCAACATATTTAAGGGATTAGTTAAGTAGAGTGCATTGCAAAACCAGGCACTTCATCTTCTGTTGAACTAAATATGCAGCCCATTTTTGGAAGTATAGTTTAATGAAGGAAATGTTAAAAAGGAGAAAGAGCTTAAGCTATATACACTTGATTTTTTTATCAACTTTAATTTTTTATTTTCTTTACTATAAAAAATAGATTTGAAATCAAGCATGTCTATCCAAGCCATAATTTTAAATAGGTTTGCTTATATGCAACTGTTAGTTTGAATAAACATTATGAAGAAGCAAGGAAAATGTAAGAGGCAGCTTTAGTATTTGTGTGACTACTATGTAAATGATAAAATATGTAAATTCACTGGCAGAGTTTCAATTTCTTTGGCTGTAGAAGTATATAAAAAGCACACATGAAACATGAAAATACAGAATAATGTATGTGATTTTTTCTTATTTAGAATATTAAGGACTGACAATTGGGTTTTTTTGCTTTGAATATGTAAATTTTCAAGTAGAAGATTGAAAAACTATTAGTTTACCTTAAAAAAATCTTTCATCATTTATTTTGAGTTGAAGATAAAAGCAGTTTTTGGCACTAGTTTACATAAATATATGCGTCTTTCTGTATTTGCTGTTAGCACCATAGGTGTATATTTTTCTTTGCAGTTTTTTAGAACAGACAAGGTGACTGCAGGGTATTCTGTTCTTAGAAGAAAAAAAAAATTGCTACCATTTATTCACACAGAGAAGCGAATATTTATTCTCCAGTCTGCAAGACACTGAAGTAAGATAGGATTATGTAGCATCAGTGAATAATCATGGTAAATCAATTAATTAATAACTGGAATTAAAGAAACTGATCCAGTTATCTGCACTGGCTATAGTTGACAAATATGCATATTTCTAACTTAACCTGAGGCAGCAGTCAGAAGGTCCTCACTGTCTAATAAGATTTCTGTAGTCAAATGGAAGAAGATTTATTAGTTGAGATATGTTGATGGTTACATATATAAGACTCATTTCATTCTTTGCACAAGTTTTGTCATCTCAACATTGTCTGTCACAGTGGGGACTAGGGGAGAGTTACAGGGAATAAAAAAACCCTTGCAGTTAGGAAGCTATGTTATTTCAAACATTAATTGAATTTCTTTTCTTTCTTGACTGGGATACATGCAGCATTTAGTCAACACAGTATAGGAATGGTAAACAAGCTTAAAGAGTACAGTTGCCTCTTTTAGATCCCGTGTTTCTTGACATTAACTCAGAAGCTGCTTGTGTTACAGCTTTTTTTCTGAAGTTACACTCTTTTGAAGGAACAGTATCTTCCACAACAAAACTTTATTCCTGGTTTTGAGGTATTCACTGGAACCTTTTTGTGATGTATTTCTCTTTTATACCCTAAAGTGTAGCTGTGTGTTAAGAAGTTAATACAGTAAATCACAGCACTATGCAACACACATCCATGTATTCCAACAGCAATTGTTTTGTTGTTATGAATTTAAAAGGTTACAGTTTCTTTACTGTTGTACTGCACATTCTATATGTTTCTATTGTTAATCAGTTACTAAGCTGGTAGTTCAAAGCTTTACATACCACGAATATACTGGTTTGTTTTCTGGGTGAATTTTTAATGAAAGACATTTTCATTCATTAAGCTGTATTTACACTTGCAGTTGAGAGAAAATATAAGTAATGGAGGGCCAGAGAACATTACTTACAGTGCTGTTTTATTTATCTTTAGTTCAAATACTGGTGATTCAGTTAACATCTTTGATTTCACCATAAGATAAAAGTATCAAATGAATAGTGAAACAGCTGGCCTAAAGCAGAGCAGGTTTTCTCAGTGAGAGTAAATGTGACAATAATGTGCTCAGAATGTATCTGAAGTGTCTATAACCCATTAAAATTGGACACCCTGGGAGGAAGGGAAGAACAACTTTTTTTTTAAATTTTATGGAGAATGATATCAAGGAAGCTCATTGAAACAGATTTGAAGACAACAGCAAAAAGTATTTACTAGTCACTTGGAATCATGTAAAGACTCCATTTAAGAGAATTACAAATCAGAATCAAAGTCCAAATGGATCACCAAATGAGGTGGTGCAACAACACAGTCAGGGAATCTAATAGAAATTAAGATATGCATTTCAGGAAAAGGAATCATCTTCAAAAGAAGGTAGTAGAAAATGTGGCCAGACAGCTTTTGAGGAAAAACTCTAAAATCTAATCTAACCAGTAATACACTTTTTCAAAGATTAGAAAAGTGGAAAACTTACTAAACGGTCAACAGCAGATCAAGGCCAAAAATACATACAAGGAAAATGTTATTGAAGGGGGGGGAGTGTGTGGGGGTGGTAAATGATATACTTTGTTCTCTTATCTTTGTTATATTAACCCTTACTGAGGTAACCAGAAGAGGTTGTGCATTAGAACCTTTCCTCTGGCTTAAAGGAACTGAGTCAAAATAAAGAAAATCTATAAACAAAACAATAGCAAGTTACTAGGATGAGACAGTATTTTCTGTATAGTTCTGAAAGAAATGTATATGAAGTGTTTGAAGTAGAAATGCTGACCTTAAGGTTAAGTTAGCCTTTCTATAGGAGTAGTGTGAGGTGATGAACCTGTCAAAAATCTTCCATGATGAGCAACTGGCCAATTTCCAGAGTTAGAAAATTGGTAGAGATTATTAAAAAAAACCCCAAAAAAAACAAAACAAACCCCCAAAAAATGTAGAACTAGGAGAGCTAGAAGATGCATTGTTCAACATGATGAAGAAAAATCAATATAACTTTTGAAGAAGAATGTAGAATTTTTTTGGAAGTCTTAGAGCTCAACAAGCATTGAATGAAATTAAAAGGAGTTGATATTGTATCATTGAATTCTTAGGTGTTTGGCAGTGTTCCATGAAGAAACTTTTGAGGGAAAAGTATTACAATGTGTTAGGATAATATTTGATTACAGGGTAAGAATTGAAATTTGTTGATGTGATGGCAAGTTGTATGATACCTAGAAAAAAAATATAATGAAAGAAAGTAACCACAAAGATCCCATACATACTTGTGTTGGAAATTGTGCTGTCCAATACAACTTCACATAAAATTTGGAAGATAAAGTTCACACTATCACATAATTATATTGTATAATCATATCTAGAATCAAATGCGCAAATATTCATCCTCAATACTGTTTGATTTACAGAGTAAAATGTACATCAATTCCACTTTTGTTAAGTGCAGGCTAAATGCTCATAGGAGAAATAATAAGTATAGGCATGTGATGACAGACAGATTTTGGTTGTGAAGTATGACCAAATGGATAAGGTTGGAAGAGACCACAATGACTCATTCAGTCCAATATCCCTGCACTTAGAGCACATTGCACAGGATTGTGTCCAGACAGTTATGGATACCTCCAATGAGGGAGACTTCACAACCTTTCTGAGCACAGTATATAACATCTTCCTTATATTCAGGAGAACTTCCTGTGCAGCAGTTTCTGCCTATTACATGGCTCCACTGGGAAGAACCTGGCTCTATCCTCTTGACACCCTCCCTTCAGATACTTCTATACATTGATGAGGTCCCCGCTCAGTCATCTCTTCTCTAGGCTGAACAGGCCCAGCTCCCTCAGCCTTTCCTAGGAAGTGACATGCTGCAGTCTACGGTAAATTACCTTGGAGTCATTATGACTAGTCATTTGCAGACCAGTAAAAGTCTATTAGGATTATATTTAAGGCTTTTTTTTTTTGTCCTCACAGAGCATTCTAGTCCATGAGATATAATCTCATGAGTCAGTGTTAACAAAAGAACAATTAAATATAACATAAAAGTAATTTGCTTCTTGCTTTCAGATACAAAAGATTTTATTTCTCAGCACTCAGAGTTCAAGGCTTGAAAACTGAAATTTTTAAATTTAATCTTTTTGCAAGGAAATAAAAGTGTTAGATTCCTGAGAAGTGCAATTAAAAATGCTTTTAAACAGCTGAATAAAAGTTCCTTAAATCTATCTTTGTGATGCTGAGAAATAGATTTGTACATTATCCTATCTTCAGCTTGGTAATTTGAAGTGTAGTAAATAAGATTCTCTGGGTTGCTGATCACTAGAGAATCTCAGTGATACATGTGAAGGTCTTCCAGACATAAAAGCCAGCAACCTTACACTATTTCTGTCTTACGGCACCCCTAGGGATTGAGATGTTCCTCAATTAACATAATTCAGAGACTATAAAAAATATTTTTTTTTAATTTGTATATCAGTTAAATATTTTGTTTTAAGCAAATTAATAAAGATACTCGCAATTAAATATTTAATTGTGGACAGTTTAATTTCCATAGACTTGTCCTGGGTATGTTCAGAAATGAAGGCTATTAACTAAAAATATGCATAAACCATCATGTGGGTAACATATATATTCTCCTACGTTTCAGTCTAGAAACCAACTGAACTTAGAATGCTGTTGCAGTTATGCAACAAAAAACTATGGCTGTTATTCAGGACAAAAATAAAATTCTCTTTAATAATTTTTTCTTTAATTGAAAATAAAAATCCTAGATTTAGTTTTTTATTTCGTATTTTTAAACCATTTCTGACCAGTAAGGTTAATTGAAAATCTATCACTTGTAACATACTGAAATACTTCCATTAGAAATTAGAAGTGTCATTGTTGTAACCTTACTTTGAATATAATCAATCTTTCAAGAATTAGCAAGAGATACAGTATAATCAAAAGGTAGTTACATGTAAAGAAGCTTTAGTTCAGCCAAGAAATAAGAGCTTGAGATTTTAATGCTTGTGAAATTCTGTGCTTCATGCACATTGCTAAAAATGGCCATTCTTATATTATATAAAACGGTAAACTGTGCTTGAAATGTCTTAATGTATGTTGACATTCCATATTCAAACCCAAGAATAGACATTAGTGGCAATGTCAGAGTAATATAACCATTTACATACATGGTATTTCTTTAGTGTGTAGAATCACTTCCACCAGCTGGAGCAAAAGCAATCTAGATGAGATTAGTGAGTTTTGTGGGTATTTCCTTTGTTTGTTTGTTTGCTTGCATGTGTTAAATGCCAATTCTACATTATTATTTTATTTAATATTTTTTATTGGAATTTGTGCTCATTGTTCATTGACCTGTTATTTTGACTATTGTTTATTTTACTATTAACAGTTCTTTTTTACCTTGTTTTTCTTTCCTTTTAGGAGTTGGGTCTCTGTTCCTAAATTTTTGGGATTTATTAGTTATTTCTATTTGCATCTAATCTGGCTGTGTTTGTGATTATGAATAGTGTATTCTTTTAGGTCC
>VWZF01001847.1:3011-22169 GCA_013396755.1 Sclerurus mexicanus | reverse complement strand
CCCCCGTCCTTTCTCACTTTCTTTAGTCTGAGCTTAAAATGTGGGTATTTCTATCTTCTTAAAATTAATTTAAAAGTCTGTGTTGCAAACCTAAACAGCAATGATGGAAAAGAAAGCTGAGATTGGGAATATTACAATGACAGATTATTTATCATTAGCTGTCAGATTTCAAATTTAAAATCGCAGTCATTAACTATTACTGCAGTTTGCTTTCAAACTGCTGATGTGCACGCACACTCAAAATATTGAAAATCACTTGGAAACAAAGTGATCAACTCTTGGAAACCTAAAGTTTCCTTCTCAAAAAAAGTCTTATTCTTTGTACCAGCTGTGATTCAGTGCTAGTGCTTAAAAACTCATTTGGGTAAAGGAACATTCTAGAGACATGCAAACAGGCAGCATGAAACAATAAGGAGTTTTGAATGCATAATACACTCATTACAGCCTCCCCAGCCCTAAAGTAGTGAGAGTCTTATTATCAAAACAGGATTCAGGAGCTGATATCACTTATGAGCTCTCTAGCAATAAATAGATTCCTTGTTCTGTGAAGTTCTAAGTGAATTCATGAAGTTGATGAGTTCTAAGAAAGCTCATAGTTTTAAATTTTTTCCTCAGATTCTGTAGGTTATTCTTCTGCTTTATGAAAAGATATTTTAAGCATGTTCTCGTCCACTAAGAAACAAAAAATATTCTCAGTGATAACTCAACTTCATTGTCTGTCAAATGACTTAGAAGCTATTGTCATGCTCTTCATCACATAGTAGGAATGATTCTTTCTTAAACCAAATAAGTAATGAAATTTAATTTAGGTTTGAAGAGTGCACAGCTGCATAAATAAGTAATATGCAGGCTATATGGCCTCAAAAAAAAAAAAAAGGAAGTTTCTTATTGGAAGGCATGATTGTTTCTTATGAAGAGATCTGTAAATCCTTACACTTTTTTGTTTCATACTTTCTGTTGCATCATTATGCCTCAATTCTGCTATTGTAGCTAAAATGTGTTAGGTTTGTTAATCTCTGACTTATTTTTACTTCTACACATCTGTCATAGAGTGCTCTTTTTCTCCAGTTATCTAAATAAACTTGAAGGAGTCTGAAACAGTCTTCCCCAGAAGACTGCCAATTTTCTCTTCTTTTTGATTCGTTTGTTATGTTGGCAGGTAAATTGCTTTAAAATCATTGTTCATTTTATTTCAGAAGTTCCTTAAATATCATGTCAAGGCTTTGCTGCAGAGGTTGGCTTGAAAAGCATGTTTAAGCTTTTATTTAGTTATTTTTTCCAGCTGTGGACGCTGTAACACTGATGTGCTCTTTCAAAGGAATGAAGCTGAGGCACAGGCTGACTGCAAAGACCTATTCCACCTCTATTTATTACTAGCAGAGACTGTTTCACTGCAAAGACAAATAGTTAGCACAAAATATGCTAGACAGCATTTTCTCTTATTTGATGGCTCCATTCTCAGAGCCTGCTATTTTAACTCCATTTTATTGCAAAGGCAAAATGAAACAATGCTTAAATGAAAGAACACAACCTTATTAAGTGGGTGCTTCTGAACTCAGACAGAGTCCTGGAAAGGTATCACATGGAGATCTAATGGTTTTATCATCTGGAGCCAGAGAACTCTGGTGCAAGGAGACACATGAAGCAGTGGAGATGCCTCACCATCCTCCAACTTACCTGGGAACACTAAGAGAGAGAGAACTTACAACCTGTCTTTTGTTCCAGGGGCAAGCAACATGAAAAAAAGTCTTTGTGAGCTGCACAGTTTCTTCAAAAGATAAGAAGACAAATATTAATGCATTAAACATCACTTAAGAATCTAGAAGACTATATCACATTGGAAATTAGTTTAATCCACTACTATCTGTTGAATTCTTACAGAAAGCTTTTTCACTATTAGTAGAAAAATGAGAATTAAGGTTCATAATTGTCTGCAGTTCAGCTATTTTAGATTCAAAATTTGCTACTGCATCTGTTAAACAAGGATTTAAAAAGTCACAAAATTTAAGACCTGTTTCAATAGGGTTATATTTTAATTTTATTCATAAGTTATTAATATATTAAATGTATTTATTTGATATCTGATTATGCTTAGCTATGACATATTTCAAAATCTACATGCCACAGTATTTGATAATAAATAATTCATGATGCTCTACCCTGACATTTAAAAATTGAATCATTAGATAGATTATGGGTAATAAAATTGGAAATCTGACTCTTCAAATTTCTTTAATATTCTCTCTAGAGCTTTGAACATTTCAATAGGAGCACAGGGTTTTGTTTTTATGGTTCTGAACTTTGCTGCCCATCTGAAATGGACATGAATTAACACAGATGGGACAGAAAGAGAAATATATCTTATTTCCAACTAATTTCATTTGTTCTGAAAAATATAGGAAAACCGAATAAGTAAGCAATAATTTTGCAAATTGATATTTTGGCTGTTTGAATAACAGCCAATTATTCAAACAGGAGCTATGAGATGTAAACACATTCTACAGCAGAACCAAATGTAGGATTTTGACCTCCTGCCACATCTCAGTTTCTATTAGAAAATATATTTCACAATTTCCTTACACTTGGCTAAAATGAGTAAAATTAGTGAACTAATTTGAAGCAACATGGGATTTCAGTACTTAAGAAAACTATATAGAACTTTTTAAAACTGTGTGCTCCACAGGTGGGTTTTTTATAATTCAAGTTTGTAATAGGCTTTTTTTTTTTGTTTTATTCTTCCATGTTCTCCATTACATTTTTTTCTTTGGTAGTTTTCCAGCCTTACAGTGGTGCACTGTCTCAGTCTCTGTTGGTGTCTTTTTGTTTCTAATGTATGTCTATATTTTCAAGCAGTATCTAAAATGCATATTTCTATATCAGATTGTCTTTCACATATTCATTGTATTTTCAAAACAGTTTTAGGAGCTTCATCACTTTCACATGTGCAGACTGATATCCACAATAAGTCTACCTTTAATTTTGAACTTGAGAGTAAATTTGATTACCACTTTTATATGTTATAATTTCCTTTGCATGACTTTTAAAATTATTTTATGTGTGAGGTGATATATCAGTCACTATGTTTGTTTTCATGTTACCTATAAATTATTGTTGACTTAACCACTACAAAAAATCATTGCAACTGAAAATCTCATTATTGGACTGCAAAGGATAAATAGAATGGCATTGTATTAAATCAGATTAGAATAAAGAGAAACTAATGATTTAATATATGTGCTAGTTTGGTCTGGTTAAAGTTTCTTTTCTTCACTGGAGCTGGTATGGTCTATGTTTTGGATTTGTGTTGATAATACAGGGATGTTTTTGTTACTCCTGAGCAGTGTTTACACGGAGTCAAGGTTGTATGTCACCCCACCTGCAAACAGACTGGGGGTGCACAAGAAGCTGGGAGGCAACATAGCTGATCCCAAATGACCAGAGGGATATTCCATAACGTATGACATCATGTTCAGCAATAATCTAGGGGGAAAGTTGGCCCAGGTTGCTGATCAATAACTGGCAAGGTATTGGTTGCTTGGTGGTGAGCAAGTGTTTTCATTTTCATCCCTTGTCTTTCTTTGGTTATGTTTCTCTCTCTTTGTTATTTTCCTTTTCATTGTAATTCTCATCGTCATCCTTAAAATTCTCTCCCTTCTCCACAGAGGGAAATGAGTGAGCAGGACTTTGTAGTGTTTAGTTGCTGCCTGAGAATATTAAATTCTATAAACATACATCATGTCACTAAATAATTATTTTTCTTAACCTAGTCAATTAGACTAGGTACTATATAAATACTAGGTATCCTAGTCTGGATTTTGAAACCATAGCCCATTAGATAAAATGTCAGTATCCCATTACCAGTTCTTCAAGGCTTGTTTTTCCTCCTTTTGCAGTGTATGCACTGTTCTCGTTTTTAAAATTATATTTGTAGCTGTGTAATCAAGTTTATTTGCATGACATAAAGCCATATTGTGCCATTCATTTTTAAGGGGTATTCCCCATTGATTCCATTGAGAACTGCTGCTTTAAAATGGATTCTGCAGTATTGCATTTAAATCAAATACAATTAAATTATATTAGACCTTAGCAGTAGAAGTTAGAAAGTAGGTGATCTGAAAGAAGCTGTAGGAATTAAAAGCTTCAAACTGCAGGAAAAAAAAAGTATTTGATAGAAAATAAATTAATTTCTTTAAAAGATGAAGAGATTTGAGATTGATTCTCATAATTACGTAGTCCATTCTTCACACTTCTTTTTCTGAAGTTTTACCTTGTGAGTTCTTTATTTTGGTTAAACTGCAAAGGCACAATGGAAAACATATGAGCAATCGGCACATTACAGGGGCTTTTAACCCTGTATTGTTTTGCTGGAGGTACAGAAAATTTTACTTTAGAGCAGTAGTTGGGCATAGATTACAAGGACTTGTTCTGCTGGGTGATTTTGCCTCTGTGGTTTTCATCTACCTTTTTTTACAAGTGAATGCTGAAATTTGAGAAAAGGTGTCACTGACGATGGCAATGCATTTTATATTGTATTCTTTATTTACTAATGCATTGCCATGAAGAGGTAGAATTTAGTTCTTTGATAGAGGTGCATGAATAGTAATGATCTAAATATGTAATCTTCCTGATAAAAGAAGCTTGCCAATTTAGATACAGGTTGAATGATACTACTTTGTTGTTGTGATAGGGCTTTTCAAGGGCTGCAGGGAGTGCTGTTTTACAAGGCAAGATACTATTAAAGTTCAGCACGCTCAGGAACTTTTTCCATTAGTGATAATAATGTTTCAAGGAAACAGTGAGCAATGCATCAACATGCTGATTCTTATCTCATTCTTACCAAAGTCAAGTCCCTTTTTCCCCTACTAGTGTTCCATTGGTGACCCTGTAAAGCAGGATAAGGACAACATACTGGGTAACATTTTTGTGAATACACTGGAATACGCTACAGCATAAGTAAATACAGTATTTCAGAGTCTAAGCAAACATTATTAAAAAATCATCAAATAAGCTTCAGGCATTTAAAAATAAACCTTTCCCAAAAGCTAAGGAAGGAAATATAGTTAGTGAACTCTACAAGTTTACTAAAATACCAAGCAAACCTCTTCCTCCTCCCTGATACATTCAGAAATGTCTCGCAAGACAGTCTTGCTGCTATAAGAACTTAATGATTTACCACATCAAGATTTAAGAAATTAAACTTTTTTCAGCTTGCAAAGGTCAACTGGGTGCCTACATCTTGAAACAACTTTCCTTTATGCTAGTTGTTTTTGAGAGCTAGGAATGTGAATTCTAGCCATTATAGAAGCAGTTGAAAAATAATGGGAGAGACAGTAAGGGTAAACTCAGAAAGGGCAGAGGGAAAAAGTCCAGAATTAGAAGGCTAAGTAAGACATTACTATGAAGTACTCAACCATAAGTATTTTGTTCTTGCTGCAAATTAAATATGACAGAGTGACAAATAGTTTATGTCTACCTCCAATCTGTACTGAGCTCATTGTAGCAAAGGCTGCAAACAACTCTTGTTGAGAGTTTATACCTGAAAGATCCCTCCTGGAAATTCTGGTTCCAGACTTGTTCTGCGTCTCTTCTCTTGTGTAGACAGCTATGTGCCAACTTCTCTGTGTGAACAGATACATGTACACAATAAATCCAGTGAAGATGTAAATTTTTTTTTATGGAATTCAGTGTGTGAGGAAAATGTTTATATGTTTCAATGGCTGATGCAAACTTTTCAATTATTACCAGCTATAAAAGAAAATGGTATTAGAATCACCTTTTAGGGACTCTCAAATATTTTTAACTAGACTTCAGTATTACTCAGAACTCTCAGATTTTTAAGGTGCTATTTTTGGGTGTTGTTTTTTAGGGGTTTTGGTGTTTTGTTTGTTTTGGTTGGGTTTTTTAAATTTGTAAAAATTGGTGGGTTTAATCCCTTTTAAAGATTTCTATGCATTTTTTTCAGGTAAGTTATTTTGTGACTCTTTTATACCAGCTGAGATGATACCACCTTTCACATATCATTGACATATTTTGTCTAGATATACATATAGGTAAACATATTTTGCTCTGCTTTAAGCATACTAGTAGTTCTGTAAAAACCCTTTTTTAAAATTAAGAAAATATCTTTTTTAACTGCATAACTTGCACGAATAAGAAAGAATAGGGATCTCTAGAAAAAAGTCTTTATTTTTCTTTATAAGTAAAGGTCCACTTTATGTTGAGGACTAAATACAAAGCTATGAACTTTAAGTATTGCTTTTGTGTGCTATGATGTCAAGTTTCATAAGGATGAAATTCTGTCCATTTTCCTGTCAATGGCGTTGACTTCAGTGGAATCATAACTTTAGCCTAAATTTACACATTATTTATATCTGCTGATTAGGAAACTATAATAATGATATGAGTGCTGGAGCGGGAGAACGCTATTGATCTTTGTTGCAGTAACTTATTTATGCAACTCACAAACAATAAAGAAAGAAAAGGAGTTAGAGATAAGTAATAAGCTTTTTTGGCAGTCCTATTTTAATACTTTTGTTGCTTATAATCTTCCATATTCTTTTCTGTTTCACCCAAAACCTCGGATAAAAAATCTTGAGTACTTAGAAGCTGGTAAGCAGATTTGTTTTCATCAAAACTATCTGCCACATTCAAGTAATGAAGATTTTCTCCTTTGTATTTTTCAATAACTCAAGGCAAATGTCTCTGCATATGAAGCTCAGCCAAGACTTTTGATACATTTTGGCAAAAAGTCCAAATAGTTCCATTATCTAAACATGTTTTCACAGGAAAGTGTGAATTTCTGATATTTCACATGATGGTGTTTTGAGGGAAGACACTGAGATTATTCTTTTAGTCATAGCGAACAATATTCCTGGCACATGTGATGGTCTTTGTGTTCACCCCATACCTCAGCATGCCTATGCACTGTACTGAGCATCACCGAGGCTACGCCCTGCTCTGGGCCCTGGCTGATTTACTTTATTATATGTACCACATCTATCACATCCATACACACCTTGCAAGCAGAAGGTCAGGACAGAAGGTCAGGACCCTTCTGTTGACATATTTCAAATGCCATGATTTTCACACGAGCTCATTAAATAATTTCCAAACTGTGTATGCAGACTGGAGCAACAGGTGCCATCTGCTCCTGCTTCAGGTACAGTCTGTCAGACTCTGCAGCTACACCATACTGAAAGGAATCCATGTAAATGCAAATTGCAGGAAGTGATGAGGCCTTAAACTGCTACATTTTAAGGATGTGCTCTTTTCATGGTATACCTCAACAAACATTTTGTGTGAATTAACTAAAAGTAGTCTTAAAACATGATTTCTAGCCATACTAATAAATATCTTGTATTTAGTAAGACAAGTAATGAGATAACCTTCTGAAATAATAATAAAAAACCTATATTTTTCTTATTTAATGTAATTCACAACATAGTGTTTTGAGAGAATACCACAAAAAAAGATCCCAGATGTGTTTAGTAAATTAAACATTAAGTACTACTTAATTTATAAATTCAGGTCTCAACAGGAAATAAATTTGTTAACACTGAATTCATTAAAAAATGTTTTATAGTCCAAAACCAGAAAAATATTCCAAAGAGATGCCACAGTCTTGACAACAGATTAAACTCGTGAATTACTGGGTCTGTCCGAGAAGCAGGTAATAGACATAAGAAAACACTAACCTTGAATAATGTGTCATATATATGCACCTGGACATCTGATGAAGAAAAAGAAGAAATAACACTGTTTCTTGTTTGACAGTTTTGAATAAGGTCAAATACCAAGTTTTGATGTAAACCTTAGAAAAATACATTATTGTAGTAAATAGCATTGTTATTTATCTCCCATTTTGTCAAGTATTATAGCTCCTAATAGTAGAATAAACATGATGTTTTTGTGATAAAGAAAAGTGTGTGCTCATAACTTTATATATATAAAGTTATAAATAATTGAGATATAAATAAGTGGTACATCATGATCAGTCAAGAAATCCTGACTTTCTTATTTCAGTAGTTGTAGACATTATTTTGAATTATGAGTCTATTGGCATAAGTAAGAATTTACTAGTGTGCAGAAGGGCTGCATAATCTATGTTTTTATTATATTATAAAGCATCATATGAATGAATAATAGTTTTGTATGCTGTAAATAATAGCATACTGTGTATAAAGCACATTATTTATTAAGATGATTGATAAATAGTTAAGAAAAAAAATAATTGATCTGGAAAACTTCAGAGTGCCATCAATTCTCTTTGGATGTATGAGAAAGTTGCACATACTCAGTATGTCACAGGATGCACAAATTTAATCCAGTGTAGAAGTGCAATAAAATTTCTGTAATAGCATATACCAACATACAATAAATCAGTTTAAACTGATTTTTTATATATATATAAGATTGCATTAGTAAAAACATTACCTTCACTTTCCAGCACCCTGTGGAAGTCGATCAACAGGCTCTGAAGGAACTGTATTATCACCAAACTACCCCAAGAATTATAGTGTTGGTCACAACTGTGTTTACTCTATCACTGTTCCTAAGGAATTTGGTAAGTAGATCCAGTCTCATTCACATATTTTTGTTGCTTCTGGACTATTTGTATGCTTGCTTTTACATAAAAATATTAGTGAGGAAAAGCTGTTAACTTCTGTTAACACTTTCATTTTTATAGTACACTGTTTTCTCAAAATGCTTATATTTGCTGTCATGTTTTGAAAGTACTGTTCAGTACGTTTGTCTCAATGTGAGACCTAATATGTAACTTTGAGTCTTGCTGTGATGCCAACAAAATATATTAGTGGTACAGTTCAAGTTTCTTTTCATAAAAGGTCATGTGCTTAGGTTCTAGAAAGTGTAGCACAGCTCCAGTAACACTACAGGGGAAGCAGTGTTTGTCAAATATTTGGTAATATTGCCCTTGTAATCCTTGGCTTCTTTGCATCATGAGCAATGACAAATGAAATTAGAGCACCATGTGTCTGCCAAATTTTTGTAGATTCCCACATCCTCCATCAGAATTTCACTGCCATACTAACATTTTTTCTGCTGACTGAATGAATCTTTTCTTCTGTCCCACACAAAGACAGGGCTTATACATCACACTTGTATCTCAAAGGATGTATGAATTATTTTATCTCATTTTATTATTAAACAATGCCTGTGATAACAGCTAATGGTTGTTCACTTTGACTTCTTAGTAAGCAGTATGTCACATACTGAATATAATTTATTTTTTTAATACCTGTGCTTCAGATTTATGTTTGGATAAGTAAGTCTTTTTTCTGATCCACAGCTCATATTAAAGTTGGTCAAATGACAGGTGCCTGGGGATGGGGATTTATTAACCTTCCTTCACAGTGATTCTGCAAACATTTTAGCCAAGTCAAAGGCAGTGCTTCAACTGCTGTGTGTCCATCTGCCACAGTCAGGATATGTGATCTCCCTTAATATCCAACTAATTTGTTCTTATGTATAGCGTAAAGATGCATAGGCTACTACAAAATAAATAGGTTTTTAAAAGTATTATCTCCTAAGTCATGGCAATATCTCCTTATTCCTCTAGAATATTAAGGAAAAATTAAACACATTTTCACAATTCATGATTTATTTCTAGCTGTTAGAAGCAAGTGCTTTTGACATAACTAATTTGTTTTAGATAAACTGGAAAATTTATGTCCTCCCATTCCTATCAAATCTGATATTCTTAGTTTATGAAACAGATGTCAAGATGTAAACAGTTAAAATTACTACAATAAAGAATTCAAAATGTTAATGCTTTGTAATGAATATCTTTGACATCCTAGAAGGAAGTGAAATATTTGTGATTTCCAGAAATAAAGCCAGAATTTCCACAACACATGGAAATGGGGAAAAATCCCATTTATCTCTATAATTATTTGTAATAATTTGAGAAACACTCATTTTATTTACACACTTAGCATGTAAAACAAAAAAAAAAGCTGATGCAAAGAAAGAAGATCATGGTTTAGATATGCTTAACCCTAAGTTAAAAGGATTCTGTGACATACTGTGAAATATGATTGTGGTAGACTGTCAGATCTTTCACTGCTTTATCTTTGCTCTTTTTGTATTTTGACAATTAGTTCATGTTCAGTATTTGTAGAATATAGCACAGAATTTTTTTGATTCACTGTTGTGCATACAGAAATAAAAATGCCTATGTGTTGTAAGACAAAGGTAAAAAACATACCTGGTAGTAGCTGCTCAAAAATGAGAAGGACATGACACACTGAAACAAGTGCCAAAACAAATATTTCTGGTTTAGCTGGTTTTTTTCCCCATGATAATCCTACAGTAATTCCTTGCACCCAAAAGCTCAGATTTTACAATATGGATCTTTCTTTGAATTGTATAATGGTGTAAGTCTTGTAAGTCAGCAGTATTTCTTCTGACCTATGTTCTTTCCCTAATCTATCGTCACTAACATTATTCTGGTAACAACCATGAAGAAAGTCAAAGTCATTTTGGCAATTGATTTAAGTGAAGTTTTTTGCATTCAGTAGAATTATTTGTCTCAGTCTGAAATTTTAAAATTTGTGTAATGAAGTGTTTTATCTAATAGCTTTTGTCTGTAGCTTATCACAATATATACAAGTACAGCTGCAAAGAAGGATACCCATAAAATTTTAATGCTGAACTATTTCAGATCAATTTTAGGAAATAATTGCCTGTAACTGTTATTTTGAGCCCTGATAGAAGACATTGCATTAGGAAAAGAGTTTTCACTTGCAATTCTTGATATGTAGGGATCACTCACTGACAAGATAGTCGCAAAATAATGTTGGCCATTGTGGAAAAAGACACCAGATTTCATCTTCGACTTACTTGCTAGTCTACATTACAACATGTGGATTTGTGAGAGGTTATTCACAACAACAAAGAGTCAAAACAAGCTTTTTTTGAAAATGAAGGGGTACTCCAGCAAAGCTGCTGACATAAGATAAAGTAATTTTCCTAAAGAAAACAGCAAAAAATTTTTTATAATCTTCTTTGTGGCTCCAAATTTCAATGTGAAATAAAGCCTTATTATTATTTGCTGAATGGAAGCTCTTCAGGAACTATTTTGGCATCCAATACAGTATATGAGATCTTATAACAAAGAAACATTGGGACGAAAAAGGTAGCTAAAACCAGGGCAATATAAAAAAAAAGTCTACAAACAATGGAATAGCAAATTCAGTGTGTAGAAGGGAAATATTTGGCCTGAATTAGTTTTTTAATTAATTAGGAGTGAAAATAAAAGCTATTTCATCTGCAGCTTCTCAGGTTCTGAACTCAAAAATTCTGTGGAAAAGTTATTTCAGTGCAGACTTTTTTCCAGTGTTTCATTATTCTGTCATGCAGAATCACAGTTGCAATATTTCATACTATGACAGGTTTAAGCTACAAGATAAATGATTCACAAAAGCACACAGTGTGCCACAGGCAAAATCTTTTGTAAACATGGGAGACTCATCTTCTTTGATATTCTCCCACTGATATTTTAAAATGGTATAATGATTGTTAATTGTTCGACACTGAAATCCAGCACTCGTTACAATTAAAATGCAGATGTTTATTTTTTTTTTCCTGATGCTCATGAACTAATTTGTATTCTCTGCTTTCCATAATGGTGTCATCTATACTTCTGTTTAAGTCAATGTTCTTAACAGTAAAACAAATTTTATATCAGCTTGCCTTTTTCTGTTAGAGCAAAAAGGACATACACAGTAAGGTATGTAAGTGTGACTTTGAGCTATGCTATCAGAAAATTAAGTATCAATTCTCAGTTGCCATCAAAAATTATAAAATTTAAATTAGAACTCTCTTTTCCTGCCAAGAAGCTGAAAACATTGTATATAATTGGGAAAATGTCTAGTTTCCATGGAAACATTTGGTTTACATGTACAGCAAGATATAATATTGAAAAAAATTGCAATAATTTTATTGATAAGCATGACATTTTGTGACAGGATTTCTTAGAATTTTGGCAATGAGGGTAAATCCAGTTTGCTTGCTGTAAACAGGGAAATTAAAATCCATTATTCTCTTCAATTCCTGAATAGCTGGCTTGTGTTCACCAACATATTTCTGTCACGCGCGTCTACTATTTAGCTTTTGCTTGTGTGTTTTCTTGAATTTCTAGGAGGTAGTCCTGAATTATTGTATATAAGCAACAGAGCAAAGAAAGAGATAGAGTCAAACAGTAGAACTCTGGGATTACTATTATTATCAATAATGATATCCTTGAAAGAGTAATTTGTTGACAATACTTGAAGGTAAACACAAATTTTATATTGCCAGTGAAGACACACATGGAGCAAACAATGGTGTCAACATGTGTTTTCTGTTAGACAGCTCACTGCATCTAGAATTGTTAGACAGCTTAACAGTTGTGTCACAGGAGAGTTATTTCCATACTGTCTGATTTGATTTCAAATTCAGTTTACATTTGGAAAGAAAAAGATAGGAAAGAACAGATGATAAGCAGCAGAAATGTGCCAAATAGCAACCTCATATCAAGAGGAAATTAGAACCAAATGGTATTTATGATAATACTTAGCTGCATTACAGTAAAACATTTGCTTTAATAACTTGAATCCATCATCACTGCTGTGTACATCTTAATTTAAGAAATGGTGCAGATGTGTATGGACTGATTTTTTTTTTTAAAATGTGGACGATTTAACTCTGCATCCTGAGTTTAAAAGAATTGAAATGCCTGACTGAATATCCAGCTTCAATATTTTTAAACATAAACTAAGCAATTGTTGGATTAAGTGATACTTTGCTGAAGGGGAGGTAGAAATGATAGAGTATGATCTAAAAATATCAAAATGCCACTATAGGCAGCAATATGATCCTACCCTCTTTTATACAAGCCACCACTTCAAAGTCAGTGAGACTGCATTGTTCAAATAATGATTACTTGTCAGCAAGATGGAGTGAAGCCACAAAGACTGCTCCAAATACTTGTATGCCCACCTGTATAAGGATTCAGGATACTAATTTCAGGAAAGAGACAGTGATGCAGCTTGTACCATGAATTTTATAAAACAGTAAGTCAGCCCACCTTTCCTTCCCAAAAAGAGAATAACTTCAAGACAAAATGACTTCCAAGAAAAGGTTACCATTTATTTATTTTCACATTTTTTATTTTATTAGGGTAACCATAAAATTATTTTAAAGAAAATAGTCTGTATTTTGTGTATTCGTTCGCAAAACCTTTGCATAAGGACAGAAAAACTTACTCTATCACAGGACATTTCTAATAAAAACTAAAAATACTATAAAAACAGTAATCACTTAATAAAGAAATTTAGTATAATTCAATTTATTTGAGCATGAAAACTAATTATATTAGAAGTATGGTACTTCAATTTTCTGGTCTGTTTTCTCAGTTTTCTAAAGTGTACAGTGAACATCAATACAATGGTGGGAATGCACATACCAATATTTATTTTTACCAATAGGAATTACCTGCTGTAAAAGTAATTCCAGTAGATGATATAAAGTTCACACCTCTTTTCCTTTTTTTTTTGGTGTTCTTTCGATTCTGTTGCCATGCTGCGATTTCCCTTAAAACCATTCTGTTGCTGCAAGATTTTCAAAGGGTCTTGTACTAGCATCTGAAAACATTAGAATGATGCTTAGTAAATTCTTAAAACTGAATTTTAAGAGCTCAGCATTAAAAAGTTTATAAAAATTCTTTCATGTCATTTTCTTCAGTCAGCTAACTAAGCTTTATTTGAAAGTACATAAACAGGAGTTTTATCTATGATAGGCTTTAGATACCCTGGCTAGAACTGAGGCATGCTTGTGCAAAGGATATCAGACAGACACAGGACTAGTTTTCATTACAGAGACAATAAGCCTAATAAAGGTAATATTTAATTGTAATATTTAATTAAATTAATGAAGTAATTTTTTAATGATGTATTATCAATATGAAAGGAAACACAACATTTGTGCAAATGCTGCTTTATATTAATTTAGCTCATTGCCAGAATATTGTTTTGATTTCAAAATTCTCTGAGTGACTTAACTGTGTCAGGTACATGTCTTTTCATATGACTTTTTTGTCAATTTAATTTTGAGAGTTAATGAAGAACTTTGAAGAGGGATAAAAATGGAGACAGGTTGCCTTGAGCCAGAAAAATATGTAGGTTGTGTGCATCGTGCTAGAAGCAAATAATTCACCTTCCTACCCAGTAGAAATTGAATATTCTCAATGTACATTGAATATGAATTTAATTTCCATTATTATTTTGAATAAATATGAAAAAACTACTTTTCTGAAATTTACAGTGGGTACAATTAACCATACAAAAGTAAGGTTCATCTTCCTTAAAGTAAGAAGATTGTATAGCTATATAACAAATACAATAAAAATGGGTAGAACCTGGCTCATTGTATTGCGTCCAATTTAGCAAGAAAAGAATGTACAGGTGGTGAGCCAGAAAGAGAAAACTCAGAAGTCTACCTTCTCCATGGTAGAATGGACATGAAAATCCTAATGAAAGAAATTTTCACTATAAGTGTAGGCTCTGGAACACTGGAGTCAGAGGCAGAGTTTATGTTTTATATGATGATTTATTCTTTAACCTGTATAAACCAATTGGGGATGATCTAAATCTGTGAATGTTGTCTTGAAGTGGTGCCCTTAAACACTGCTGATTTATGAGCATATAAATTTTAGGCTTGCATGCAAAGCAAATAGGTGTGTATATATGTAATTGAATCCTTTGCTGGAATACATTTCCTCTTGTTTTAGTAAGGCACCTAGCTATGGAAGTTAGATATCTAGTCTAAGCCATTCAGATCCTTGCCCTAGTCAACAAAGGGAGATACATATTCCTGTGGTGTGATTCATCCCATCTAAAATATCTATCTGCAATTTTTGGAAAATAAAATCTTTATAATGTAAAAGCACTACCTTATTTTATCATATTTTTTTCTGGCAACTATCATGTGTTAAATGAATTAGAGAACATCCCTGCAAGTGTAATCCATCCTGTAATTACATTGCACACACATGACTTCATGATTTTACCTTGTGAATATGTAGTAAAGCTGACAATTTCAGGTATGTTTCAGTGAGCAGCCAGTTAGTGGCTTGAGCTTGGATGATTCAAATTCAAGTTTTACTTAAAATTCCTCACCCACAAATATTTTAAATCTAACACTGGAGAGGAACAAAGTCTGTGTCTTATTATTAATTGTATATGAGACAATAACATCCCTGCTTCTTTAAGTGTTGTTGGATCACATACTTAAGAAGAATTTCAGGTGATGGACTGCATTAGTTAGTTATTGTACAGGAACAGGAAGCCATAGCCTATAGCCTGTCTACAGAATGAATCCCTAATGGATTTACGTTACCATCTGGAAAAGGAAAATGAAAGGCAGCATCAGTTATACACTGGAAATACTTTTTTTGGTGTTTTTGTGGGGGAGTCTAGTGAATATTAGCTATTCCCTTCTCCAGAATAAACGTATCTCAAAGTGCTATTTAAAATGTAAATATTTTCAGAATTTGATATAAAATTAGTTATAATGCAAGAATTTAAGTGATATATATAAACTACGAAATTATTATCTCATTGATGTAAGAACATCTTTCTTTGAAGAATATTTTGCAAGTTTTGACAAGGTTGTGCCAGATATTTTTATTTGTCATTGTATTTCAAACACAGAACAAAAAAAACTACTGAATTCAGATATGAGTAGTCTAGTAGGAAAATGTTGTATATTGAACCTACCTGTTAGATATTGAACATATCTTTTATCATACTGCTAAAAAACCATGAATTACTGTGCTACAGGCTTTCCATAAATAACTGGAACTTGCAGTCTAAGATTTTTTGAAGAATAGAGGAGAGAATTAGTTGTAAAACTATTAACCTGTGGTTTGTGTTTCTAATTCAATGCCAAGTTTGTGTCATTCAGATGCTGACTGTATAATTTACAGAAGAACCAGAAGGTCATTTTACATCACTTTCCACTTAAATGTGAATCTTTTAGGCTTCTAAGGGGAAGGACTAGCAGGTTTTATATACTCAAATTCACAGCTGGGTACTATTCCATTCACTGGTTCAGTGCTTAACATGCCTGCCAAGTGAGCAGATGCCAATAAAAAAGTCAGCCTAGGGTGGCATTTAAAGAAGATCAAACTATTCAATGTACTTTTGAAATAGAATTTAAAGAGATTTACTATTTTAGTCGCTTAATTTAGTCGCTTAATATGATTTGAAGTCACTTTTTCAGTGCTGTTTTTAGATTTTTTCAATAAAAATGATTAGTTTTGGCTCAAATATTAATGATGTGTTTGAATATAATAATGACCAATTTAATACAGACCACTAAATAGCTTAAGCTATTGAGTTTGACTGTAAATATATGGCACCAGTATAGCCATCTTTTAAGTCATCTAAATTCATAGAAATTTAGCAGAAAAATAGCAGAAAGATAAGATCACATCTGTGGTCTTCGAAGAAATTCATAGTTTTACAGTAAATAAAATAATTTGACTACAGTTAAATTGAATTGATGAAAGATTTCTAAAGATTTTTTTTTGTTGTTCTGCATGGTGTGACTCCAGCTGCTCTAAGTATTAAATTATCAAATCTTGTTCACAGAAAAAGCTGTTGTTAAAACAGTTGAAATTAGTCTGGTTTCCTAATTCCAAATAACAGAGGAAAGATTACAATTGTTGCTTACATGCTTTTCGATATATATTACTGTCCTGAGGAGGAGATTGAATGGTGGCATATTTTCTGAACAATTCTGGGGTTTTGTTAGGTTCACTTCTTGGGGAAAGATTGAAGTACTTTAGCAGGACAATACCAAAAGTTTGAATCACCACTGACTGGGTTCTTTTAATGTAAAGTTATATTAATAATGAAGGTGTAATTTTTACCCTTACTCTCTGTATGAGTGAAAAAGCTGCTTTCTCAGTCTTGAAGCTTGGCCATTTGTGGGGACAAGATCTTTCTTTCTCTTGAGATTTGCAGGTTTTTGATTTTGGTGGCTTGTTTTTTAGCTCTGTTTCCTCCCCATTTCCCATTTTGAAGGTCCAAAATTCAATAGGAAAATCATCCTAACAGAACAACTGCAGAAGGACCTGCTTGCTGATACATAAGGTTCACTGCTTGGTAGTAAAAAGACAAAGAAATCTCAACAGGGAATCGATGAGGAGTCATTGTGACCATTACCACGTTTTCATCTTGAAGTATTCTGAGGAAACGAGCTCATAAGGATCAGACTGGAACTGCAAAAAATCCTTTTAAAAACATCTTATAAAATGCTTCATTATTAGGCCCTGCTCATACAGTTATAATCCATACTTCTCACTTTTCCTCTTTGTTATATTCTTTTGCATATAAGGCATTGCTCTCTCAAGTGAGCTTATCTGTATTGTCTCAAATATTTGTGTTCACCACTGTGTACACAGATACAATCTTCAAAGTTTCAGGATTTCTCTCAGTGATTTCTCTTTAATTACCTCAGTTTAGAAAACAAATAAAAAGGTCTTTTCAATCCTCACTATACTTTGCTTTGTGTTTCTGCACTCCTGACTGCAGAACTAGATGATTAGTTGACACACTTAAATCAGAATCTCTGAGCACTCCATTTTACTGAAAGAAAAATGCTGGAGTTTTTTTTTAGCCATTTGCTGTTTGTATCTAATTTGTTATTTATAGTAATTTAAAAGAAATTTTCTCATTAAACTTGAGATAGAGCCGAATTGCATCTACTCTGATAACATGAGTAAATTTCAGGAAAATAGGATTAAATTCTCCAAGGATAGAAAACCAAACTTGGTATTTTCAGAAGTCATTAAAAGACTGTCAAAATATGGCTACATGGTGAAAGGAAATTGCTTTGATTTGCTACTTAGAGAAGCTGTTGAATTTGTTTTGGGTGCCTGTGTGGAAACTGGAGAAAGGTGACAGTTCTATTGTTCCTGGTAGATTGCATCTAGGGTTTGTCAGGCAGGCAGAAGATTAGAAGGGGACCATATAATTTGGTGATTACAAAGGATGAATAGCAGAAGAAGAAATGTGAAGAACGGGAAAACTAGTGTATAGGCGTATGTATGGATACATATACATATATGTTGTGAAAGGGTAAAACCTCCCTGAAAGCAACACTCAGCTAATGAGATTTGCCCAACTCCAAATGATTGCATGAATGTTACAGGAGAAGAAAAAGGGAAACACAAACTTTGTTATTGACATGGAGTGAGACCTACCTGAGAACATTGGTCTGTTAAGATACCTGTAACTCATCTGTCCACATTTTGTAGATATGTTTGGGATTGTGTCATTCAGTTATGTGATTCTCTTGTGACTGTCACACTCAAAATCCCACAGTGTATATATTAAATGTAACATTGGATGGAGTACTCTGCTTTTGGCTTTAATACTTGAGGTCTGCACAGACCTGTCATTTTAAGATATATGTGATGGTAAACACCCGCTTGCATTGTTTAGAGGCTATCAGAAATCAATCAGAGTCAATCAGAAAAAGGTTTCTAAAAAATCTGGGTTTTGCAATCACTGTTATACTTTTATTTCTCCAAGCCATCTCTTCCTCTTGCTCTTTCTCTTTTCTCCCATTCCCATTTTCTATAAAAGACTGGATCCTTAAGCAAACTGTTTTGTCCCTACCTTCTTGTCTATACTTTCAGCAGTAACCTCAAGAGGATAATAAAAGCCTCAACATATTAACGTATACTGTTAAGAGTTATTAAAAATATTGAGGTTTCATACTTTTTTGTATAGAGAGGTTAAATTTTGGAATAAGATGACTTTGGTGGTCATTTTGTGCCAGTACTATTGATCAATGTCTGGTAATGTACAGGAAACAGTACTTTGAAAAAAAGTTCAAATTTTCATTTCGTATAGCATGTCCAAGTAAATATTTAATTATAAATTTATTTTTAAGATCACCACCACTCTCCAGACCCAGCCATCCATCCAGTTTTTACCCAGTGAATTTTCTTGCAATTTCAATATCTGTGCCTAAAGTTTTCCATTGCATCTATCACTTAGACATGAATATCTTGCATGTGTACATTACTAAAGTTACTAGATGGTTTAGATGCTTCCATTTGGACTTTTGCAATCTCAGAATACTCTT
>VWZF01001846.1:97782-335900 GCA_013396755.1 Sclerurus mexicanus | reverse complement strand
GGCCCGGCCGGTGCGGTACCTCCCGCCGCCGCCAGGTGGCAGCGCAGGGCGGCGGATGGGCCGGGCCGGGCCGGGGTTGGGAGGAGGCGGCGCCGTGGCCGCCGGGATCCCCATGGTGGTGGGAGCACGGCGTTATTGGGTGCTGCGGACCGCGGAGGGGGGCTCAGCGTGAGAGTGGCTGTAGCAGTGGTGATGTGTTTTTGTTTTGTTTTGGTTTTTTTTGCGGTTATATTTCTGTTTTTATTTTCCACGAAATTGCATGTTTGGCTGATTTTAAAAAAAATTTAAAAAAGTAATTTTATTGCATACGTGGAAAGATGTGCACATGTTCACATTTGTATATTCATTACTGCTATGGCTGCATAGAAGCCCATATGTAAGTCGAATGGATGTTGTATACACACAGGAACACACAGTACATCCCATGTGCACAACATAGAGGTTGGAATCCTGCTTTAACTCTAAGATAATTCTAGAGGTGGTTGTGCCTTCATGGGTTTTCCTGTGCAAGTCTAAACACTGAACAATATTCTACATTTGATGTGTGATTTCAGCCATGTGTATCTTCAGTAGACCTCTATTACCTCATGTCTTCACATCCCAACATGCTAAACATGGATGATTGTAAAGAATCATCTTTTTCTTAATGCTTAGCCTTCCCCAAAACGCATGTTTTTCTTCTTCACAAACATAAAAGGAGTGTGACTCCAATCCTTGTTCCCTAGGCCTGAAATAAGCAAGATCTGGTATTTGAATGGAAGAGGATTTTTTTAATATGGACCAGGTAATTTTCCTGACCATATGGAAGCTTTTGGAAACCTTTTCAGTGGGACAAGGTACTTACTTAAGTTCTTAAAAGATCACTGACGTTCCTGTTTTGATGGAAAACCAGTTAATTTAGTGGAAGGTTTTGAATGACTTTAGATTGAGTTCCAAGGTGCTACTTTTAGTCAAGGAAAAAATAACAAACCACACTAAGCACTTTTCCTTTCTCCCTTACATACACTCTCTTAAGCTTTTCTATTATTCAACATGGAATTTATGATAGTGGAACAAAAAGATAGTAAACAGAGGAGTTTCTTATGGTCTCACTATTTTTGAAACACTTTTTTTTAATTAATAATTCTGTATTTTGAATGTACAGGCTTTCATGCATATATGCTTGCATTTTTTAGGCCTGTGATATTTACAGCATCTGCCTGTGTTTCTATGCTATCTTTCTCTCTGACGTACAAAATTAGACACATGTAAATGCTTTTTTACTCAGAGAAAGATATTTTTAATAACCTTGTCATCTAGGCTGAGCTTAACTCTTCCCATGAAATTGTTCTGAAGAAGTTGGCACTTCTGAAATCATGTTAAAAGCCATCATGGAAAAGTTAATATTTTAGACATATTTCAGTTTAATTGTTCTGATCCTGTGCTAATGAGATATTAAAATGCATAATAAATAGAAAATCTCATTAAATAAAATCTTATTTCTGAGTTGTTAGACTGCTAGATTTCTTTAGTAGCATGCAGGAGATTTAAATAGTTATTAGTGTGGAACTATCATGCTGTTGTTCCATTCATTTTTATTCTGATTAACATTACATTTTTAGTAATAGACAAAGTTCTGTGGAGTTTTTCAGAATATTTACTTCAATTCCTATGACTAGCATGAGAGAACATAGCTCTATATTGTTTACTGGATGGAGCCTGTGTTGTCCAAAACTATTTCTGTTAGTGAAAAGTTATATCTGAATATTTGTACTAGAACTGTCACTATAAACTGAAGCACACAAACATCAAACAGTAAACACTGTTAGATTTGTGAAAAATAAAGATGTGTTTATTATTTTAGTGCTGCTTCTTGCTAATTTATCTCTCATCTACCTTTCATTAAACATGATGCAGGATAGCTTCTTCTGTGGAACAGACACTGAACAAGCAAGAGGCAAGGATAATTTAGACAAAATTTTAGTAAATCATAGGATCTGCAGGAAAGAATGACAGAAAATAATCTAAAATGTGATGGTTTTGAGCTTTTCTATTTCATGTGGTGTTGCAAGACAAAAGAATGTGAAATATCTGTAACTGCAGTCCCATGTTTCAAAAAGACAAAATATTTTAGTGAGGAGTATTGCAAGTAAAATTCAGATAAGACAGATATTACTTTATATAAAAAAAGCACCAATATTACTGAATGTTTACACTGGGGAAGAAGGGAGGAAATAAAATAGCTCACCTAAACAGGGATGAAAATTCCTAGAAGGTAGAAATATTAAGAAAGTTAGTAAGAGTAAGGACAAAATCCAAAAGGAATGGAAAAGAGATATTTATTAGCAATAAGAAATCTGCGTCAACAATTTGAAGGTGTAAAACCAATCTGAGAATGGTCAGAAACCTTGTTAAACCAAAACTTGCACAGAAACGTGAAACATCATAAAAAATTCTTAAGTCATGTAAGTAAAATGAGAGCTTAAGAAGTGAAATGAATGTTAAAGGATGGGTAGACATTAAGAATAAAGTAGGCCTGAACTAAATAGGTACTGGAAAAGTTGCCTCTGTTTCTGGTAAGAATATATGTAAATTTTAATATATAATGAAAGTAGGAACAGGGTAAGAGAAATCACATCGTCATTGTATTTGGTACTGCATGGCACAAGCATTTGGTCCATCAATTTTCTGTCCTAAAGTACTGAATAGATCAACGCATGAAATCCAAGTTCAAAAGTAAGCAAGTCCAAAATTTCCAAGAAGCTTAGAAAAGAGTAGTCTGAATGGATGGAAGTCATTAGTGTATTTGATTGGTGCCCAGTTTTTAGCCCAGTCCTTTATAATACACATAGAACTGATTTCAGGGTATAAGGTATGTGCATTTGTACAGAGTTTGTAGACTATACAAAATCAAAGATCTTTCTGGGAAACAGATGTGTTAAGATAAATATTTGTGCAAATATATGTACACTGTATAAATATTTGCAAATATAGTCTTACTGTCTATATTTTAACATGTCCATATTTCTAAATTTAATTCATGTATATCTATGTATTATTTTCTTTTGTCCTAGGCTGATAGAAATGGTGTGAAATTGAATAATGTAATCTACAGACCCATGAATGAAAACTTTTGCTATAAACTGGGAAGATTCAAGTTTATGCAAAATGCTAAAAATTTGAAAGTAGTAGTCAATCGGGAAGTGGCTATAGGTTGCCATTATAAATGAAGTACTTACATAAAGGGAAAAGAGAAATGTGATTCTATGATATCTTAGGCAAGATGCCCTAATAGGTAAGAAGGCATTATTAGTATTGTGTTTTTCAGGATTTCTTGTTGTATTATGCGTGGTTCTACTTGTACATTCAAAAGAGATAGTAAAATGAAATTTAAAGATCAGAAAGAAACTATGGTAATTAGGGCATGGAAAATGCGTCTACAGAAGAGAGATTTAAAAAAAAAAGGCATACATAGCCAAATAGATATTGAAAGGACATGTGAGTCCTTACAAAAACATTTTTAGTTAAATACTAAGAGACAGAAAGTATTTCAGCTGAAGAGTGATGTTGGAATGCCATAAAATACTTATATATTGATTATAAAGGCTAGGAATGTGAAGAAATTTACTGACTGACTGAGACTGGAAAGGTCTTCCAAATAGGTAATCAGGCCAATAAAGTTGGTTTGGGTTTTTTTTTTGTTGGTTGGTTGGTTGGTTGGTTTGGTTTGGTTTGGTTTTTTTTTAATAAAACTTGAAAAGCTTACAAAAAAAATGTGTAATTGAATAGGACAGTTCCTGTTAGAAAAGGGACATTTGTGGCAAGTTGGGAAAGAAAGGGCTTTTTGAAGAAGATGGAATATGTCTTTTCTACATTTATACTGTATCTCTGCTGTGCCTCAGGGCTTACTGCAGGCTCTGAGGTCAAGTAGGATGTTTTCTCCCTATGTTGTATAATTTAGATTCTGAGTTGTGTTAATTTCTTTCTTTCTTTTGTTCCCCTTTGTATAGTGGGACATGTTTTAACTCCTAGAACATTCTGCAGAGAATTTTTAACATATTTCCTCCTATTGTGGGGTTCTCTATAGACCATTGTCAGTGCCCTTTTTCCCCTTCTTCCTCCCTTTTGTCTTCTTCCCCAAGGAAGATTAAAGGTTTGACTTTTGGTCTTTACTGTAGAATTAAAGGTTTTGAGTCAGTGGGTAGTAACATCTAGAGTGAAAGTTCTGTAGATCTCTCTCTTTTTCTTATTTTTTTCCCAACTAAATATCTAGTATATTGTAACTCTCAACTTGTGAGGATGTAGAAATTTAGATAGTCCTTTCCAGCAATATGTCCCTATTACTACTTTTTATGAAAATCATATTCAACTCTGTTCCATTATCTCAAAAAATACTAGCTGAACTTTCAGCATTTTCAATAGGTCATAGCATGGATTATGTGACATATAGGAAAAAAATCTCTCTAAAATTTCCTAAACTGTTGTGTCATTATACATTAGTTCTGACTTTTCATTTCTCTTATCTCCTTGCTATACTTAGGATTGCCAAATAATTAAAATTATTTCACGTCAAATATGTCTAATATTAGGTATCTAAATCTATCCATAATAACTGAAATAAAAGGATTCTGATTTCATTTGGCTCTGAACACTTCCTCTAGGGTAGCTTCTTAGATTTTCTGGTGGAAGTTGTAGGATAGGAATTATACAGAAGTTTATTCTTATTCTTACATACAGTGGTAACCTTAAGGTACAAATCTGTTAGGTTATTCTTCTTTTCTTTTTGTTTTAATTTTTTTTTTTCCATTAAGGAAAAGAGGTTTAACAGAAGAAACTCAAAGAATTAGCAGGTGTTTTCTGCCTTAATGGTTAAAACATTCAGTAGAAGGAGCAGGTTTAAAATTTTTACACCACATTAGTTAATAGAAATTTGAATATGATCACTATACTATCCCTCAGACATAGAGACTGACTTATCTCATTCCAGTTCACTTTGGGGAAGTTAAGCATCTCATGAGAATTTCTATTGAACTGTTCCTCACAAGCAAGAAAATCAGGGAAGTAAAAAACTGAAAATCAGGGGTTATGTATAAATTAGACTTCCAAGTGACTCAGTAGTAACTGCACTAATGTAATTCCTAATGTCTATGAAAAAAATTGCTGCAAGAAATACAGCAAGGAATGTTGATCCTTGAGGCTCATGAATGTACCCAGCAGGAACTTTGGCAGTCTTACTGTTTTCTGAATACTGGATCTAGACTCTCTAATAGTTAGTAACATATATATACATATATATCTTTGCAAACTTAACCCCGTGTGACTGTAAGTGGATACAGGTGCTTAACTTATGTTTTACTATTTAAATAATTTTCCTTGAGAATAATCAGTTGTTTTAGTGTTTTGTTGTTGGTTTTTTTAACCTACTTGCACACACACTAACTAATAAAATAAGAAAAATCCTAAAGCTGATTTAAAAAAAAAAACAACAAAGCCAGTTTTATGTATTTCTACATCACATATTTAAACATGTATTTTCAAAATATAATACATGTCAATTTCACATATTTATGTACATACATTCATTTGATAGCATAGAATAGGCAGGTTCTTAATGAGACTGGTCTTAAAATAAATATGAAATTTTACACAGGAATAATCAAAAGTCAATTTATTATTTTACCATTCTATCTCATAGACACTATACCTGTGTTACATTGTATTAAAATTAAGTAAAGAATGTTCTGTTTTGCATTCTTAAATAATAGGGCTCTGTCTAGTAAAAGTGTAAAAGCCTCAGAATGAACTGAAGTTGCATGCTTTTTGCTAAACGGTATGACCTGGATTTCATACCACTGGTGGCTCCTCCAGATCTTCTGACTGGGAAGTTTTCATTAGTTTCTGCCACTAGGTGTCCCTATATGCCCCTGTGTGCAAGAAAAAGCCTGATGAAAATACTGAGGGAGAAGAAGAGGAAAAATTGGGCAGGAGGAGTAGAAAACATGATAGTAAACGTCCTTCATGTTTCGAGTTGTGTTTGACAACCATGTGGTGCATTACTGAAGAAGAAATATGAATAGATTAGTAATTGTGCAACTAATTTCAAAACAAACTTTTTTAAAAGAACGGATAATAATGTACTCTTAGATATTGTATAATCTTTTCGCTGTTGCATAGTCTTTATGATATGTAGTTATATATGTATGTAAAATGGGAAAAATCTTCTAAAAATATGTCAGTTTAAGTATTATATTTGGTAAATTCATTATAGTTTTAAAATCATTGATACAATTTGGTATAAAAATGGATTTTCAGATAGTAAACCCTTCAAATCAATTATCTATATCTAAGAGCGATGAAGAAACATACTGTGAATAGCTTCTCTAGAATATTGTGAGAAATGGCATATTTCACAAATTAAGAGCCTTTGATGGATTGTTCAGCCCTCTAACCATTACAATGAATGTTTAAATAGATCGCTAGTATTGGAAAATAATTTGGTTTAGACCACAATTCTTTTCATAATCAAGTGGTTATTAAGTGTTATGCAAACATTCTTCTAGTAGGACCATTATTTAATCAAAGTCAGCAGCCATTATGACAAGAGCTTTTAAAATTAATAATAATAATAAAAATAAAAATGCAAAGACGTGAAGATACGTTCTTTCAGTTATAATAAGCAAGATACTTGAACAGACACCTCAGAGTATTAAATTATTTTCTCTGACCTCAGAAGGCTGTACGTACAATGAGAACTGGATTATACTGATATTGTCTGGAATGAGTTCTTGAGTAGTGCCTTCTCTTTTTCAAAATACAGACCTTTAATTAAAAGCAAGCAAACAAACCAACAACCTTTCATCCTTCTCAATACTATTCAAAACACAACTAGACAAAAGCTACTTTTCTGAACCTGTAATTCTGAGCTTACTTGTTTTGAACTGTAGAGAACAATAGCTCTGTTTTGGAGATGTCAGCACTGTTAAACATTTTACTTCTGGACATTTGTACCACATGTAAGAATTTGAAATTAGGGAAAGAGGTTTTATTTTAAACATTTGCTAACAGCATAATTTTGTTGGAATGTCTCTACTGGTTTTAAGAGTCATTGTCTTGGTTTAATTTGTGCTCATGGTCTGTTAACTCAAGGGTGAGAGAGTTACAAGTTTACTGCACTGAAAACTTACAAATAAATGAATACATTATGAATCATAGCTTGTTACTCTTCATCAGCCTTGTCTCTTTCATGTTACTGTTTTTTCTTTGAAAGTAAACCAAGTGAAAGTCAAAGTGCAAGCAACCTGAATCAAAACTGGTATGATAATCTGGTATTTGATTTGGATTTTTTATTTTAAATTAAATTGTTTTGGATTTAAGTATATCTCCTCAGTTGACAAGACTGTTTTAGCAGACCAAAAAAGCTGTGGGACAAGTTTATTAAAAAGCTGAAAGTCTGTTTTTAAAGATACTAGGATAGGTTCCCATAGTCTTTGAAACACAGGATGGAATCAGGTTAGCTTGAGTATCTGTTGCTTAGAATTTTTTCACTATAGGCAATGGAAGGAGGAGGATTGCTGCTTTATCATTCAATATGAAGAAGTAGAACATATTTTGTGACCAAGAAATATTAAACATTACTATAGACAAGTGGAAAACACAAATAAGAATCTATGGGTTTTAACAGTGAAGTAACTGAGTAATACAAATGTTTAATTAGTTTACTAGTGAAGTTATGAGTTTAAGTGAAAAAATGTAGTGATATATCTCATCAAAGTTTCTATTGTACAAAGAACTTGCAGGACACTAAAGAGACATCAAATAAGAAGAAAATGAAGTCATCATAACTATATGATACACCTTAGTTAAGAATATCAAAATGCTCTGCAGGCATTGTTTGTACATTACAAACAGTACAAGTTATAATACACCAAGCACCTTTTCACACCCTCTGTTAAAGAGCAATACAGGGTTATGGTCTTCAGAGGAAAAAATGCTGATGAGCAGCTTATTTCTGCATAGAAGCTGTATGAAATTTATGCTTTAATGTAGTTTCAGCTCTAGATTTCTATACATATCCCTGTGCAACATAAGCATCCTACAAAACTTAAGTAGAAAGCCACATGGAATTTTACTATGTTTACTTCTATTATGGTGATACCTAGCTGTTGCAAATGGCATTCTCCATTAAAGATATCTAATCAGATAGTATCAACTCATAGCACCATACTATACCTATTGCTTAGGGAAAATAATTTGGAGGGAGAGTGTCAATCCTATTGAAACCCAGTGGTAGCTGAATAGTGGGAAATGTTTTGAAATACTCTTACTGGGCAACCATGCATGTCCTATAGGTAGTGATGTGAGATGGGCATCTCTCAAGGATTATTCTATTTACATGACCTGAACTCTTCTCTAAATGCATGTCCGCCTTTACTCATCGTGGTGATATAATGCATTTAGCTTAGTGCCTGACCTGTTGCCTAAAATTAGCTGGACTTAATACATACTTGCTAAAGGGTCAGCCGATATATAAAACCAGAGATACCTAAATATAACTGTAAAGAGATAAAAATATATTTATACTTTATGTCATCTCTAGTCTTACTGACCTAGGTGGGACTTTTGGGGAAATGTAATGCTACTAATCATGATGCAGATATTGTGTCAAAATTCAGACTTGCATTAGCAGAAGTAGTTGTAAAAAAAATCATATTACAGGAAACACCCTAAATTTTCTTAAAAAAATAATTAATATTGCTGCTAGCAAGTGCACTTGAAAATTTCTGTACAAGCAATTTTATTTTATGTAGTTATTTCCCATTTGTTTTTTGGGTAAATTGATATGGATGAGTATATGGATTATGGAACAGCTGTTTGGATTAGTGATGTGATAGCAGACCTCTGTAGCCAGGAGTAGGATTTTGTCTATTCCCTCTTTTGCTGTTATACATTGATTAAAATCTCATGTAGATGCCATAATAAGAAATCAATTCCCTTGCTTTGTGCTTATGTTTTGTTATAATAGAAATTACTATTTATTCAATGAATTATATTTAATGAAAAGAGCTTTCTATTATTTTGTATTTTACTTTCTTTCATTACATATTCCATTGTTCTTAATAATATTTTCAATCTGCTTTTTTTTTTTTTTTTTGCATACGGTTAATAGAGCTCAATGGTTAACCTTCACATCCAAGATGAAAAGGAATAAGCATCTTTGTTATGCTGAAGGGAAAGTATAAAAAAACTCAGAAAAATACTGCCACCACTTGCCAATGAAATTTGCGGATTTGACAGGATATCCAGAACAGTAACTGCCATGTGATATATCAGTACTGACTGCTGACTACTACTGTTTAATTTACTACACTAACACCCAAAATCCTACTATAAAACATTGATTTTCTTTTTTTCCATTTCTGCTTTTGACAAAAGCGGATGTCATTGACTTGCATGTTTCATGTGTTATCTTCATTCCAAGTTCTTAACTGAAGGAACCTAGTACAATCATGAAAAGTCTTCTGACCCTTTTAGATATGAAAAGTATGTAATCTGTAGCCATTCAACATATGCTGCTGCTTACAGCATAGTTTTTCAAATAAATTGTATCTTTAAATATAAAACATGTTACTTAAGTAGAATAAAAAGTAATAAATCTTCTCACCTTGCAAAAAGTTTGTGTCATGGTTTCATATTGCACTAACATAGTTGTTGAACAGTAGATTAATAATTTCTTATGCTTATTTACCACATATAATTTTGATGTGCCTCCAACTTGTTTTGATTTCTTTTTCTAATCTTTATTGAATTGCAGGTATGAATTCTAAAATTTTTCTAGTACTTTTAGATTTTGATGAATAACCATATTACTATAATTTCTTTTTTCCTAATAAATATATCTTTTTATTTTATTACAGTTTCCTAACTTACATAAATCTTGTTTTATTTTGGATGAAATTCTGACATTACAGGGAGCATTTCACTTCACTGATTCTCTTAGTCCAGAAGAATGGAGCCCAAGTATCAAAATCTGTGAGCAAGAGTCAACTTTTCTTTTTTGGTATTTCTCCACCAAAATTTCCTTGTTTTACTCTCTCAGCATAGTGGTAGTAGACAAAAGGTGGCATTCATCCCATTTCCCAAATCCTGGCTATGATGATATGACCTGTATATGTGCATATGTAGGCCCCTCACTCACAAATTTGCTGCCCTTTCTGAGTTTTACCGTGCAGAACATGATGTCAGTGGGCAGTAAAAACAGTAATAAGAAGTTTTAAAATGTTCCAAAGTAATTTTGTTCCAAATTATTTTATCATTATCTAATGTACAATTTTATTTTTCCTTTTGCAAGTAGGAATAGGATTTGCATGCCTGAAATATAGGCATAAGAAATAGCTCTGGGAATGCTGTCGTTTTTATTCATCCTTTGCATGCCAGAAAAAATTATTTATTGCCTCTTACACTATGTATATAATTCTTTCAATGATTTTCATGAATGAAACTGTTAATTCAAGCTGCTAATTTACCCAACTGCCAAAGCTTTAAAGAGCGCTTGCTTGGAATCTGTCATATACATTAGATAAATTAACATCCGAGAAAATGCATCACGTAGTGTTTTTTATTGTTGTTTATTCTCTTTTGTTGCATAAATTTCAGTAAAAGTTGGTTGATAACAACAGATTTCAAAGTTAAAATTTCAGTGAACTCATACATTAAATAATACCTCGAGTTGAACCTGTGGATAAGTTCGGGAGTTGCATACTGAAAGGAGGCTGAGGTGGATTTCAGGTGTATCGGAATATAATTAAGAACAGTTCTGCTCAGAAGAGCCTTTTGTGACACCTAAACCTGAAGAGGCAAGAAATCGCTCCTGTGGGAGATGAACTGTTCTTACTGGAAAAATTCAAGCACAGCAAATAGGTACTGGAGGATGTTTTAATGGAGGTTTATCTGCTCTAGGCTGTCTCTGTACTTAATAGTAAACAGGTGTTAAAAGCCTCCTTAAGAACTGAATCATCCTCTCAAAAAAGCTGTTTCTTTCAGTTGACTCTTCCCTTTGTCCCTCAGGGAAAGCAAGGATATAAGATAATTTAAAGGCTCGTTTAAGTACTGAAAGCTGGATGAGAGAAACTCAAGTCCAAGAATCTATTTTTGTCTGTGCCAGAACTCACTAAAAATGAGTAAGCATCCATGCTGCTAACCTCAGTTCTGGAAATTAAGAGAAGCAGCTTACATCAAAGTTCTGTGCTATTATGTTATGTTCTTTAAAGGTTAGTAATGAGAAAATTGAGCTTTAGGTTGTGTCTGTGGGAAGTCTTTAATCATAAACCAAATGAATTAACAAATCTGAGGGACAAAAGATTCTGAGACAGATAAAAATTGTGTTTGACTGAGTCAGACTGCTAATAGAATTTTTTTATTATTAACCCATACCTAAATGTTTCATGATGTGTTACAATTCAGTACAATCCTTTTTAAGAGTTAATTAGCCTTACATTACTCCTTCATGTCTCCCAAAGGAAATACAATGCATATGAGAAATTCACATTTGGTTGCTGAGGTGTTGTAGGTTGTAAAAGCAACTCTCAGCTTCTAGTCTCACTGTTGCTCTGCTGAGGTTTTCCCCAGTGCTGTTTTTGACTACTAACTTTTCTGAAGTCGATTTAGTTTTGGAACATGGAGAATCAGAAACCATCTCTTATCAAATACTTAACTCTTTAGCATGAGTGACATTCCTACATGCATGTACAGCCTAATGTGTACCACAGAAGAGTCTGTAAGAGGTCTTTTATTGTCGTGTCCTTCAACATATATGCTCCAACAAGAAAGGAATAGCTTATACCAATTCAGATAGGGAAGAATATCTCCTCTCCACAGCCTTAACATGGAGACTCATCACATCTACCTTGTCTTGACCTCAACCCTCAACAACGTAACAGAATAATGACACTTACACTGAGGATGTTGGAAATACCTAATGTAAAGTTAGCTCTACTTTATTTTTATCAGGTATTAAACTGATTTTTGTAAAGCAGTTAAAAACAACTGCATTTGAAGGCACGGGCTTTAGTACTGGCCCACAGCATATTCAGATTAAATGCTTTAAAATAATATCAAGGAGCTTTTGCCTGGAGAAGTCTGTGCCTTTTTTTTATACTTATTCTGAAAATTTCTGACAGGGATTTTATATTGTTTCTTCTTGTTATTCTGCTGTTGCTAGTCTTGATTGTGGCATTGTTCTGGATAATTTATAGAACATCCAGTATGACTTAATTCTGCCACAAATCCTATATTTATTTTATTAGATAAAGCATATTTTCTATACGTAAGTTAATATCTGAGGTTTTATCTTTTTTTTGACTTTGTGTTTGTTTTTCTCAAACTCTGTGTCTCTCAGTTCCATTATAATTTGATACCGAATTACTGGGTTTACAGATCATTAAAAAGAGAATATTTGTCTCATCTGTCACAAAGGTGTCATTCAAGAAATATTCCAGGAAGAGTATACCCCTCACAGCATGCTATTTTGTTGTAAAATGTGGTGAGACTACTCCATTCATACAGAACTTCAGTGATAAGAAATTTTGACCAAGGAATTTGATGAGTTTAAGTCTCTTCAAATTGACAAGTTTCCAAATCACTTCTTCCTAGTCAGAGGAAGCACTGTGTTTAGCAGGCTAGGCTTTTATATTTTTAAAGCCAATTATGGGTCTAAACATTTAATATTTTTCCTATGTTTCATTTGGCTTGTTTACACAGCCTTTTTTTTTTCATTTATAATAGTCAGTTAATAATCTTTCAAATGATCTGATCAGCCTGAGCCTGGAATTCCAATTCAGGAATGTCTTTTCAATCACTCAGTGTTTGTAGTACTCGATTTGATTATATAGTAGTTCAGCATGATTTTTTTCAAACTCCAAACAAACAACAGCGGGGTTTACTTTTTCAGTGATTTAAATTAACCAACATAAAAAAATGCTGTATGAAGTTGCAATGCATGACATAGTGTTATGAATGTTGGCTAGATCCTTCATGGACTGATAAAACAAAAACAAAAAAAAAAGTCAGTTTCCTTTGGTGACTTCTACCAAAGATGTGAAATCAATCAACAACTGAAGGTCAATGCTTGCAGTTGACTCTTCAAGTTAAAAAATACATTTATAGAGAATGCAGAGTTTGCAAAGATCTGGAAAAGATAACTATGCAATCAAGAGGAAAATCCTCTTCAGTTCTATCAGAATAGAATATGCAGATATTATTTTCTTTCCTTCCACTCCACATGCCTATCTTACATTTTCAGTGAAGAATAAATGATCATAATTACCAGACTCTTGAATATTCTTATGTAAATAGAAACCAGTTCCAGAGACTCTGAAGCTTAATGTGAGATGAACTTTGAGATGTGACTGAATTCTACTGTGTGGCATTATATCTTTCCAGCTGATCAGTTGTTTTGCAAGATGCTCACCATTAAAATGTTATGCACCAGGCTATAATTGCCAGAACTTTTAAATGAATAAGACTTCAAAATTCTGTTTCACAGCATGGAATTTGCTACTTCTCTGGAATTAAATTTGTGATGAGGATAATTTAGTTTTTTAAAATCAGCCAGTTAATAAGTACTGAAAAAATCTGAATACATTCTGGAATAACCACTACATACTGAAAAATGGTACTTCCTTAGTGAATTGTACTAAAGCGAGACAATTTTGATTCTTAAGTACCCTTTTTTTTTTTCTTTTTCCTGAGGTATATCTTCCTTTTCTCTTTCAATATTTTCTGTGTTGCAGATATGTGATAGTAGTAATACAAGGGCAAATACATACACTTGCCTTTGCTTCATATAGCCTGTGGTCACATCATATTTCAAAGGCAGTATTGAATCTGCTTCTCCCAAAGATTTTTAGGGTCAGCCTGACACTTGAATAAGGTTATTCTCCACTGGAAATTGATAGCTCTGTGATAAGAGAGGAAGAATCTTGCAGCATCAATTCAAGATAAACATTAAGAGGAGTGGCTCTGCAGACAGCAGAGTGCATATGAAGGTCCTAGAGGACTTTCATAACTCTTCTATATGCATATATATGTGTGAGTGTGTGTGTTTGTGCATGTATAGGAGACCATACAAATACATATATTTGTATATACAAGGCACAGTGGCTGCATGTGCTCTTTGCCTGCAAACAGGGTATGTGAGTTTAATTTGAATTTCTCTACACTCTCCACTACTAATTTAACCCCAGAACAGTAAAGAAGAATCTGCCCTTTTAGATGAGATTTTCACATGTGTATCACAGAGTTACATGTTTAGTGAGTTTGGATATTTAGATAATTCTGTAATCTACATATAATAAAGAATTGAATATATCTGTAGTAACTGCAAGTGGAATATCACATGTCACTTAGTGATAACGAATATAGATAAATTGGAGGTATTTGAATAGGAGCTAAGGACCAATGAGAACCATGGTTATATCTAACAACTCTCTGAAAATATGTTTGAAATCAGTAGAATTTCAGTGTCTAAATAACTTAGAGAATTTGGGTATGCAGAGTGCGTAAATGATGCCCGATGTGGGAACATCACAGTAGTTGCTAAGAATGCTTTCAATATGACATCCCCATGATAGGGAAAAATAAATCAAAGGATATGATCAATAGGCTTCCTAAGCTGAAAGATTGTGGCACTAAAAAGTGAAAATTCATGATAAGTGACAGATTTTTAAATTACATTCCTTATCAAGTTGAAATCTCATGTATTTTAATGAAAATTGAGTTAATACTGATTGAAAAGGTACTGTTGAAACAAATGCTATTTCATCTGAGTTGATAACGCTGCTAAAAAAGTAATTTTTGTTTCCAACATCTCTAAACATTTTGAGTTATTTTTCTGACAGGGTGCTTGAGTACTTGAAACCTAGGTTACTGTTTACATTAGCTTAATAACACTCAGCTGCAATGTGTTTTGACCCTTTATTTCTATGGTACTGCTTCTACCTACTGACATTCCCTAGTTTGAAGTAAACAGGAAGTGCAAAACAGACTACTTGCAATCCCTATATAGAGAAAGGAAGATAGAGGATCAGCAGATTTTATGAACATTTAGATGTGCCTAGCCTGCCATGCTATCTCCTAGCATGCATTTGGAGCATTTTTCAGCTACACAAGAGTGACTGTTTTGGAGATATTCCAGAAGCTCAGCTTTGAGTCAAAGAGAGAAGTCTGCATTTACAAAGAACCATTCACAGCTGTCAGAAGTTAGCTGTCTGTGGGACTCAAAGTACAGCTGCAGTTTTTCCAGAATACTGACAACTTCTGTGGCAACCAGAGTCTGTTCACTAGTACTGGGATTTCTGAAGCTTTATCAGAAAAAGTCTTAATGCTCTATGCGTGTAATTTTCATTTCTGTGTTTTTGTTACTCTTTTATTGTTTTGTGTTCCAATGACTTACTGAATTATTTTTCTAAAGTTAGGAAATTATAAGATAGCAGGTTTTGAAATTATATGCTTATTATCTCCAGGGTTTTTGGGTTTTGGTTTTAAGCCTATAGAATTAACAGGAAGCAATAAACTCAATTTTTTAGTTTTTCTGAAACATATAAAATTGGCTTTGTAGCCTTTATGAAGAAGAAACAGCAGCAATATTTAAACTATATAAGAGTCATGGGAATGTATCCTTTCAATTTTGCTACAACTAGAAGTATATCATCCTCTTTTTACTTCTGTAAGGATGCTATCCACGACTCCATTTCTCCTGCAGACACTCTTAATGTTCCTAATTTTCAGTTCATATTGAATGTTCATGGAAACAAACATATTGTGATGTAATGCAATATAAAACTGCAACTGCAGTTCTCAGGAATACAGCAATAACCAGGGATAAAATGTTCGTGATATGCAACATTTTCTGAATTATTTTTTCTAATCCCCTTCTCTCATTGTCTATTTGAAAAGTTTGCATAATTGCAGCAAGGAAATTAAAAACAATTGAGATCAGAAACCGTACTTTTTTATTTCTTCCAGGAAGTACATAGTACACATTAGAATAATACAAGGCAGTATAGGATAAACACTAGCAGTTTTTGAACTGTATGAAGGGTATTTCAAATATGAAAACACAGGGGAAGACCTACAATGAGGACAGAGAGATTCAATCGTAGATTTGACACAGGTCAAGAATTAAAATCAGGACAGTTTTTATGACATGTATTTTACATCTAAAGCAGCTTCAAAATTATTTTCTTTTGGTATTTTTCTTTTATTTTTTTTTTTCTTTATGAGTAAATTTCACTCTTCTCAGGCTATCATTTTATGTATGAAAATTTTAGGTGTCAGTGCAAAGGGGGCTTACAAACTTAACTACAGAACCTTGGCCCAACTCTAGTTTTGTTTGTTTTTTGTGTTTTGTTTTTTTTTCCCTGTGTGCTACTTGGAAATAGCTGGAAGTGTTTGCCAGTTCATACAAACAGTTCAATCACTGTTAAGAAGAAGAAGGGGAGGAAAGAGGGGGATGACATTTTAAGAATGATGACTTCTCTTTGTTTTGTTATTCCTGACCCTGATCTACCTTACTTGCGTGTTCTTTATCACTTCTAACTTTATTACCTTTTGGAGTCTGACCATGTAGTGTAGACTCTGAAAGACTCCTGAGGAGCTGCAGTGAAAATTCCTCTGTAGTCAGGGCTGGGTGTATCAGAGCGTCAAGCTGCGTGCAGCACAGAAACTGACTGTTGTTCAGCGGGAGCATTTCTAGATATCCAGTTTATCTGAATACATTGATTTTATCTCCCTGATTTCTGTTCTACTTTCCAGAAGAGGGAAAAAAAAATCAACTGTATTTATGGAAAACGAAAAGACCTATAAAGGCATATTTTCAGTATTTTGATCTTACAAGAAACATTTTTTAAGTTCCTTTTTCTTCTGCAGTAATAAGCAGATGCCACAGGCCAGTGATTTTGGATGTATCTGTCATATCAGTGTGAATGAATCTGTGCCTTATGACGCACAGGATTTCCTCAGGAAGAGAATCTCTTGGATTTGAATATGTTGACATATTCTGAGTAGTGCTGCCTTACTATATTTAGCTATGCATGAAGATGCCACTCAGTGAAAATTACTTTTCCCCTCTGCTGCCATTTCTTGTTTATTTTACATATTCAGGTTTTTGTTTGGTTTGGTTTTTGCTTTTACTATGGCTTTTCCTCTCTGATATTTTGCAAAGCCAGATTCAAATCACCATATTTTAATTATTCACCATTATCAAATCACTGTACATATATACATATATACAAATGGGTGAGATTACCTCCATGATGTTTAAAGAAATATTAAAAAAAACACTGTTGAAAAAGGCTGTGAAAATCAGCATCCAAAGAGAATCAGAATTTTTTTTTTTATTATTTATTTCAAAAGTTATCTTAGTAAGTATACTTTCTTCCCATTCCTGAAAGATGGAGAGAAGATCCATGTTGACAGGTGTGTTCATAACTCTACCCTGCGGTGCTCAAGACAATCTTTAAACCTAGTAGCACATTATTATTGTATTGCCATCATGTTGCCACAGGTTTCTAAGAAACCTTGAGGCATTCACTTCCCAAACCATTGGGAGCTCTTTATCTCATGAAATTTGACAAACCTGTTTTGGGTAGAAAAGTACTCAAATGAAGTCACTTTTCATAATCTCAGGATTTGGAAGTTTATCACGTTCTGGAAGGAAGGATATGGACACGGTCCCAGCCGGGTGGGGGTAAAACTGAAACTGGTTTAATCAACACGTGGGTCGGGGTATACATCTTAGGGGTGGAGTTAGGGGTGGAGTTATGGGCGGTGTTAAGGGCGTGACACGGCAAAGGGAAGGACTGGGAATGCAGGGGGGTGGTACAGGTAGGGCGGAGCTATGTGGCTAGCTTTCCATTGTGAAGGTGGGTTTGGTCAGGGAGGGATAAGGTTACATAGTAATACTGGGTTGCTGGGCAGCCGCCACCAAAACCATACAGACACAGGGAAGATACTATATAACTAATACAATAAATTGCTATCTAAGCTATAAAACATCTTCGAACGCCGGAATTTCTGGATTTCGAGGTAGATGTCAGTTCTCTGGTGGTGTTCCCTGGGAAATGGTCACCTTGGCCACTTCCACAGGTGTGTGTTCTCCCACAGAAGTTGTCAAAAGACTAGGTTTCCAAGAAGGTTATGAAAGAGCAGATATTTGTCATTGTTTGGATTTTGTATTCCACTTTGGCCACTGCTTATGGAATAAAAGTGAAATGCTCACGGAAAAAAAACCCAACTAAATCTTGAAATGTTATTGCTGTTTCTTTGTGAAACTCGACTTTGTACTCTGTTTTCTAGTGCAATAATAAACTGTCACTCAGTTATGATTAATGGCAGAAAACTCGATGATGGAAAAACTTTTTAATAATGTGTGATTAGTACAGAGAACTTACTATAATTTGGTAGCCCTTGAGCAATATATTTATCAAGACTCAAGAGTTAAATATTACATGGATAATGCAAAAATTCAGAATTGAACTGTTAAAATAGCCAAATCTCTTCAGAATTGGTATGATCAGTGGGACGAGGGAGAGAATTGGAAGGACAAAAAGTAAGCAAAACTCATGGGCCAAAATAAAAAATAAAAAATAATAAGTGAAGACAAACAAAACAAAGCAAAGAAAGTAATGTAGAGGCAATCGCTTATCACCTCCCACTACTAGACTGATGTCCAGCCAATTTCCAAGCAATGCCTGCCTTCAGAAAACTAACCCTGTTTCAGACCTTCCCTCCTTTCCCTGTTTTATTGCTAAACATGATGTTATATGCTCTTGAATATCCCTTTATTTTATTTGGGTAGCTGTCATGGCTGAGTCCCACTCCAGCCTCTTGCCCATCCCTAGCTAACTCCCTGTAGGAGTAGGGGGAGTAAGAAACAGAAATTCTTGATACTATGTAGATGTGCTGTCAACACTTTTTATTATTAATCTGAAATGGCACCATGTGGGCTGCTGTGAAGAAAATTTACTCCATCCCAGCCAGACTCGGAACAATACATGAATTTTTTTAACAGCAAAACTTACCACTTCTTACACTATTTTTGTAAAAGAGCTGATTGTAACTACTGTCAAGGATATGAAGCCAAACTAGGTGTACTCTCCTGTTTTGATACTGTATGACAATTGTTAGCTTTATAACCCACAGAGCCGTAGAACTAATTGTGGGGAAGCAGACTGGATGCTTATATCTTAAACTCTTCTAAGAAAAATAAATGTCAGGGAAAGACAACAAATCAGCTACATTGTTCAAAATCAGTTGTAAAAAAGGTTTAAATTATCCTCTTCTGAGAGCAGGGAGCCATAAATAGTTGTCACCAAAATTTGCATGAGATTTACACAAGTGCAGGCATAAAAAATATGTTCAGAGATTCATAATCAACAAGGACTGAAATTAGAAAATATTCATCAAAATATATACTGAGAAAGTTTTATGGCCATATATTCCTTTGGAAACTGGCAGATGATGACATCTAGTAATTTATATTCTATGCTTTAGCAAGTGTGTCTCTAAACAGATGAATAAATATGTATTAATATATTAATATCTATATATCTATACATACACACACATTTGACCACCAAAATCACAGCATGCCTATTAGCAGGAACCTCTAGAGGTCATCCTGTCCACCTCCTCTGCTCAAGCGGGGCTACCTAGAACAGTTCCAAGACCACATCCATATGGTTTTTGAGTATGTCCAAGGGTGAAGATTCCACAACATCTGTGGGCAAACATACACGTGCCTATAGTATGTGTCTATAATTTTTTTTACAAAATTGAATCAAAGCAAAAACTGAGAACTCTAGCAAACAGTCAAACAAAAGATTGTAGTTTGTTTTTAAGGGTGAAATGCTTGGTTATTTCCACTGGATACAGTTAATATACATATATTATGGGGTTTACTGTTTTTTTTTGGTTTGAATTGTTTTTTTTTTTCTGTCAGCAGGAGGTTGTTCCATCAAATGCTATTCAAATAATTTTGAGAGAGAAGAAATAATATCAAATTCAGACCATTTATACTCACCTAGTGTTTCAGTGTCGTTATGTATTGACTTTTTTTTAACCAGTCATAAGGTGACTTTTGTACCCTTTTCTCTTTCTGAAGATAAATACTAAGACTGATTTACACCTTTTCCTTTATAAGACTACAAGGGCTACTATTTACTGTTTAATTATTTTTTGTAAGTTTATTTGTTATGGAAGGCATATATGAGGACATTTACTTATCCACCTACTGATCTAATTTCCAGGTCACCTGTAGTGATGTAACGAAACACAAAAATCAACAAATGGGATTTTTTCATTGTGAAATTTATTCTGATTTAAGAGGTAGATTTTTTTTTTTTAAATCAAAGTTCTTTTCAGAAATATCAGGAGCAGTTTCTCTGGTTCCAGTTTTAGTTTTCACATGGCATTTGGAAAGACTTGATTGATTTAGTGATGATGTTCAAATCATAGTACCATAGGCTCATGAAGTAGGGTAAGTCAAAAAAGGACCTTTGGAGGTCATCTGTTCTGACTCCCCACTCAAAACAGGGCCAGCTTCTAAATACCAGGTCTTATCAGTCTTTCTGTAAAAGTTGCTCTTGACATAATTATCAAGGGAGTAACTGAGAGTTTTTCTTTATCTATGAAGGAATTTCTGTTGACTTGACTTTCAATTAGCCTGGAGTAATTGATAAGAAATGCCTTTTGAGTTCCTTTGAAAATCAGCTTGTATTATTTTTGAGTGATTGAAAGTTTTATATTGGTGTGGTGGACTGAATTTGTCTGGACACCAGGTGCCCATCAAAGCTGCTCTGTCAGTCTTCCCCTCAGCAGGAAAGGGAAAATATATAAAAAAATGAAGGCTCATGAGTCAAATTAAGGACAGGGAGAGTTCCTTACCATTATGGACAAAACAGACTCGCTTGGGGAAAATTAATTGTTTACCACTCAAATCAGAGTAGTGTAATGAGAAAGAAACCCAAACCGTAAAATACCTGCCTCCACCCTTCCCTTCTTCTTGGGTTCAACTTCATCTCCTCCCCCACTGCAGCTCAGGGAGATGGGAAATGAAGGACTGAATTCAATTCATCCTACCTTGTCTCTGCCACTCCTTCCTCCTCGCTGTCTTCCCCTGCTCCTGTGTGGGGTCTCACCCACCCACAGGAGACAGTGCTTCACAGATGTCTCCAGCATGGGTCCTCCCAATGGGTTACAATTCTTCAGGAACAAACTGCTCCACCATGGGCCCTCTGCAGGGTTACAGATACTGTCAGGACCCTGCTACAGTATGTGCTTCCCACAGGGTCACATCCTCCTTCAGGCATCCACCTGCTCCATCATGGGGTCCTCCGCAGGCTGCAGGTGAATCTCTGCTCCACCCTAGACCTCTATGGGCTGCCAGGGGGCAGCCTGCCTCACCATCATCTGCAAACCTCATACAATACATAAATGTGTACTATGTATAGTATGCAAAGGGCTATGGGACAAGTATATTTTTTAGCTTGTAATGCACCACTTTTGTAAGACTCAGTTCTACCTTCTCTGGAAATACCTGTACCAGAACTCTAATAAAGTCAAATAAAATAGGCTTTTATTTCCAGCAGTCCCCTTTCTGCACTTTGAAAAAAATGTCATTTATTTTATGGTTTGTTTGGACAACAGAAAATTGCCTTTCCTGTCTCATGAAGTTCCTGCAATAATTCTCCAAACTTCCCAGCTGAGCTAGGTGTGTGAATTCACTTACTGGTAATAGAGAAGAACAGACAGTTCTTAAATGTAGTTCACTTTATCCTAAAGTACATTAGATAAGGTGATAACACCCTATTTCCAATTGAAGAGGAAACATTCCTCCTTGTATTAACTACAAATAGAACCAAGGGTGACCATATCACAAAGCCTACCTATACCCTGAAGACACCTAAATTTTAATGAAATAATTCTTATCTGGAGAATAAATTCCTCATTTTCTTATTTATTTATTTTTGTGAAGATTGTTGAGATTGTGATCAAGGACACTGCTACCTCATAACAACTCTAGGTTCTTTGGATTCTCCATGTTGTAGCAGTGGTATTGACCCTTCTTCCTTAATTCTTTTTGTATTCTTGTTGACAATAGCTTCAGTTCATCACACTTTATCTGCATATTTTCACTTCTTAAAATATCCATTTGATGGACAATATCAAGATATTCCAGATTCTCTGTTCTTCAATAAGTGCCCCAAAATGGAGAAAAATTTGAATGTGCTATTTCTTCTTGTTCTGTGTAATATTTCCAATGATGTTCAACATGATGTCATTTTTTTACAATGTAAAACTTCTTCTGTTTTAATAATATAAAATAAATGTTTTCCTTTGCTTGTGAACATGAAAACATTAAGAAAATTTCTTATATTTATGGTTCTACACTTTAACTATTGTATTTATTTATTATTTTGTAAAGAATATCTGTCAGGTCTGATAATAGATACTAATTTAATAATTTATTCTCTTCTTTAAAGAAAAACAAAAACAACCAAACCTCACAGAATTATGATGTCCCTAGTTTTCCATAATTCTGTATTTTTGAGTGACTGTTATTTGAAAAAGAACAACTTACAACTTAATGCAAGACCCTTCCATAAGGACTTAAATAGCACAATGTCACAAAACACCGTCAAAGAAGAAAATTCCCATAAGGTAAGCCACCACAACAGATAAGCACAGATGGAAAGCAGGAAAGCATTAATTCCAAGGCCTAAATGGAGGAGAAGTTTTGGGCTTAGGACACTGGACAGAATTGCACTGTGCAGACTGTGGGAAAGCGCAAGTGGCAGCAACGGGAAGCCAGGCCTAGTAAAGCAGTTCTGGGTAACCTAACTGGACAAAGATTCCCACCTGCAAACTCTAAGCACACCGGACAAAACTCCCACCATGGCAAGCTGTGAGAAAGGAAGCAAGTCATTATACGCATTGCCAGCCCAAGTTGTGGGAACGGCATCTACCCCCATGAATATTCAGGTTTTGGACTGTGTAAAAGTGGTACTCAGGAGAATGGCTTTGGGACCCTCACCACTGAGCAGACCAGCGTGAAGAAGTACCAGTGGGATGCCACAGGGATCCACACGGTCGTGATATATTTACTTAATCTCTCACTCTTTTTCTCCCCTTCCACATCTTCTCTCTCTCTTCCTATTTCTTTCTCTCTACCTCACACTGACTGTTGAAAAAAATCCATACTATTGATTTTGGTAGGATGTCTCATTTGTACCTTAATTTGGCAGAGGTATCTTTCATAATCAGATCCTAACACCTTCTAAAATAGCTTAAGTTTATGTGTTTTGGCTTCATGACTTAAAAAAATTATTTTGATTTGTGAGAGGAAGAAACGTGATCTCAGCCTTAATGATGGAATTCCATTCTTTCAGGGGTTACAGGTTGTAAAGTGAACCAGTACACCGAATAACTTATTCCAGCTAGGACAATACAAACTAACAGTATGGTTAGCAACTTGTAATAAATAACGTAATAGAAATAGCAAAAGTCAAACAAAGAAGAGTTTTTATTCCATTCTTCAGCTTTAGCAGTACTTTACTCGGACCTATTGCTTTGAATGTGTTTTGTGTAGGAAGGTAAAATGCCTACTCTATTTATCAGCATTTGGACTTATATTTAAAACATGTCCTCAGATTTATTTTATATATATATATATAGTGTTGTGTATGGTTTACCAGTATTATTTGCCTTGATATATCTTATCTTGACATGATGTTGCATGGTCTATATCAGAAATACCATAAAATATCTAGTCTGTCCTTTCATTTAATTCTGAAATCCTTATATAATATCATTCTGATGTACCTTCCTAAACATTTGGTGTGGTGGTAGTGGTTTTATTAGGTTTTAGCTGCCTTATCAAGGACCCTCCTACAACAATTTTAGCATTTTAGACATCTACTTGAATGGAACTCATGCTTGTGCCATACTGAAACTTCCCCCGTTTGAAGGACTGTTTAAATAAATACAAACAAAACCCTGACACTCTTAAAAGGCATATCTCTGTGTCAAGTATTGTAGGAATATTTACTCTCATTTGTATTCATATATAATTTCAGAGAATTGGCATAAGTATAGTAGCAGTACTTTGAACAGAAATTGCTGTGTCCGTCATCAAATAGGTCATCCAAACAAATTAGCTCAACCATACAGTTATTCTGCTAAAAGTATGTGAATTGTCTGAGCCCACATTTTTATGGACAGAAGAAAATCTCTAAAGACAGTTGCCAAAATATCTTCGGTGTTGGAAAGGTGTAGTGGGTTAACCCCAGTAGACAGCTAAGGCTGGTAATCCTCTGCCCCACAGGGAGATGCAGAGAGAACTGGAAGGGTAAAAATGATAGTTATATTAGCTTATCAGGACTAATTTTTTGCTGGTATTTGACAGTAGGAACTGTTTGAAGTGTATACTGTGAGCAAAATTTCTTCACCATTGAGGTCTTTGACGTGGAGAATAAGGTAGTTGAGGATGTAATGTGTTTTAAATAATGATGATAATCATACAAAAAAGAAGAAGAACAGCTATGGATGGGAAAAATATATTATGTACCATAAGTGAAACTCAGCTGGTTTTTGAGAACAAACAAACAAGCAAACAAAAAAAAACCCCTGACACTAAAACGCAAACCAAACAGCAAAGTTGATACAGCAGTTTTGGTCTAGAAGTAAAAATGAATTAAAAAAACCCCAACAAACAAAACACTTTTGTGAAAGTATTATATAATAAAGAAGAATAAATCAATAAATTTGTGTAGTGCCAATGATAAAGTATTTTCATATAATCTTATTTTGAAGATAACTGCAAAAATTTAAGAACAGAACTCATAAGAATACTATTAAGAAGATTGCTGTTGTAAAAAAAAAAAAAAAAAGAAAGATAATTCTGGGAATAAGGAAAATCAAACCCCTGAGACAGAAATTTAAATATTTTAGAATTCTAATTGATTTTTTTTTAGATCAGTAGTGTCAAGATTCTTGATTAAAGGCAAACTCTAAAAATTCTAGGATCATAGAAAAAAATAATCTTTGCTAAGTAAGATAATGGTCCCTCGTTGCTAAAGTAAACTGGCAGTCACCATTATATCCTTCTGTATTATCACCAGCTAGCTAGAGTACTCCTTTCAGGATGTGCATCTGAGACTTTTTTTGATGGAGTCTGCTGCCTGGTGCATTGAGATAGTGCCACTGCAAGAGATACAGTTGATAAAGGCTAAAACCAGGAGGGAATGATTTCCTATCCCCAGCCATCGAACTGAACAACTGTTTAGCTAGCAAGTGGTTTAGCTGAGAAAAAGCAAGTCAGATTTATCTGTAGTTTTGTGCTATATTAGGACAAAAGAGTCTCAGATTCTTGTCTGTGCACATGTTGTTTGTGTATTTCATTGAAGTCACAGGAAAACTACATAAAGAACATTTTATGCAGTGACCAGAAGTCTGTGCTGTACCTTTTACAGGGCTAAGCCAAAATGTTAACTAGTCTGATTTTAACCTGAATGTTAAAAGCATTTTTTATCCTAATATGAAGACCAATTTAAATAAACAGATATATAAAAAAATAGATCAATACAGTCTAGACAAAATTCTGATAACATTGTTCAGTCTGTATATACAATACTCTAAAGTACTCTACTGGAAATATACTTTTTTTCTGATTCTACAGTGTCAATAATGCTCCTTGCTAAACAAAAATTTTGATTACGAATTAAATATAGGTTGAATCTGAAAAAATATAATTGAAAAATTATTATAACTTTTCTAGATTTTTTTAAGAATAATTGGGAGATTCTTTTATGAATCTGTACTTTAGGTAATTAAAGGTGATTTTCAGGGAAAATCAGGGCCAACTGTTCCAGCAAATATGCTTATTTGTCAACCACCCATCCTGTTTTCATAGTGAGAGTTCTAAAATTTTGATCCAGTGTCACCAGTGCTTCTTGTACATTGAAGTATGTCTTGGTAAGTTGAAATCTCAGAGATATGAGAGTGTTTTTAAGCAACTGTTTTAAACTATCTAACCTCTATACCCACTATACTTTTTCATGTGTACAGTAATGCCTATTGCTTTCTTTATAAATTATAGATTTTTCAAGCTATGTATTAACCAGTGATTCTTACCTCCATCTGTGCTGCCTGAAGAAGTTTAATTTTCCTTGAAGTAAGCTCTAGGACTTCGCAGTAATATCTAATTTCCCTGCATTTTTTTGGTTTGGTTGGGTTTTTTCTTTTTTTTCTTTTCCTGAGTGAGGAATTATGCATATAGTGCCTTAAACCAATTTATTTTTAATTTAAATAATTTAAGTAGCACATATGATCAAAATTATATGTTATTGCATCCTTTTTCTTCAGTTATCTTATTTAGCAACTATATTTGAAAAATAAGTCAATATGACAATTATACCATTAAATTCTTGATCATGACTAAGATCCAAATGCGAAAAAAATTAATACAATGTGGTCAGCTTTTAATATATTATTTTTATTAAGACATTAATTTTGTATTCTGTGACTCAAAAGCAAATGCTTATATGTTTAGGGGTTTGCATGATTCACATTAATTTTATTGACATGTAGGACTTTGTTGGGAAAATGCGAAATGGGTTATGTCATATACATTTGCAGGATTACTAACTTTTTTATGCTATACAGAAGAACAGTCCAAAAGAAGTTATTAGATCTAATTCTTTATTTCTATAGAGATGCTGACATCTAGGTGAATTAAATGACACCATCCCAATCAAAGGATGTTTTTTTTTAATCACAAAAACTCCAGTGGTGGGGGGCTATAGGCGTGGTTTCTGTAAGAAACTGCCAGAAGCTTCCCACATGTCCAATAAAGTCAATAACAGCGGGCACCAAGATGGACCTGTTTCTGGCCAAGACCATCCACAACAGTGGTAGTGCCTCTAGGGTAACATATTTAAGAAGGAAAAATAAAGTTACTGTGCAAAAGCAATTTTGGACAGAGAAGAAAAGCGAGAGAATGTGTGTGAGAAAGAACTCTGCAGACACTGACATCAATGATGAAGGAGAGGGAGGAGGTACTTTAGGGGCCAGAGCAGAGATTCCCCTGCATATTCAACATGGTGAGGCAGACTGTCCCCCCTGCAGCACATGCAGGTCCATGGGAGAGCTGAGATCTACCTACAGCCTGTGGAGGACTCCATGCCAGAGCAGATGGATGCTCAAAGGAGGCTGTGACCCTGTGGAAAGGTCATGCTGGAGAAGGTTTGCTGGCAGAACTTGTGACCCAATGGAGAACCCATGTTGGAGCAGTTTGTGAAGAACTGTAGCCTGTGAGAAGAATTTACATTGGAAAAAATCATGGAGAACTGTCTCCTGTAGGAAGGATCCCATGCTGGAGGCAGGGGAAGGAGTCTTCCCCCTGAAGAGGAAGGAGCAGCAGAAGCAACAGGTGATGAACTGACTGCAACCCCTGTTCCCCTGTTCTGCTCAGGGGAAGAGGTAGATAACTGTTAATAAAGTTAAGCCTAAGAAAGAGAGGGGGGTGGGAGGAAGGTGTTTGCAGATTTGAAGTTTCTTCTCATTAGCCTACTCTGATTTTATTGGCAATAAATTAAACTCATTTCCCCAAGCTGAGTCTCTTTTGCCTGTGACAGTAATTGATGCGTGACCTGTCCCTGTTCTTATCTCAACCTACAAACCTTTGATTGTATTTTCTTCTCCCTGTCCAGCTCAAGAAGGAACTGACAGAGCACTTTTGGTGGGCATCTGGCATCCAGCCAGGGTCAAACACTGCACTTTCCCATTTTTCTTCTTGGATAGTCCATCCTGTAGTGAAATTGTCAAGATGTAGGATAAAATAAGTTATTATTTATGACACGAACTTGTGATTTTTTTTTCCCCATTTTAGGGAAGTTACTTACAGAATTTATAGGTCCTATTTAAATCATGTCTTTCAGAAAAATTAAAGAATTTGTCATGTAGACATTTAATCTGTAGAAACAGATCAAATTCATGGAATAGCCTGAAATTACTTCTGAACAACTCATTGAGGATAATTAAAATTTGTGATCTGCTGCATATACTAGGTAGTGCAGGCTATGTTACTTGATTTCTTAACTCAGCTAACAGGTTGGCAATGGCTGTATTGTGGTCTCAAAATCCTGTTCATTGGGTTTGTATGCAGTTCTGCAAACTTTTCCTTAGTCTTTACCCAGCATCATCATTTACAGTCCATTCTTGTGCTCTATTGTGTTCCTTTGCTGAAATATTCAAAACAAGTGAAATAAAAATGTTGCAAACATGGTTAGAATTAATTAATTTATTTTTAAATGCACAATTTCACTCTTTCTGATTGCTCTTCTTTTACTGGATGTATTTTATTTTATATGGTTGCATATAAATATGAAGCCATTCAGCTGTTTTTAGGCAACATAATAGACCTCTGAAATAAAATAGAATCTCAGTGTAATTATAAGTAAGTATTCTCAAAAATCCTTTTGTTTTAATAGAGCCTATCAGACATTTTCATATGCCAGATAAGATGCCAGCTAATTTCTCTGTTTTTGATCACATCCTACATTTTGGCCTAATGCCTAATCTGAGCTCTTTATGCTCTCTTTTCAGAATTAGCACATGCCAAACACTGATTGCTTCATAGTCACTTGTGTCTGTCTTTTACTTCCTCTCAGATTTCAGAAAAGGGTCTGTATTTCAATGTCATCTGCAAAACCAAGACACATCCATGTCTTTAAGCTTACTGGTTTTGTAGTATTTTGATGTGTTTAGCATTAAAATTAAATATATCTGTTATTAGCATTGTGTATAATTTGTGTGAGATTGATGGGGGAGAAAGGGATAAGGAAGAAGAGAAGTTTTAGCCTTCATATTAGCCCTCACACCCAGCTTTCCTACTGCAGCACTGATACTACTCATGCTCTCAGAGCAACAGCTCCACTGCCAGCTCATGCCTTGATTTTATGAGTGCAGTTTAATTAATTAAAATTTGAAAGGCTCTGGGTTTTCTGAGACAACTACATGAAACCTGCATATTTTAAATCTGATTTGTAGGACACTGTTGCCTTTCTGGACAGGAAGGACTATTCCTTAAGTGCAGATGCCTGTGTAAGGCAAATTAAATACAGTTTGTGTAAAAGATGCTTCACGTGTCTGAAGGACAGGGACAAGAAAGAATTGGAGAGGAAATTCATCTAACTAGTTAAATAAATAAGTAAATAAATAGATCCTGAATTGTTGTCCTGCTACCTTTTCAAAGCTTTCACAGGAAAGGGAAGGCAGACTTATGAGTGAAGTGTTATGAAGTAAAGGAGTCTCAGCTGTCCTGCTGCTCCCTATTCACATCACAGATGCTTTTTCCTTGACTTGAAGTATACAACCTTGTTTTAGTAATGAAATAGAGAATTAAATATATGGCTCCAAACAAATTACTGTTCCGTTGTACTAGCTACTGAAAGTACATGAACATATATTTTTTGCCATTAAGCCATTTTGCAGTTTGAGTGAAGTCAGTCACATAAAATTAGATTTGCAGCATTCAGTAGTGAGAGTATCTACCAGAGCTGTGAGACATTGCTCATTGGTCTATAAATTATGCCTCTCCTTTCCATTGAAGAATGCTGCAATAGTGGTTTGAGGAAAGAAAATTTTCATGTAAGGTCCCTTTACAAATCTCTCATTAGTCAGACTATTGGGCTGCCCTCATGAAAGAACTCAGAGGGTCTCTTCTTCCATTTTACAAATCTCAGAGGATTTTTAGAGAAACTAATCTGCATGAAGACTTAGTTTCCAAATTGGCTTTGAACAGTTTTTTCTCAGTCTTTTGGCTACACCGCATCTGTGTTAGCAGCAGCTGCCTAACCAGACCTCATCAGAGAATTTTAAATTATATTTTCTGTAGAATTCCAATAGTACTGGTCTATAAAAAAAAAAAATTCCTAAATAAATGTTGTATCACCACAGTGCCTATAGAGAGTAGTGCAAGAACAAGCACAAAGACTGAAGCCCAAGAAAGACCAGAGCAGACTGTAGCATAAGGAACAAATCAATAGATATATCATAAGTCATACATTATAAAATATTGTAACTTGTTACATTATTTAAAATCAACAATATAAAACTTCTGCCTCAAGCAATCCTAGAAGAAAAGATTAAACGGGAGAGAATAAGAGAATTTTGGTGCAAAATCTGGAATAATATTATCTATTATGAATCAGGCTATGGATATTCATTCCAGTACATACTGTAATTAGAATTTAGTGATGTGAGTTTGTAAACATAATCTCATGATTGCAAATATAATTTTTAGTTTGTTGCAAATATAATTTAGTAATTTAGATATGTTCAGTAATTTATCCAGCATAAAATATGCAATGATACTGGATTATAGTGTCAGGAATTGAAAGAAACAGGAAAGAAGAACCTGCTGTTGATTAATGAATCCCAAATATTCAGCTGTGAAAAAGTGGAGATTAGAAAAACAGCACACCTGTTGGACCACTTGGATCTTCAAAAGTTATTGAAAAATAATTTAAAAAAAGGCATTTGAACCTAGCTATATATGAATTTACAACTGTATTTAAAATGCTTGTTGCACAGTGTTCTTGTTCGTTTGTTATTATACAATCCAGGTCCAAAAAGTACCCAGCCATATTAGAATTTAGCAAAATTATAAGAAAGCAATAGATTTTAAATGAATTGATGTTCTCAGCAATGAAATCAACCAATCAAACAAACAAGAAAAGGACAGAGTTATTCTTAGAAAGAGCAAAGGTCTAAAGTTTGGAATGGATTCATATATCCTAAAAGGGATATAATGTCCTATCAGGCTTTCATTAAGAAAGATTAATTCAATGACATTACTCTGTGCAACGGACAGGGTAAGTAAAATTTAATAAAAATATTATTGTTCTTTCTTTTGTTCACCTACTGAACTTAACAAAGGCAATAGTATCTAATTTACAAAGTTCAATCAAACTCACCCTTGCTATTGGATGGCATTTATAGTCCTTTTCCATGACTCCAGTGTTTTTACAAATGTCTGATTTCCCAGGCTTGTAGAGTGGTTCAGATCACACACTACATTCTACTGAAATCCTTCCTGGGTAGGAAAAAACTGATTGGATAGCCAAAACTCACAATTTCACTTTCATAGCAACTAAACATTCAGTAATGTCAGTTTAAGGTGGGGCTACATTTTGAAACAGAAGTCACTCAAAATTGTTTGACAGACCATGTCTCAGTGAATGCAAACCCAGTGAGAGCCCACTGTGCTCTTTTCAAAAAAGAGAGCCGTACAAGTACAGATGTGCCTAAGCTGACCCTCCACTTGGCACCTGCACTACTCACTGTAAGCATTGTCTATCCACTGATGATTATGAACAGAGATATATTAATGTTTTAACAGCACATTGACCAATTTGCCAGCTATACTTTTTCTAGCTTGAAGTCATCGTAAGTTGAAATTTCTGGTGTTGATTAGTTTAAAAAAACTTAGATACATACCTTTTAACAATGTCTGATATTTGCAAGAAGTCCATCTGAATGGACAGAACAATGAACCACTTTTTTAAAGGTAACTATCTGTTAATGTCACTGAGAGGATTACATCTGCATATTTTTATATACTTCCTCTTTTCTGTGCATTCATCCATAAAAACGTGCATCAAATGCAATTATATTGGAATGCTGCCTCTGAGAATGAGAGTAGGCTTGAACTCCAACAGGATATTTAATTCTGAGAATTACTGGAGTTTTTTCTTACCAAATTAGCTTTCCCTTTTTTTTTTCCATAAACCAAAAAAGTAAAATAACTGTATTTTGTGGTAATTTGATCACAGAATTGTTAGATTTTTTTTTTATTTTCAAAATACAACATTCAAAGATACCATATTCAAATGTTAAGTGCTAAAGCCATGCAAGATATGGCAATAGATATACATGATATTTAAACTACACTAGACAGCAATATAAACAATTGCTAAGATATATCATGTACTTCTGTAGTCAAAGATAGCCTCTCTGTGTATCTAATGAGAGTTTAATTAAGCTTCATAATCAAGACTTGATTTTGATGAAGATTGTAATATGAATTGAATGGCATGGTATTTTGGAAAGAATATACATAATTTTGTTTTAACTTAATAATTTTCTTTATTAGGGGAATATAAGCCAAAAGTACATTAGCAGCCAGAAACTTTTGTTCTGTCCTATTAGAATTTCTTTAATTCTGTTGGCATCAATTAATATATGACATGATAGTAACACTTTTAAGTGAAGGTTTTGGCTATTATAGCTGCCACCTAACTGCATGGGGCACCTAATGAGAGATCAGGTAGGCATGCCTTTACTACTGTAAAAGCACTAAGCTATTCTACATTTGTGGTCAGTCCTACTACCCTGTAAGAATGAGATTGATTGCATCTGACTTTGGGTTTTAGAAGGAACTCAAAAGTCCATGATGCATTTTTACTTAGTAAAAAAAAAGGTGTGCTTTTCCACTAAGAGGTTTCTAACATTGCTCAGGAACTAAAGTGACAGGATTCTTTTCTTTCCATTGATTATAAAGGAAAGACATATCTGTGTCACTGCTGTATTTTCAGAAAGTAGAAGAATTAAAGTAAAAGTAACTGAATCCACCATCTATTGGTAATTCTGTTTGGAATAACATTTCAGTTTCAAAGGAAAAATACCCTATCTTCTAATTAAAAATATTATCAGAGGAAGAACGTGGCACATTTACACTACTGTCTTTTAGAGAATCAACAAAACTTTAAATACTAGGCTCTTAATATCCTATAACATTAGAAATGCAAGGACTTTCCCCTTTAAACCTGCAGACCATTTAAACTTATTTTGATCTTAAACAAAGCCCACAAACCTTAGTTTGTAGGTTTTGGCTCCTGTGTATATAATAGACAAAAATATGTTATATATTTATATAGTGTATTTATATTTATATAGTGTGTGTGAGCACTGTTTATATACTCTTTCTCTCCAGATAGAATATAACTGGCAATAGTAAGGTAGAAACCTTAACACATTTGACAGCACTTCCCTCCTATACACTCATATTCACAGTTAAAAACAGGGCTGGGAATAGCTCTGAGAGTACATTGCTAATACTCTACCCTGCAATTTTAAGACAGAGCTGGCTGCTAATAGCTAGAGTTCTGTCTTCATCCATGTTCTCTTGACCTGCCCATTCTTCCTTTGAAGAAGGAAGGAAATTAGAAAAAAAGGGGATGCAGACAGGGTGCAAAGTCCACGGTATTCCATTCAAGGTCTCGCAACTATGGTTGCTGTGCAGAGGACTTGTTAGGAACCTTTTTGAACAGAGTGTGTTTAAATGGTTGCCTTGGAGGGTATTTATGAGACAGTCGTCTTCCAGTTTCTGTAGGATTCTCCTGAGTACCTGATGACCTATGAAATGGAACAGAAGTTTATTAAGGTAATAGATACATGAAGACCTTATTGAAATTCTTCTCCTTGGACAGACTTCCTATGTGAAGTCTAGACCGTTATTCCAAATACAGTTCATTTTCTATAGCTGTTTCTGTGAAAACTATCACTTAGAGAGCAGTCTTGCCTGCTCAGCGAGATCATGATTTCTGTTAAGAAGTGTTTGCCCATTGTTGTACAGGTGACATGAGGTCTGCATGGGGATGATGCCTAAAGAAAACTAGCCTTTAGGAGAATTCAAGAACCAGTTCAGAGTGATATGACATGCTCATTTTCCTTGTTCAAAAAGTAGGAAATTAAAGAAATGTAGAAGCAGTACTACCCTCAAAACAGATTGAATAAAGAACTGGGCATCAGGTAAAGGCAAAACCTGTGCTCTGAAGATTTGAGGACACCTATTGTTGTAACAGATAGTAATTGTGTTGGAAGAGTGAATTTCTGCCAGGTCTGAAGATGATTTGAAGAGTTTTCGAAAGGACTAGAGGTCAGTAGCAATGTACACATGAACAATTACAATTAACAACATTTCAGAGGGAGGAATGGGCTATCATGAGTCATGGAATCACACAATGACAGAGTGGTTGAGGTTGAAAGGAACCTCTGGAGATGATCTGGTCCAACCCCGCAAAGCAGGGCCATGAGGCCAGTTGCCCAGGACCATGTCTATACAGCTTTTGGATATCTCCAAGAATGGAAACTCCTCAACCTCTCTGGCCAACTTGCAGAAAGTGTTTCCCAATGTTCAGAGAGAACCTCTTCTGTTTCAGTTTGTTCCCATTACCACTTGTCCTGTCACTAGGCATGAGAGACTGGCTGCATCTTTGGGATCAGTATTGTTTATTACCTTCATCAGCAGGATAGACACTGCGATCTATGTATCCCTAGCAAGTTTGCAGATGAAACCAAGCTGAGTTATGTTGTTGACACAGCTGAGGAAAGAAATGCCATGCAGAGAGACCTGGATAAGCTTGAGAAGTGGGTCTATGTGAACCTTATGAGGTTCAACAAGGGCAAGTGCAAGGTCCTGCACCTGGGTTGGGGCAACCCCTGGTATCAATAGAATCTGGGGGATGAAGGGGCTGAGAGCAGTCCTGAGGAGAAAGACTTGAGGCTACTTGTGGATGAAAAGCTGGACGTGAGCCAACAATGTGCCCTTTCATCTCAAAAAGTCAAGCATGTTCTGGGCTGCATCAAAAGGAGCATGGCCAGCATGTCAAGGGAGGTGATTCCCCCCCACACTCCTCTCTTGTGACATCCCACCTGGAGTACTGCATTCAGCTCTGGAACCCTTGGTAAAAGAAAGACATGGACCTATTGGAACAGGTCCAGAGGAGGGACACAAAAATGATGAGAGAGATGGAAAATGTCTGCTATGAAGAAAGACTGAATTGGAGTTGTTCTCAGCTGGATCCTGGGTAAGAGATGGCTCTGGGAAGACCTTACTGTGGCTTTTCAGTACTTAAAAGGAGCTTATAAGAAAGATGGGGACAGACCTTTTAATAGGAATTGTAGTGGTAAGACAAAGGGTAATGATTTTAAACTAGCAGAGGGTAAGATTTAGAGTAGACATGGGGATGAATTTCTTTTCAGTGAGGGTGGTGAGACATTAGAACAGTTTGCCCAGAGAGATGGTACATGCCACCATCCCTGGAAACATTGAAGGGTCAGATTGGAAAGGGCTACGAGCAACCTGATCTAGTTGATGATGTCCCTGCTCATTGCAGGGTGGGTTGGACTAGATGACTTGTAAAATACCTTCCAATCAAAATCATTTTGTGATTCCGTAATCTTCTTTGCACCCTCCCTTGACCCCCTTGAGCCTTTTCTTCTCTACTCTGAAGAGTCTTAGCTCCTTCAGACTTTCTTCACTAGAGAAATACTCTACTCCCTTCATCATCTCTGTGGCCCTTTGCTGTGTCTGCATCTCTCTCGTACTGAGGAGCTCAGGCCTGGACACAGAGTCCAGGTGTGGTCTCAGCAATAGCTATCTGCTTAATAGACCCAAGATAACTTCACTCAGGAAACAGTTCTGTGTTATAACAGAATTTTAAGGCTATAAAAGCATCAAAAAGAAAAAAAGGAAAATGAAAATAAGACTTGGGTTTTTATAATTCTTCTGGTGACACATGAGATCTCTGGAAAAGTAATTTTCAGTAGGTGCAGTGCCTCTGGTGTTAAACATTTGAAAGGGTAGTACCTGCTGAGAAAAATATTACGAATTAATGGGCAAAGAGAAAACTGAAACACAAAGCAATCAATTGGGCATGGAAACTTAAAAGTGTGAAAGAATTCACAGGGAAACAGGCCTAAGCAGCTGCATGCTCCTCAGCTGTTAAAGGTTGAGTACCACTTCCCTAAATGAAACTCAAGAATTATCTCCTTTAAATGGCCCCACTTATCATCAATTTCAGTTAGTACAAAAAGTCTGTAACCTCATCAAAATGTGATACTGTTATCAATGGACAAATACAGTACTCCAGATGATTGATTTTTCAAACATCCTCTACTCTTCTCAAAGGCATACCAGTTATATGACATTCAGAGATGCAGACCAGCTGGTTAGTTTATTGGCCTATTAGTTAGAAGTGAGATTAAATTATTATTTTCAAAGTATTGCACTTGCTACTAAATGGTAGGTCTAGTAAAATACCTTGAGTTCTTGAATACTGCACTGATTTGTGGATTCTACCTGAAAATACAAAAGAGAGTAAAACATGCAAAATATTTCTTCTCTTTCTCTTCTACATTTTAAAGCAGTAACTCATACATCACACATACATAAATATTCATCAAAAAATGGATTTTACATGTCACTAATTATGTTTTCAGTGTCTCTGACTACTGCTATAGATACGTCGACAAGTGGTAGCTATTGATTTCTAATATATAATTCTACATGTTATGCTCTGCATTTAAGTTAGTTTACAAAGAACTGTAATGAAAAAACAAGCATATTATTAATGAAAAATCAGAATTTCTCACTTAGTCAAACTCTCATTACAATCAGCAGGAGTTTTGCCTCCCACCCCCAAATTTTTAGGGCATGTAATGTTATTTCTCTTTTCTTGCCAAATAGTGCATGTGCAACAATATTCCCATTAAATTCAGAAAACATTTTAGTTCCATTTTAAAAATATAAAAATCTCGACAAAAAAATCAGGCAGGATGTGCTCAAAGTCTGGAGCAGCTGAGCTACATGATGTAAAGCTGTCATTTCCTACACTTCTACCATTCACATTTCAAGTGATCTGTGAAGCATTGTCAGTATGCTGAGGCAACTGTTCTAAGCAAACGACATTGATTCAGCTTCAAGGATGACATGAACACATCCAGATGGCATGCATGCTTTACATTATAAACATCACACAAATTAAAACTTAAATATTCAGGAAGGTGGCCACAGTATCTATTCTATCAGTAAATAGGAAAAATAGATTGGTAATGGGTTTCTAAAATAGCAATATGCCTTGTTTGTCTGAGAGACAGGAATGTGTACCATAGGCAATAATTAAGATTTGAAATCTGTTCAAGTTCAGCTGAAATAATTATTGCCCCTTTTTGAATCTAATATTATTGAAATTAAATAAGAAGGAATTGGGAGGGGTTTTTGGCAGCTGTCATACACATTTCCTGAAGAAAGATCCTGTGTGCTGAATGAACAATGAAGTAATGTAAGTAATTTAGAAAGAAATTCTCTTAGGAGGAATTTTCTTATCATCTGCAATTCATGTTAGTAAAAGGGGTGTATTATCTTACATTACCAACCCATCCAGTAATTACATTTAAAGGACATTGAAGACTTATTGTTCTGTCAAAAGTCAAAACTTTTAAGTTCACTTGCAAAACCTGAGATTTTGGAGAAGGCAGGGGAAACAACCTAAAAAAAAATAGCACATCAAGAAACTGATGCTTAAGAATAATCTCCTATAGTAGGAAAATAACACTTAATGGTAGCAACTGAGGAAAAATTAGGCATAACCCACACATCTTGAGGTGTGAGAACTACAAAAATGTAGAAAAAGCTAATTGATATATGTTTCAATGTATATTGAATATCAATGTACCACTGAAAGAAAAACAGTGATAGTTTACTGATGTTTTGTTTATTGCATAATCCAGTCAAAGACAGTATAACCCTTGCATTTTTAGCTGAACATCTTAAAGCAAGATTATTTAGACTTAAACGGAACACTTACAAATATTCTTCTGCAAATTCTATTTTATGTAATTGTCATTAAAATGATAAGAGCATTTTGTTTCCAAAGACTACTCAGTAATTAAAGATTAGTTTAGATGCAGAAATAATGATATATTACAGTTGACAGACAGAAGAGCTTTTATAGTTCAAGTTTTCATCAATCTTGTAAAATGGAACAATTTCCTACTTTTGACAAACATTTGACTAAGGAGATTACTGTAACTACTTTTAAGTGCATAGTTGATGTTCAAATAAATTATTTATTTCCTCAAACATTCAATGCATGTTGAAGCAATATTTTTATGCATAGCATTAGGAAGACAGTTTAAGAAATTTTACTTATTTTGGATAAGCAGATTAATAGAAGAAAACTTGAGATCTTTTGTGTCTATATGGAGCATAATCCAAAGAATGTTCTGTCAAAAGAGTTCTTCCTGGTTCAATATATAAAAAATACTATGATGAGAAACACTTGAGAGCAGAAAGATAGAATCATAGAATTGTTAAGGTTGGAAAAAACATTGAGATGGGTTCAAGTCCAGCCATTAGTCTCCCACTGCCATGTTCACCACTAAACCTTGTCTCCAAGTGACGACAGAACTAGGTAGTAGTATTCCGAACCTGAAACCTTCCCTTCTCTCTTCCACTTGCCGTCCTCCCCTAACCCCCTCCACATAGACAAAATAGGCTAGATTTGGATAGCAAACTTTGGAGCTGTTCATTCATTAGTCACTGATTATGATCAGTCACTTAAAGTTGAAAAAATCTAAATGACAGACAAGACATGGGAACATGTTGCAGTGATGATCTTGTTTCCTTCTACAACACAGGGAGTGAATCCATCATTGACAGAGTGGACAGCAGTACAAGTCTGCCTTGGCTGCAGCATAATTTTAGGCAACTAAACCAGATCTTGAATAACTGTTCTTTGAGTTTAGTCCTTTTCTTCTCAATATCCATCACCATATTTTGTCAAATCTGGCCAAAGAACAGATTACAAAAGTATTCAGACATCAAGGACAAATAGGGCATTCCTTGGTTTTCCTTCTCCTTGGGGTAGTATTAGCTGATAAAAATTCATAATTTTTTTTCATTTTCTTAGTAACACCACCAGAGTTTTTTCCACTTCACGAATTGAAAACTGCATTATAATAAGTGTTCAAATAAAACTGTTTTACCAGGAGAAACAGATTTTTGTACCTGTGGCTATAATCCATGGATTTGCTTATCATAAAACTGTAATTAAGGATTATAAATGCATCAGCATTCTTCAGCTGAAGAATGAAGGACTCTCATGGGTGGAAGGAAGACTAATTATTTTTTTCTTTAACTCAGGGAAAGTAAAACATGGTAGTATTCCATAAAAACCATATCTTCTATTTAGAAGAATAATGAATATTATTTTTCAGTGTAGTAGAAAATAGCTATATCATGGCAACAAATAAAAAAAAAACAGAACAAAAAAAACCCCAAAGAAAATAAATTCAAATGCAATGTACATTAAATATCTAGAAACACTGAGTAGTAATAATTTATTCACTAAAGACCACTAATGAATTTTACTGGATAATTTTGTACACTGAAATTGCAATGGTACTGTATAAACTCTGTAGTGGAACTATACAATACTTGCAATTACCATTTTAGGTAAATCTTGATAAAGTGACAGTAAAAAGAAACATGGCATGGGACCTGGGGCTCCTGGTTGATGGCAAGTAGAATATGAGTCAGCAGTGCCCTGGCAGCCAGGAGGGCCAACCATGTCCTGGAGGGCATCAGGCAAAGCATCACCAGCTGGTCGAGGGAGGGGATTGTCCCGCTCTGCTCTGCACTGGGGGGGGCCTCACCCTGAATATTGTGTGCAGTTTTGGGTGCCACAATATAAGAAAAATATTAAGCCATTAGAGAGTGTACAGAGGAGGGCAACAAAGATGGTGAAGGGCCTTGAGGGGAAGACGTATGAGGAGCAGCTGAGATCACTTGGTCTGTTCAGCCTGGAGAAGAGGAGATTGAGGAGAGACCACATTGCGCTGACAACTTCCTCATGAGGCAAAGAGGAGGGGCAGGCGCTGATCTCTTCTCTGTGGTGACCAGTGACAAGACCAGAGGGAATGGCCTGAAGTTGTGTCAGGAGAGGTTTAAGTTGGATATTAGATAAAGATTCTTCACCCAGAGGGTGATTGGTTTCTGGAACAGGCCCCTCAGGGAAGTGTTCATAGCATCAAGCCTGACAGAGCTCAAGAAGCATTTGGACAAGAGTCTCAGACACATGGTGTGACTCTTGTGGATGGTCCTGTGCAGGGCCAGGAGCTGGACTCAATGATCCTTGTGGGTCTCAGCATATTCTGTGATTCTGTGATATTTGAAATTTGGTATTAGACTACAGAACATACATAGACAGTAGTTCTAATTATGTTATAATTATATAACATATAAATGGTAACATATGTGTATATATTAACATTTGTAATTTGATTACAGGATTTAAGTTCATTATTGACCATACTAAGAAAGGCTATTGCATGGTACATTTGTACCAGAATTAATATCAGCATGATAGTCTCTGCTGAAGTAAGGAGAGGGCCAGTAAATGAAGGAAAATTAGTTTTGAAATTAAATAGGGTGAGATCTCTGGAGCTTTCCCTTTGTCTTTTCTTCTTGTTTCCACAAATAGGACCAAGTCTTTCATTCAGCTTCAAAAATAAAATTATATTCCGCTCTATTTCCCTATTTGTGGTAATAATACGGATTTTATTTAGGCCCATTTTAACTTGCTCAGAACTAAGGAAGGATTCAACATTTGTGAAGTTTGAATATAATTTGACTGTGACAATAGTCATAGCTTTGAATAGTCTTGTTTTCTTTATTTCCCTCAGTATCACAGAAGGAGAATGATGATAACTGTCTTACTTGGATTACAGAAGTTTTGGTAGTGTCCAGCAAGTGCTTTTTACAGCATATTTAAAAATAGTTCTTTGATATAAGGGAAGGAGACATTCCATGAAACTCAGTCTAGTTGTATGAAGCACACAACATTTTACACAAAGAATTCCAGAGCATGTATTAAATAAAACACAGTGCAAAGTCTTTCCAAAACTATTTTTTATTGAGAGAAGGAGAAACTTATTTAATGTTCTTACTGTTCATATCCCAAAAATCTGACTTTAGAGGACAGTGAGTAAACATAGGGGTTTTGATGATAACTTTGAAAACCAAACAATTTTGGGTCAGATTTACTTTGAACTTTTTAGTTTCCACCAACACAAAACCAACATATAGACAAAAATAACAATGTTGCATTCCACTTCTGTCATCAGTCTAAACAGCAGGATTTGTGCTTTCTATGCCAGCAGTGGATGCTTTTGAGTTTCATTAACTTCCAGAGAGCTTCTGTGTAGAATTAGTGCATAAAGGATTCATCTTCAAAAGCCTAAACTATTCTGTCTAGGCTGTTTCTTTTCATGTACCATACTGCCCGAGTTGTGATAACCAGAAATTCCTGACCTAGACTGCCCTCCATGTAATCAGCTGCCAGGCTACTTGATTTAGAAGTACTGGATTCGGGAATTTATTTTTTTTACCACTTTCTTGATCTGCTGCAGCTCATATCTGTAAATCTCATGGTATCATTATAAACCCCATCTTTTCCTGTGCAGCTTTAGAGAGGCTGGATGAAATACATTAACGTAATTGCTATTTTCTGGTGAGCATACATTTAGAAAGGCAGGTTAATCCACTGCATGGTAAATGTATGGGCAATCTCATTTATGTCAGGGGTATAAGGGATTAGAATCCTTTGGAATGTATTATTTTAATTGAAAAGAAATAATCAGTCATACATCATACTAGATGAAGCTGAACAATTCTGCTAGCAAGTCCAAACCAGACAAGACATTGCTATGCAAAGGATGAAATGTAGTATCTTCAATAATATATTGTATGTGCATATTGGAATGATCTAAATATTAATGAATTTGTTTACGCATAGTTCCTTCTCAAATACAAATAATTTAAAAAAACAATAAATAACTTTTATATGGTAGCTAGAGATGCAGTTCATAGTTATCATTCTTCAAGACCAATGTGTAATTAAAAACCAAACATATAACTATACATTATTTGAATATTGAAAACCAGGTAATGAACTTCATTAAAAGTGCAGTTTCCCATTGCAGCTACAATGGATTGCTAGCAGTTTTCATTGAACTTGTTTGAATGAAAATAATTAGGAACAATAATAAAGTTTCTGATGAATCTAATCTGTTATCATGAATATGGAATGGGTGATGCCAAACTTACCTGAAAAAAAGTATTAAAATGGAACGGATTGGAATAGAACAGAATATGATATTTCAGTTGGAAGGCACCTACAATGATTATCTAGTCTAGCTGCCTGAACACTTCAGGTGGGACTAAAACTGAAAGATTATTAAAGGCATTGTCCAAACGCCTCTTAAGCAGATAGGTTTGCAGCACCTACTGCCCCTCTAGGAAGCCTGTTCCAGTGTTTGACCAACTTCCTGGTAAAGAAATTCTCTCTAATATTCAGTCGGAGCCTCCCCTGGTGCAACTTTGAGCCATTCCCAGATTCCCTATCACTGGATCCCAGGGAGAAGAAATCAGCACCTCTGATTCCACTTTGGCTCTTCATCATCCTTTTCTCCCAACTAGGCAAAGCCAGAGTCCTCAGCTGCTCCTCACAGGACATGTCTTTCAGCCCTTTCGCTAACTTTGTTGTCCTCCTCTGGACATATTCAATGCATCCAAAAGGAGTAAATGCATCCAGAGGACTACTATTTATGAGGATTACTGTTTAAGTATAAGTTAAGTGGTTTCATGGATATATTTAAAAACATTGCTTAAAAATTTATTTCCTGCCAGTAGCATCTAAGCACATTTAGCAGGTCAGATAAACCAAAACAAATGTTTGTGGCTTGCTGTCTCATTTTGGGGCAAAAACCTTATTCCAGACTACATTCTTGTTGGATCCATTTTCTCTTTAGCTAAAAATGTTCAATCAGAACTGGAAATTTTCTTCATTTAAAACAGATGTTAGTGCAATAATTTCTTCCTCATCCAGTGAAGAAGTTAAAACATCCCCCCTAAATTGAATTTTAATGCAATGTATCATGTGGACTTTTAACTTGTAAAATCCGTGTTCATTGCTTTTTGTGCAACTTGATTTCCCCTCTGTAGACAATATAATTATGAGCAATTTCAAAAACCTGAGATAAGAAATTTATGGATTTTTCTTATTTGGCTATTTTCTTATATGGATTTCCTATTTGAACTTTCTATTATATATTACCTTTTAAAAACTGAACAAGATCTAGGAGTTGTTCTATTCTAGATTTTTTGCCTTTTGAAAACTAGGCTACTAATTTATGTACTTCAATAGGAATAAAAAATTATTACCATTCTACCTCTTTACTCAGACTTCAAGATAAGAATTGCAACAGCTATAGAACTTGTAAGAAATCCTGAGATCTGTCAATCAATTTCTCTGTCCTTGTGAAATTTTATATTAAAAACCCCCACAATTATTTGAGATCCTTTATTTTGAACCTAATAGGAAGAATGTTATATACTCCCTCAGCTAGCTAAAATCCTGCAATTAGCAATACAAATGGTTTCCTAAATTCTGTTGATATCACTGCTGTGCTTGTCCTCATTTATAATTGGTTTTATGATTCAGATAGGAAATTCTTCTCTTTGATGTTTTCACAAGTGGGAAAAAATTATGTACCTTTTTGTGCCTATCTCAACAGAAGGTAAACAATTTTAATAGCTTGTGGGATTGCTAATTAGAGCTAATTGTGGCTTGATTGACCTATCTTGACAGTAAGTACCTCACAAAATTTGCTTTCTTCACAAAGTGAGGATTTGTTTGCATGAGTAACTTGTACACACTGAACCTCAGAGGTAGAGTTGTTTAGCTGTGATCATCTGAATTTGTTAATTTATATTTCATAACTTCTTATTCACTTATAAAACAATGGCAAAAACTCAGGCTCATCACCTGTGCACTGAAACAAGTACTGTCTTATTCTGTTGCTGTCTACAAAACCAGAAACTAGCACAAAGTCTCTAGTGAATCAAGATCTGAATGTTATGGATAAACTGTTCTCTCTAGAAATAAAATAATAACAATAATAACAATTATAGCAATAACAATATTAATAATGACAACAGCAACAACAACATTAATAATAAAAATAATTTTTAAAAAGTATCAGAAGGGAACTGTGAATTCCCAAGATCTGAAGGGTAATATAGGTGTTCCATGCAAATGACTAAAGTATAATGATGGACTTCTCCAGTTCGATACAAAACTTCTATATTATTTCACCAGAAATAGGTTTTTTCCTGAAATTTTTGTTGTGTTTCTATAAAACCCCCAAGCCATTGAGTGCGGAATGTTTTTCATAATGTATGCATATCACCATACAGAATTCTGAACTTCTTGACTATTTTTAAAGCCTTTGTATTTATTTCCTTTGACATATCAGTTGTTGTAACTAGAGGTAGTCCACCCAGCAGTACCACCCAAATGAGACCTGACTACATTTGCCCATCTTGAACTTACTTGGCTGATTCAGTATGATCTGGATACCAAAGACAACTTTTTTTTCATAACTCACTTGGACAGCAACCTAGAGAGTGACATAAACTGCAAATGTAACTACTAGGTGCCCCATGGGATGGAGAAAGCCTGAGATTAGCCCAGTGTTATGAGAATACAAACCCATTGGTGGTTTATACTGATAGTAAGAAATTAATAGTTTAAATCAATAGGCCTGTGGGAGGCAGAGTGACACAATACACAATATTCAGTGCAGAAATTGTTAAGACATTGAAACAACAGGAAGGACTTCTACCATGTAAGGGTTGAGCTTTGGCCATGGATCAGTGTGAGTCAGTATTTTGTTCCACTATGTCATTAGCTTTGAATCGGTTTCAGAAGGACTGATGCAATTGGAAATGTGATTTGTAGAATGGATATGTTGTTGGTTAATTCTGGCTAGAGGCTAGGTGCCCATCAAGGCTTCTATCAAACCCCTTCTCAGCTGGACAGTGGAGAGGAAATATAAAGCATGATCCATGGATTGGGATCAGGACAGGGAGAGGTCACTCACCAGTTATCATCATGGGCAAAACAGACTTGACTGGGAAAATTAATTAAATTTGTTATTGATCAAATAATATTAGGACAATGGGAAAAAAACCCCCAAACTGAATCTTAAAACATCTTCCCCTGACTTCTTCCTTCTTCCTGGACTCAACTGTACTCACAAATTCTCATCCTCTCTGCGAGCAACACAGGGAGACAGGAGATGGGGATTGAAGTCAATTCATCACATGTTGTCTCTGCTGTTCCTTCCTTCTCAGAGAGAGGACTCGTCACACTCTTCCCCTGTTCCACCATGGGGTCCCTTTCACAGGGGCAGTCTTCCATGAACTTCTCCAATATGAATCCTTTGCATGGGCTGCAGTTCTTCATGAACAGTTTCAGTGTGGGTCCCTTCTTGCTGGACACAGTTCTTCAGAAACAGACTGCTCCAGTGTGGTTCCCTCACCGGGTCACAAGTCCTGCTGGGAGCCTACTCTAGTACGGGCTTCACACAGTCACAGACATCTACCTGCTTCAGCGTGAGGTTCTCCACAGGCTGCAGGCGGATCTCTGCTCCACCATTACCTCCATGGGCTGCAGGGGGGCAGCCTGTACCACCATGGCCTACACCATGGGCTGCAGGGGAATTTCTTCTCCAGTTTCTGGAGCACGTCCATCCCCTCCTTCTTCACTGACCTTGGAGCCTTGCATGTTTGTTTCTCTCACGTTTGTTTCTTCTTTCCAGCTGCACTTGCTGTTCTGCTGTAACTTTGTCCACTTCTTAAATAGGTTACTGGAGAAGGGCTATCACCATTGCTGATAGATTCATGTTTGGCCAGCAGCAGGTCCATCTTGGAGCTGGTTTGCATTGGCTTTGTTGGACAGGGGGGAAGTTGCAGCTACTCTGCTACCAAAACCTTGCCACACAAAAGTATAACAGGTGGATAATAGTCACTGTTCTGCAAACACAACAGTAATTATGCTATACCTACTATATCCATCTTACTGAGGAAATGAACAAGACTGTGTCCCTGAATGGTGTGGTCTAGCAAGTCCCTGAAGCAATATTCCCCCTATAAACTCTCATAAACTGTGTTAAAACCTGAGCTTAGTTATTCAATAACAGGCTGTTCAAATGGAAACTGTACAGATTTTGAGAAATAACTAAAAGTGGGTTACTAAACTTCTAAATCTACTGCTTCTCCCCGACAAATGAATGTATTCGATACAGTACTTATAGAAAGCATTTAGAAACTGCATGGTTTAAGAAAACATTAATGAAAATCTGAAAGTTAAAAATAACAAATACAAGTCCTAGCAATCTGAAGAATGAAAGTACATGAACTGTAAGGTGGTCTAAAACAGGCTTAATTATTGATCCTGAGGTCAGTGGAGAATCACACTTCCAGACACCTAAATAAATAACTAAAGAAATAAGTAAGTAGTAGGCAAAGTGTATCTGTTTTTGGAAAGAAGATGAAAAAAAAAAATCAGGAGGAAAATTAGGAAAATTAGGTTCTTCTGTTAATTTTTCACTACTTGGAAGTAAGGTTTCATGATAAGGAGAGAAAAAGTGAACTTTTAAAGAATTTTTAAATTAAAAGACTTGTAGTTTTAACAATTTTCTTTAAAAGGTAAATTTTAAATAAATGATACTAAAATTTTATGTAGCTTTCTTTCTATTCTGTTTTTACTAAAGCCAAATTTAAAACAGAAGAAAATATATAAAACTTAGAGGAAGACATGGAAAATCTAGAATCCTGTTACCTTAGAAGACAATTATTGATAGATATTATTGTGTGTGGCATTTAGGAAAATTTGATATCTTTCATTCATTAACTGGCAAAAGAATTGGTATTTAAAAATGTTTATAAGTGCATTCACTTGAGAATATGTGTATGGTTTAGAAAAGAAACCAGATGCACTTTATGTGTAGAATCTTGTGTTGACAAAGAACAATCATACTCTTTAAAAGATTTGGATTACTAAAATTGCCTTTTTGAAAAAAATGTGGCGGGTCTGCCCACTCTATGCTAGTATACAAAGAAATTATATACTTATAGAGCTTTTGTCTCCTTTTGCTTGATAAAAGGTATCCACAATTTAGAAAATTATGTGTCTCCTGCATGCAAGAAATAATCAATTTGACTTCATCTCTATTTAAGGTCAGTTAAATCCTGAGCTTCCCAGAAAATGCTTACAAGCCCAGGAAGTATGCATCTTTATGTAACCTAATGTCGAGGATGGATTGCAGGAAGAAGAGCTATGAAGTAGTTTTGATATACATTATAAAAATATGATATTGTCTTTATAAGGCCTCATATAGAAATATCTAAATCCAGAGTGAATTCTGTAATGCTTCTGTGAGCTGTGGCATTTTTGTCTATTATGTACAATTTTGCAAGTATTCAATCTTGTGTCATGAATAAGTCAAATGTAGGACATGTTTTCAGTTTTTAGGCAATTGTCAGTTTGAAAAACAGCCAAAAAAGAGCTTATTCATAGCGTTCTATGTCTGATTGCACTGCGCAGTTCTGTTCTTTTGACTGATGACTGAAAAAGAGAACTTGTATATTTTATTTTTTGTAAATTTTGCAAGTATGTTAACCCTTCTGAAATTTCATGCTTAAGAAACATTATTTTCCTGTTCTAGGAGGACAGAAGAACCTCTACAATTTTTTGTCAGAGTTCTTCTGCTATAGCATTTTCACCAGAAAAACTAGCTAAAAATTATATGAGCTATTATCAGTTCTAGAAAATGACTACTTTGTAGCAGAGAAACTACAAATAATGTTGCTTTGATGCTTTGACGGGAGGGCAAAAACAAAACTACAGAACACAGCTGGACAATCCTGAAATCTTAATACATTTTAGTAATTGCTACATTATCCTAGTAGTCTTAGATACATCACTAGATGTACTATATCCTCATGCCAAAATTAAAATAAAGTGGGCTTTTATTTCCAAATTCTGTAAGAGCGATCATAATGTCAATGGTAAACTGGAAAAAAATCTTCTTAATACTCTGTGCACCTGAAATGAGCGACTAATTAAAAAGGTCAAGTAATGCAGTTGCCCTGAGAAAGACCACTTGTGGGCTGCTATGTATGCAATAACATATCCTGAATCATAAAACAGTTTGGAAATATGTTCCATGTTCAATCTTTGTGCAAGCGGTTCTTGTAATACTTCAACTGACATCAGCAATTCATGTTTAAGATAGAAGGAAGTATATTCTGGCAAATAAAAATGTTATATTCAAAGACAGACAAAGCAGTAATACAATTTAAATTATGACAGACTTATTTGAAGACTCTGGACCATATAGTTTCAGCACAGGAAACCAAATACTTTTTTTTTTTCTTGTTCTGGCACTCAAATAATATGCAACATAGTACATATTGCAGTGCAATACAGTACAGTATAGATACGTACTGTATACCTGTATACCAGCTCTATTTTCAGAAGTTTAAAAACTTATAATTATTTACATGTATAAAACAGAATCTGAACTCCACCATTATGCTTGGCAGGCATGGTTCCTGCTTTAAAAACAGGAATGTTCTAATTATACAGGTTTGGATATAGTTTTCAGGGTGGAATATTGAAAAAGACCTGCATAAGTAGCCCTTATAAAAGCAAAATTAGTATTGCAAATGTACGTGGTAATGCCCATAAAATATATTAAATTGTTTTGCCATCTCTAATACTTCATATTAATACATCATATTTGTGATAGTGCTGCTCTTGACTACATTATTCAGTTCTTTTTACTCCCACTTATCTTGCATGTATTTCTCGATAGATAGATAGATAGATAGATAGATAGATAGATAGATAGATAGATAGATAGATAGATAGATAGATAGATAGATAGATAGATAGATAGAGGTTCTATACACTTGAAAACATTCTAGAATTCTATTTAGAGACGAAGAATAATGCATGGAAGGAGCGTTGAAACAATAAGGTGCTACTTTTAAATTGTTTGCAGAGGACAGTATACAAAGAAGTCATAATGAGGGCATTTACATGTTCACTTTTCATTGACATATTTATTGGTGTGTATATGTGTGTATAAAATGTACATATACATATACATGAATTTTTATAGTGAAATGAATGCACAGTGCAGGAAATATAATACAATACCTATTTTACTGCTATAAAAGGAATAACATTAAGATTTTTATGAAAAGACTTAAGGCTTTTTAAGTAAAACTGAAAGTTAACTTCACCAAGTTATTTTAAAAAAGAATGTTCTGTCCTGTGGGTTCTGTGTGAAGATGCGGAAGCAATTACAAATGAATTTTCTATTGCTTTTATTCCTGTTGCCTTGACATCCTTTATTAGCTGTTTGTGTTATTATACCTGCTCCCATGTTAGATGAAGGGACATTCTGGGATGATTATACTCTTTAAATTAAAAAAAAAAAAAAAAAAAGAGACCACTTTAGAGAGACCACTTTCTTTTATTTCCTATGTCATGTCACTAGAACTTTCAAGGACAGAGGGAAGAAATAAAGAAAGGAAGGAAGAAAGAGGCAAGAAGAGAGGGAGGCAACAAGGAAGAGGATAGTGAGAATTTTTATAACTAATCACAGAAGAATTATCCGTTACTAATTAACAAATGGAATTAAATCAAATTCAAATGAAATTAGTTTTGGTTTATGTAAAGAAGATAAGACGTAATTACTACGACTACTAATCAACTTTTTATACATAATTCCTTCCACATTATGCTATCAAAAATTACTATTTTTTTAAGGGACAATAAATGTTCCAATGCATTATAAGAGCAAACACTTATAAACTGAAAGTTCAAGGACAAACAAATAAGACCATCAATCAGAGTAAGTAGTTAAATGCTAAAGGCAAAATTCTTTTTGTGTCCCATAAACTGAAACTTGTTAAAAGAGATCAGGACTATACAGCTATATCTACACTATGTATTCCCAGTTTCATGAGAACATATGGTTTTAAATGGACTGTAGGCAATCAATTCAGAGGCCTTGAAATTGGCATCTAATACAATTTAGGATAACCTAGGCTATTGTAATTACTACCTACCCCTTTAGAAATATTCAGGTTTACTGTAGGTCTTGATTTCTGTCATATATCTTACAGCACGGCAAATAAAACTGAGCTCCGTGTTTAGTCAATTAAATCCTAGATTTTGAAAAGCCCACATCTCTTTAGGCACTTGGAATAGGATTTAACCTCTCAGTTTATGATAGAACTCACTATTCTAAGTTAGATTTCTTCTCCCACACTCTATTCAGTAGACAGAGGCACTTCCAAACAATTGCTGAAAGATGTGGTTCCCTAAGAGAGGTGCAATGCCAGAATGACTCCATTGATTATATAAGTAAGCCAAACAGCTGGCTCAGAATATGTGTATGATTCAACTTGTTCCTAATTTTAGGTGCCTGCCTGAACATTCAGCATTTGGATACACCTTTAGTCACTGGCTTTCCAGTCGTCAGGGCTTCATTTAGTTGCCCAACTTTATACATTTACTGTGTGAAAACGTCTCTTAGACATGCTCTGGCATTTATTTCAGTCCTTTTCAAAAGCTTTGGTTAGGCAGGACATTTCACATGGAAAAAGGTTCCTACCAGTGGACAGTGATTTCAGTCTAGCTGAGTTTTTTGAGTGATCATTTTACAATAACTTTTTCTATGTAATGATATAAGCAAACATTGTAAGATACAAAAATAGTATAATATTTTTCATTAAATATCTGACTCTTTTCTGAATTACATTTATCTCATGAGAGAGAGATGTGACTTTTGCAGGTTTTCCATCAATGTTGCCAACTGAAACGTAGGATATAAAAACATTCAGTTTTGGATATGCATCTAAAATTGACTCAGTTTATATAAATACTGTCACTCATATCAGATATTATCTAAATTTTTCCTAGAATATTATATTTACTGACCATAAGAAAAAAAATTGTTAATCAATACACACATTGTGAAAAGCAATATATTAAATAATGCCAAATACAGAGTTGTGCAAATACTCAAAAGTGCATTGAGTTCCAAAGTTTTTGAGTATACATAAACAAGTTCAGATTGTTTAAGATTTAGAATTTGCCAGGATCTAAGTCACATGAAAGACAATGGCATAGGATCTAGGTAAATCAAGCAAAATTATACCCAGTCATGGTGAAGGAGAGGAACACCCCAAAAAAGTCCACCAACAAACCTCCCTCCCAAACCCCAACAAAACGAACCACATTTTAGTTTTTTCATAAGCATTGCAAGACACTTCAGTGAATGGTAGATAGAGGAGATAAACCTTTTTCCAAATCGAAAATATTATCTTGAGCTTGGAATGCATTATGTTATGAAATCGTACAGCATGGCATTTGCTACAGTTTGAGAAGATTGGTTAAAAGAAATGTTTATGCTGAATTAGTGGATTAAGGACATTTTCTCTCTTAACACTAAATGCAAACTTAATTCAGTTTATTAATGGTCAGAGAAAGCTGCCTGATATTCTTTCTTTGAGTGAAAGATCTATATGATGTGCCACGTCCCTTGAGGGCAAGGAAGAGACACACTCCTTGATGGGGTGAACAAGGAATGGCGTTTATTCGAAGGAGCACGGGGTTTATATAGGGTCGGGGTAGAAGGTGCTAGAAACTGGGAAGGGACATGACAAATAGGGGAAGAAGGGGAGGAGAAGAGGGAGTGGCATCTACCATACAAGGGAAAGGGGAGGAACCGTGTACAAATATGGGGAGAACATTGTAGAACTTTACCAAATATGGAAAAGGTGCAATGCACCAACAATGAACCAATCAGGGGTATACATAGAACCAACCAATAGTACGATAGTCCCCTCATAAAACTGACCAATGAATGACAATCGTACTTATTACAGTAATAAAAAACCACATACAATAAGTAGCCGGCTATAACACGCTAATTAACAATAATAAACGCTTCTCTTCTCATATCTGCCTCTACATTGTGGGTCTTGGAAAGTCCGATTGTTTTGTGTCTTCTTGCAGCTGGTTTTTCTTCCATCCTTGATATCCCAGTCCCAGATCTCCCTCCACAATGATGTTCATAACTTAAATTTCCTCACGTATGGCTACCTGCGTGGCATTGCAATAAAAATTGCTAGAAGCTACATTGTTTCAAAGAACAAACTATAGCAGGAAAAGGAGTGCTGGGAGGTTACCGAATAGCAATTTGTACTTATGTGAATAACCAGCTTAGTGGAAAAGTATGTTTGCAAGACAATTAATCATTGCAGTGTTCCTGGCAAATTCACTACTTTGTGAGAAATATATGAAAGAACTCTCAGTATTTAAATCTTAAAGACATATTACAAAAATAGTAAATCAATATGCTCTCCATTGGTAGTATATTACAATATGCTTCTTGCATGGTTAGATGTTATATAAATTAATTTATTGCATCCTAAAAGTAGCCTATTATTTTGGGCATAACTTTTTGGTAAGTGTGCTAAAGTATTGGAAAGATTTCTGGCTTTTGTGTACTATATGTTTTATATGATAAATAATTCTACCAAAACACAGACTGCAGAATTCATTGTAAAGAATGCATTCCTGATTTAAAATGTGTCTTTCTTTTCTGAAATTTAACAAATAAATTTAACAAATGAATTGCATTTTTATTCTACTTCATTAAATGAGCAATTACATTTGTTGTGGAATATAGAAGAGCAGTCAGCAGGTACATACTATTTTGTTCAACAAAGAGGAAAAGCAACTCCTGAAATAATTTTCAGGAAGATGGTTCGATAGCCTTACATGTCAAACCATTTTGTTAATCTAACCAAAGTTTCCATGTAACATAGGCCAAAAAGTTTTGATCAGTTGTTCTTTCAATAAAGAAATCGCTTTTCCTGTGTAGATTGACATTCTTTGTGATAATAACTAACTGGCCTCACTACGAAAATGACAGGTGTCATTAGGCATTTGTGTGTAGTTTGATTTAATGCTGATCTATCTATGATAGAAGACAGCTATTTCACCTATACTTCAAAAATTTTGGTTTTAAGGCATCCCAATTAAAATGATTCTGTCAAGTCAATTCTCAAATTCCTCTGTTTCCCCCTCTTGCCTTTAAAATCTTCAGGTTCTCACTAGCTTCCAAGCATGTGATGGATTCATGATTTTGTTTTTACCTCCATGGCCTAGTGTAACTTTAACTTCACCTACTTTTATTTTGGAAGCAGAGGCAGAGGGTAGGGAATTTATTCTTTCCTAGTACCTCATAGTGCCTATTGCACTCTTTCTAAAAGCTAAGTTGCCCAGCTAGACCTGGATGTCCTTTCCTGCTCTCAGTGGAAAATGCATAATTACGTATCTACAAAAGATGTGGGAGAAATGGCAAGTGGCAAATGTGATTAAATCTGGGTGACTGGAGAATTAGAATACTGCAAAAGAAAATCCAGTAGTTAGGGTTTCCTTAGACTAATTTTTTTTCCTAGCATTTTCTGCAGTGCTATTTTCTTTAACTGCTAAGAAATTTTTGTCTTTCAAATTCTTCAAGATATTCAACTCAGGAGTCTCTCTGCCTTCTTTTTTTCTTTTTTTTTCTTTTTTTCTTTTTTTTTCTTTTAAATCAGTACATCTGTGGTCTTCCAAATGTCCTAAATCAAGCAATTCTAAATAAATGACCTTTCTTTCAGAGTGCTATCCAATGTCATTCCTTTTAAGCAGATTGTCTTACTACTATTCAAATCAATAAAATAATGAAACATAATGAACCTACAGTTACACATTTGAAAAAGTCCTTTCCAGTTTCACTAATATAATGTATTTAACAGGACTACATTCACTAAAATATAAAAAAATATTCACACTTTTATCTGTCTTCCTGATTATTTTGTAATGTTGCAGGAAATATTCTTTATTCATTCAGCTGGTATCAGCGGGAAGTCCAAGAACATTAATGAATCATTAATGGCAATGTAGCAACTTGGAGCAGGTGTACCATTAAAATCAATAAATTAAATTATTTATGGACCTCTGAATAGGAATGTATGGGTGATTTTAATAACACTGTTACTTTTCATACACTAATTGCATAAAATATCTGGAACTACTGTGTTAAAAGGTGGAAAGAGCAACAGTGTTAATTACATATCTCAGATGTTCAAAACTTTAGAGTTCTTTTCAAAGTGAAGATACGTTTACATGTATTTAGACACATGGATATGTCTACACAGTCAAATAAGCATTTGTCCCCTTATCATTGACATCGATTGAACATTGTTTCCTGATTTCTTAGCTAACCACCCCTTTCCAAAATAACCCTTTTAAGATAAAACATGAATACATTAATGGGTAGTCCATGGGCTGCCCTCAGAAGGGGAGAAAAATGAACCACTTTCATCCTCTTCTGTCTTCCAACAACACTTAGGCTTTGCTTAAGCATGTCTTTAAAGTCTCCATCCTCATGATCACAACACACCCCATGGCACAGAGCAATATGCACACTGAATTTTGAACTAAAGAAATTACTCTGTTGGACTTCCACACAACTGTCTCAATTTTTTTTTTAATAATTTGAGCTGAAAAACACACTCAAACAAAAGTGCAATGTGTTCTTCCAGTAGGCTGACACTTGGCATCATGAGTAGACTCAGAATCAAGTGTTATGTAGTTTGAAACTAGCCAACCTCTTCCGACAAAAGCTAGCCCTTGAGTAGAGAGGAAGCAAGCCAGATGGCATCACCTTGCCTTGGAGCCTTTTACCTACATGGATACAATATTGTCATTGCTAATTACAAGCTAAAGACTTAGTAGGAACTGGGCTGAGGCTCATGAGCCTGCATCTGGACTCCTCTTGGCCTGCCTGGAGCATTTTTTAGCTTATTTAACTGTAACAACAATTTTCTAACTACCAGGTACTTATTATCTCATTTGTTCCACTTTGCTTAGCTTTGTATAATTTTGTGGCATGATTGCTTTTTTAAAAAAAAAAAGTAACTAGTAATGTGTTGATGATTTATGTGTATATAGAAATATTCATTATTGACTTAAAAATGTAGTTTAGTTGCAAATAGGTCTGATATGATAGAAAGGGCCTTGAAAATGGGGCCCCAGGATGCAGGGTAGAGAAGTACTGGTATGGGACAATAACAGAAAAAGGCATGGGATTACAGTGTTGTAATATAAATAGCTCGCAAACAAAACAAAACCAAAGCATAATAAAACACCCCAAGTATACACCATATGCAGAACAACATAGCAAATTCACGACCAAAGGACTCTGAGAGGCAGCAGGACAGTGAGCATAACACAAGACATAGACACAAGTGTCTATAATAATTTAAACTTCATTATTATGAAACATTTTCCAAAATTTTCTGATATGATAAAATCACAGAATCATAGAATAGTTTGAGTTGGAAAGGAGATTTAAATGTCATCTAATTCAAACACCCTAGGATGAGCAGGGACAACCAGATCATGTAACTCAGAGCCCTGTCCAACCTGACCTTGAATGTTTCCAGGGCTGGAGCATCTACCACCTCTATAATGAAGTTGCGAATTACATATTGATTATAAACAGTGCATGGAATTGCCATACATTGTCATATTTTAATTTCTCTGTCCCTAGGTATGTTATATTTTAACATAAAATTCAGGTGGAATTGGTTTTGTTAAAAATCTTTTTTTTTGTTGTTTTAATGTGGCTGCTATAGTGAGTCAAAAATCCATAAGAATAATTTTACCATTGATTCAATGAAAATTCCCTAACAGTATGATTCAGCGTAGGTAAGTAGCTTAAGTGCTCTGTTTCACTCTCTGTTTCTCTAGTTCAGTAAAACGTAACATTTTAGTAATTTCATTATGTATTCCTAACCTGCAATAGAAATAGTTTTAAATCTATAGAAAATATAAAAAAGGCACATATGTACCTTATCAGAGTAAAAATTATGATTCTTGATTTGTCTTTAAAATTGTAGTGGTTTTGAACATATGAGGAATTTGTTTACTTTTAGGACTTAACAGACGTGATATACAGGAACAACTGAATAACTGACCTTCCCACCTTGCATCAAGTATCCTAAATGTAGAGTTAGGATATATTCTTATCCAGTGGGCATTTTCTGGCATAACCTCTGATTTACTGTGAATCATTTTTTATTTGCTTTATGCTCAGTAACAGATGTCTTAATGAATAGAACCCTCCACAGATTCCCCAGATGTAAAATCAAGCTGTAAATGTTTAAGGCAATCATAGCTTTTTTTTTTTTTTTTTAGCAGACAAAATAAGTTTTTTGTGAATTGTTTTCAAATACCAAAGTATTCAGACCTGTTTTATCCATGCAATCCAAATAACACAGCACAAGAGACTAAGAATGCATTTGTTACCTATGCTTGCCTTTTTAAGAACACAGCCTGCTGAAATAAAAATCACAATCAGAAGAATCACAACACAGAAGAATACTGGTTTCAGAAATGAATGATGGCACCTTTCTTTGTCTGATTAATGAAGAAGCAATGGATTTCTGTTTGGGAGAACTAAGCAAAGTCTCTTTTATTTTCAGGTGAATACTGTTAAAAAAACTCTTAAAGAAACCTGGGATCAACAGGTGGATAAATATTGTGGAGTGGCAAACCTTTTGAAAGTCATTTATTACCTCCTATAAATTCTGTAAACAATATTTTTGCCAGATCATGATCTGACAACAGATATTCCACTACAGAAAATGCTAGCAGTATTTCTGGATAATAGAAAAGTCCATCATAAAAAAAATTAAAATTACTGAATATTTTTCAAATATCAGATCTAATGAACGCTGTGTAATTAGAGTGCTAGCAGCTGAGCCTTTCCTCTTCATCTGCAAAGTGCTTTCCAGGACCATTTCAAATTAGCGAAGGCTCCAGCATTATCTGTTATGCCCAGATGTAAGCTTGGATACTATTGCTTTGCACTAATACAAATTGCAATTATTTTTCAAATAAAGATTAGATGGCAGAAATGTAATGTGGATTTACCAAGAAACAAAGAAATTAAAATATACACAAAATGAATCCCATAGATTTAACTCTAAAGACATACTGGAGACAGCAAATTTCTAAGTTGGCAACTGTGGTTCACATTGTATGCTTCATACAATGTTGTGTAATGTTTTAACTCTGTCAAAAATTCTTGAGCTTTGAAACTAAATCAGCCAAGTATTTCTGGCTTTTTTTTTTTAGGGCAGACCACGCTTTTAGATAAAATGAAACAGATATTAACATCACACCATTGTTCAAATGTGATGACATTTTCAGATTTTTTCTGAAATATTCCAGATTTCTTCCTACTCCCAATTAAAATAAGCAAAAAACCAAACAAACAAAAAAAACCAAAAAACAAAAATCCCACAAACCCATCTATTTCTTTAATTTATTTTGATTCATAGCACTATGAGAGGAGAGATGCATATATGCCTCATCATTATCAAAATAATCTTATACTTGGACAATTTCCACAAATTTTTGCCATCTCAGCTCAACCTGTTTTCAGAGAGAGAACACTATAAGAGCGTGACTTGTCACACCTTTCATAGCTGTCAAAAGCTTAATTTGACATAGCACTCTGTTTCAGTTTCTTGTTCATGAAATAAGAACAAAACCACTAACTTCAAGGAAAATGTTAAATATAAATCAGCAGGGTTTCTTGCCTGATCAAGACCAAGGAGTCAGTCCTTTATTGTGATTCATTTCTTCCTAATTAACGAGTTTAAAAATCTATGGCGAGACTTAGCATTTTATATTCTCTTTATTTCTTTATACTATCGAACATTTATGTATTACATTATCAGGGAAAAAGCGCATAAATTACATCAATTAGGGTGATATGAATCTATTGTTTAAATTTTTCAGTAACCTCTAACAGGTTAAAAAGGCATAATTTTCACATGTATGAATTCGTACTTATGTCATACTCAGACATATATTATGCTAACCTTACTTTAATTGCACTTTAAATCAATTTTGTATTAGCACTGAGACATCTAGATCTGTAACTCCCCAGATGTTCTCTTTTTTAAGGAATTAAAGTAAAAAGCAGAATAAAAACTTAAGAACCTGCACAATGGGTAAATTCACATTGGTTTTCTGTAATAATGCTAACAAAATAAACAAAGGAGAAAACAACCCACATGTTGTTTGTTTCAGTTGTAGAATCATAGAATGGATTGTGCTGGAAGGGACCTTTAAAGATAATCTAGTTCCAACCCCCACTGCCATAGGCAGGAATACCTTCCACAAGACCGGATGGCTCAAAGCCCCATTCAACCTGGTATTTAACTTCCAGGGACAGGGTACCTACTACCTCTCTGGGTGACCCCTTCCAGTATGCCATTACCCTCACAGTAAAGAATTTTTTCCTGATATCTAATCTAAATCTACCCTCTTTCAGTTTAAAGCCATTACCTCTTGTCCTATCACTACAAGCCCTTGTAAAATGTCCACCTCCAGCTTTTTTGTAGGCTGCCTTTAGATACTGCTAATAATGGAAGGCTGCTAATAATGCTGGTCCTGTTATGGACTCTTGAGGGTCAGCACTCATCACTGCTCTCCACTTGAACATTTTGCTGTTGACTGCAACATTTTGTGTGCCACAATCCAGCCAATTCTCTATCCTCTCGGTGATCGACTCATTAAATCCATGTCTCTCCAGTTTAGAGAAAAGGATGTCATGTGGGACAGTGTCAAATATTTTGCATGACTCCAAATATTTTGCATGACGTTACCTCTCTTCCCTTATCCACTAATACTGTAACTCCATTGTGGAAGACCACCAAATTGGTTAGGTGTGATTGTGCTTAGTGAAGTCACTGTCACCAGTGAAGGGACTGTCACCAGTCACCTCCTTGTTTTTCCTGTGTCCTAGAAAAATTTTTAGGAGAATCTGCTTTATGATCTTACTGGGCACAGAAGTGAGAATTACTAAACTATAGTTCCCCAGACCTTCCTATTTTTATTTTCTAAGCACAGTTGTTATGTTTCTCCTTTTCTGCCATGACTTTTCAAACATGATGACTAATGGCTTAACCTCTTCCTTCACCAGTTCCCTCAGGACTTGTGGATGCATCTCCTCAAGTCCCATGGACTGGTGGACCTTCTTTTTCCTTAGATAGTCTCAAACCTCATCTTCTCCTACAGTAGGTGGTTTTTCATCCTCCCAGTACCTGCCTTTGCCTTCAGTGATTTCAGTGGTGTGGCCAGAGCAATTGCTGGTGAAAACTGAGGCAAAAAACTTAAGTAGCTCAGTCTTCTCCATGTCATTTGCAACCAGGTCTTTTGTTTCACTCAACAGGATGGGTATGGTTTTATTCATCTCCCTTTGCTGTCCTGTGTCTGAATAAATGCTTCTTGTTATTTTTTACATCACTTCAACTCCAGCTGTGCCTTGAGTTTCCTTATTCCCTCCCTGCACTCTCAGACCATGTCCTGTAATCACTCCAGTTTGTATACCCATGCCTATGTGTCTTAGTTTTGTGGTATAGTTTAGCTAGGAGGTCTTGAATTAGCGAAGCCAACCTCCTGCCTCGTGTGCACAACTTCTTGTACAGATGGCTTGAGAACTCTTGCACCCTAACAAAAATGTCATTAAATATCTTCCAGGTCTTGTTCTTTCCTTTGCCTCTGAAGGCAATTTCCCAAGTGATCCCAAACCCTAGTTCCCGACACAGTTCTGTCATTAGAATACATCAAGAAAGAGCTATCAAAGATCTTATTGAAGAGGTCAAGATTAGAAGCAGCTTGGGCTGCAGTGATCATACTCCAGTCAGAACTCTAAAAAAAAAGCCGTCAGGACTCTAAAACCTCAGAAAGGCAAATTAGCACTAAATAAAAGCAGAGAAATGTGTATGACTTAGAGACCAAATGAAACTGCCTATCCATAGTACTCAGTGACAGTCCCCTCCAGCAGAGCACTAGTCATGTCCATATTCTGAATCTCCTATGAACCTCATGCAGTGCTCCATGCACACAATTGCTATCTTTTTTGGTTTCTTTTTTAGTTTTGTTTTGTTTTGGTGTGCCTCAAATATTGAAGAGACTGCTGTCCCCCCAGGAGACTCATTTTTTATAACATGGAATTGGATCTATATATTGCATACTCAGGTGTGTGATAGGAAAACATGAGGCAGGTCTCAGTGTGCAAAATTTTCTAGGACACTAGGGAAAACTATCAGGAGGCACTCCCTCCTGAGATTTATCCCCAGAATCATATAAGCTTTACCTTGGAGACAACTAAACACTGTCACCCAAAACATATCCAGAGAATGAGCTAACAAGTGGTATGTCTGAGCAAAAATTGAGTACATGAGCTGATTCTCTGACTCTTTTATTTAGCAATATGTACATAAAGTGCAATATTATGCTACTTAAGGGAAGAAATTTTACCACAGTTGTGGTCTGAGTTATTAAAACACAATGTTTCTATCAGGAAGGATCTCCTAAATACCCTATTATAATGCTTTGCACTCTGTTGGTTACAACTTAACTTGAATGATTTTTGGCTATAAAATCTTTAAACCTGTTTAACAGGTCCACCCTTGTTAAATTTAATATTTTAGATACATGTATATCAACACATATTTACACACATATGTGAAAAAGATATTGTCTTTCAGGATACACACGTTCCCACCCCAGTGGCTGGGAGTTAAAACCCCCACTCACTTCAGTCACTGATCCTGAGACCCTGCTGTCTCCAGCAGCTGACACCAGGAGAGTCAGGAGAGCCCACACCTTCAGTCTGACTCCAGTGTCTGGCACCACATTTCACACACACAGGTTCTGCCAGCAGCTTGTACCAACTCCTTGAAGGACATGCATATGGGAGAAAGAATGAGATAACACAGAGAGAGTTAAGAAAAGGCATAGTAAGATATAAAAAGTCAGGACAAACTTCAGTGATTAGGGATTGGGTTTAGCCAGACAAGTGTACTGGCCGGCCCAGATTTACACACAAATTACCCTTTTTATACCCCTCTCTGCCTAGCTCCCTTTCTGTTTCTTCCTGTGCACATTACCTCAACAGTTGGCATAGTACCACAGACCACCTATAACCTGTAGGATCCTCAGGATTTCATCCTTATCTGTTGCAAATTCCTGGTTTGTCTGAAGTTTCTTGGTAGTCCATCAATTAGTGTCTGACTAGGTTTGTTCCTGGTTATTGTTTGTTAACACTAATTGGCCTGGGATGTATGTCTCTCTATGTTCATCTCCCTCCATTTTCTTCTCCTTCTGACTGAAAAAATAACCTTCTTCATAGTCAACATATGCTTTCTAATTTGTGTGACTGATCAGCTTTGCCCTCTTCACCATCTCCATTACTGTGTGTTGGTCAGGTTTCTCTCTGTATATTCTTTAATGGCTCCTTTGACCAGACACTATTGAGGGAGCAGACACTCTACTTGCACTTACTCTTACAGTAAGCACCTTCTTTCAGGGTGCAAACACCTTTGTATTCACCTGGTGTAACTGCTGAGTGTCTACAAAAAGGGTGTTTCACATTCTCCAATGCCCCCATCTCCAAGTTTTAGGTTCTGTTATCTTTGGCAGCACTCTACTCCTGTATCAGTTCAGGGGTGGTAAACAATTTCCATTGTTCAGCCTCACTTCTAGTCCTCTAATAGCAGTCAGACAAGGAACAGTTTTCTAATGAGTATCCCAAGCCTAACCAAAGCTGTCATCTCAGTTTTATATGGCAGAAAAGACAGATCATCATTTTGCTTGTACATATTGTGGAAGACTAGAGGTAACAGAAGGCTTTGCTTATTCTGCTGAATTGTATTTAAAGGTATTAACTATTAGAGAAAAAAGAAAACAAAAATTAATTTCGTTACTTCTTTGGAAGCACTGAACTTATAAACCTTTAATATATATATTTGTTTTTCTGTTTCTGTCTCTGAATCTAAGTCTTGCATAAAAGTACAAACTAGGCAGTGATATTAGGGAATATGTCCTTGCTTGCTAAGAAATTATATGGTAATATAACCTTTAGTCTACTGTTTAACATTGTACTGACTAAATGAAATTAGCTATCAAGTTGTTACTTTCTGATATTTAACATATGCTCAGTTACTTATGGGTTTTTTTGTGGGTTTTTTTTTCGGTCCAGAGCTCCTGCCTATGAGTTATACCTACATAAACTTTCAGAATTATTATACAGTCAAAATATTACACAAATTTCCTGAAAACGGCTCCAGCTAAGGTGTGGGCCAACCAACTCCTTCACATTTAAAAGGTCACATATTCAATAGAGAAAACTCAAATGAAAGCAGGGTTTGTTCACCACTCAAGTTCATAAAAGATGTTATAGAAATAAATATTTTGAGCCCTTTAGAAAGTAACTTCAACTCCAAGACAAAATGATCTTAGGGCAGGTTTCTTATAGCAACTTGCATAAAAACTCTTGACTCTTGCTTCTCTAAAAAATTGTTTAGAACATTTAGATACTGAGAAATCCTGTGATAAGTATTTAAGTATTTAAAATTACTTAAAGGAGCAAAATCAATTACAAAAATATACTTTGTTTAATATTTTCTGTCTATTCTGCTTGTTTGTGTTTTAACTACAGAAGCCTAATGCAGTCACCAGCCAGTGATGAACAAAGTAACTAATTCCTTACAGTTCTGTATCATCAATTTTTAGTTTAGCTAAAGACCAGCATTTTAGATTGCTGGATTAGGAGAGCACTGCAACTTCAGATGCCTATTGAAAAGAATGGTTACACCTCCTAAAATTATTTGTGAAGGAAAAAATTGATTCAGAGATTCAGCCTATGTTTAATATGTGGGATTGGGATTCCATCAAGCATGTTTCCTGGAGAAGTGCCATTCAGGATTTAATTTACTTTAAAGACTAAAGGCATAGAGCCAAGCTCTTTACTGACAGCCAATTCATGCATATCCAGGCCTCCTAAATATCCATTCGATTGCATTACTTTCCCACTTCCAGGAATAGTTTAATCTTTTTTTAGTAAGAGAAATGATGAAAAAAGGTGCTGTGGCACAAAGAAGCACAAATGAGGGCCAAGATGAAAAAGGTTTGCATATAGGGATAGGAAGAAAACCACATTTAAACATAATCCAGGTAGTTGTCAAGAAGAACAGAAACAGATTCAGTCAATGTCAAAAAGAACAGAGTTCAGAATGCATTTATTATTTTAATTTATATACATAATATTTAGTATGCAATCTAGATGAATAGTAAGAATGTGTACTAAAGGGCACTGAGTATTTCAGTGTCTCTTTAAGAATAAACAGAAGTGTCCCAGATATTCAGCCTTTCTAACAAACAGTAGCTGTTGAGATAGATGAGTACCTAAGGGCAGGGAAGCAAACAATGCAGATGTAAAACATACAGAAAACAAACATCCTACCTCTCTGTCATTTGAAGTCCCTACCCCAGAAATAGGACCTGCTGTTACACAATGAGAATTTCTAACTATAAGCTCTAACAGCTTTATTTCTTTCGTAAGGCTCAGCTTGTTTTCTTTACATCCTGGATAGATTCTAAATCTGGGATATGCATCTGTTTAAATGGTAGCCTAATTATATATAAAATACATGAACAGTCGTTGACTACAGTGGCCATATCCACAAATTTATGAACATTTAGTGCTCAGTAATATATCTTCCATCCCTCTAGAGATGAGTTCCAAATGCTGCTTTCAAACTGTCCCTCCCAGATAAATTAATCCAATCCCAAGATGTTTGTAGCTTCCAGCTTTTGATAATTTTATTATGTCTCCTTTTGTTGAGAAAGGGGAATTAGTTAATTTTTCAAGCTTTCCTAATTAAAAGCATAAAATCTGAAACATTACTGTCTTAGAAAATGGTCCTTGTGACCATTTCTGCAATGGTTGCTGACTGCCTAACTTGTATTTAGGAGACTTAGGTCCTTCTGAAATCAGTAACTGTTTGAGAACAAGGTGTCTTCCATATTTCAAGCTGAAATTATCAAGAAAGCATTTAGGCTCTTAACTCATAAACCGTAATTGACTTCTCAGGTCTGTTCTGAAGAAACAGCTTATTTTCTCCAGAAAATAGCATAGTTGCTGTGTGAATGACTGCTGGGGAAACCAATTTCATTATATACATTCAATTTCATAGGGGTTAGAAAGAAAAAATGCTATTTTTAGCTCAACGTCATGTGTCCATAAAAGCTGCATAATGGAGGTAAGTTCTTTTTATTATTTCCATGTGGATATGAATCTGTTCACTTAAGAATGACCTTCACTTATTACTTTTGAAGAGAAAACAGATAGCCTGAGTAGAGTAAATCATGCTTTGCACATATATATGTATATATAAGTGGATAGATAGAAATTCTAATGAAATACAGAATGGCAGAAGGCAGAATAGTGGGGGCAATTGATAAGAGGTCACAAGGTTTAGAAGGCTAGAAATCATAAAAAAGGCTGAAATCAAGAGAAATGTGATCTACATAAGGATTATGGAAGATAGGGAAGAGGAAAAAATGTACGACTTGATTCAAAGTTTTTATTCATACTAATTTTCAGATTTTGAATCATCAAATTTGAGTGTTTTCACTTGTTTAAAACCAGAAAACTATCTTCTCATTTGACATTGACCTGATATGTGTATTGTGTATCTGTACTTTACTCTTGCTTACTGAAAATGTTACCAAATAATATTGAGTAATATCTGATTACTGAACTTCTTAAATTCTTCATAAATGACATGTAAAGAGACTTATTTTAATTCTTGCATCAGAGCAAGAATTTTGGGGTTTTTTTGTGTAACTATCAAAATTCTTTCTTATTGGCACAACTCTCCAAAGGTAATGTACTAAACCACAGATTTTTAGCTTTGCTAAACTTGTATTCACCTTTTAGGAAATTGAAAATTTCATCTCTGTGGTGTTCTAGCACATATATCAACATAATCAGAGGTGCGCTTCTTTAATTCTGTGTTCATATTGGAAAAATGAGAACAAGAAATTTGTGCTAATTAGTTATATGAAAAATCCAGTGAGATGCAAAGTGTTAGACTTAATGGTACCTCAGACTGCACATTTTAATCAAAACTGTGAAGTTAATACATGATGCTAATTATACCACAGAAATTAATTCAAACAGATACATTGTAACATACTTGTAGGCTTAAGTGCATTTCTCTGTAGAGGTTTCTAATCTAATTCCTAATTATCTAATTAGTAACAAACATTTCTAATTTTTTAAACTTTTAATGAGAAATCCTGTCAGACTGAATACTGTTTTATCTTTTAGAGAAAAATGTATGAAATATAATTGCTGCTTTATGAACAGGAATGTATATCAACTTATATGATGAAATATCAGGACAATGTGTTAAAGGTTATAATTGGCTGTAAAATGCAAATACATAACTTTTCTGTGAGGTCTAACACTTCAGAAGGTGCTGAGGAAAAGGTACAGGTAACATCTAGATCTTTCTAGACATATTTTGGTGCCATGCTTACGTTGACTGAAAATGGTTGTGCACCTATCTCTTCTTGTTCATCAAGAACACTAAGGTTTGAGAAGATAAAGTAAAGCAACTTTAGCTCACGGATTTTGTGCTTCCTACTCTAGTGAATCATGGACTCTGAGTCCTTTGTGGTAATGATTAACCTGGAACCATTTATAAAAGCTTTATCCATGTGCCTAGTGTCCCATTCTTTGAAATAAATGGAACTGCTAATGTTCTGCTCAGTAAGAGCCTTGTGACATAAAAAAGGTAAGCAAGATGAAGAAAATAAAATACTGTTGTATATATGATTTTCTTGTACATTTTACTACAGTAGAAGTAGAAAATTTTCATTATAAACCAGAATTGTTTAGGAAAAATATCTCTTCATTTCCTGGGAACTTCAGGATAAAACTCTGCTGCTCTATGGAAGGCACTACAGGAAGGCTCACACAAATTTATTCTCATCACCACACACCTAGCCTGAGAATTGTAAACAATTCAAAAGTATGCAAATAGCTTCTTATTTTACCAGACTTTTCTGCAGACAACTTCCTTTTCATGATACAATTCCTGCAAAATACACCCCAATCTTACCCTTTCTCCTAGACTCTGCAGTCATTCAAACTTGCTAACTCAACACCGTATATAGAGGGTTCACTGACTTCCTCTCTGTGCCTCAGCTCTTCTAAGAGTGATTTCAGTGTGACTGAGCATGCATCTGAAGAATCAGATTTCTCCTCAGTAACAAAGTAGAGATCTATCAACCCTCAGCTTAAATGAGCTTCTGAAAAATTTCTTCTGCTTTGATTTTCCTCATCTTATTTGGTTACCCAGGAAAACAAATAGAATTCACTATTTCCACAACTAGACTGCGTGAAACACTGGAAAGAGGGCCTTTTTTCATAAGAAAAGACAGTGAAAAAGTCTAATTTTTGTAAGGCATTTTTGCCAAAATAATTCTTATAAACTTTACAGGTCTTTTTATGTTACCGTTTTGACATCAAAATCTGCTTATGAATGAAAAGGTACACACCATGTATACAAAGCTAATAATTCATTATTAGTGCAATTAATATTTTACAGTCTTATGGTCCAAATAACCTAGTACAGAAAAATTTTATTAGCAATACATTTCAATCTGTTATACAGTTAATACCTTCCCACTATGTGACTCCTTTCTCTAGTAGTGTGCTTGATTTCTAATGTCCCTAGTGGTCCCAAGGTGAACATTCCCATCTTCCTTAGGCTCAGTAGGGGTGGGTGAGGGATATGCCCCTAGCTATTAGCACTTTGAGGTCCTCAGCAGCAACAATATGATGATAAAGGTGGGGCAGCCAGGACCTGTTGCACACCCATCCAGGGAGCAGGGTAGTCAGGGGGCACAGGGGCAGCCCCAGCTGTGGGCATCAGGCAAGTACCAGGCCACCAGCTGGAGTCTGTTGTGCCATAATCCCAGTCTAGCCAGTGGCAGCTCCGAACACAGATGTAAAAGGCTATGGTGAAGAGAAAGTTACTTGGTCGAGTATAACCCAATCTGGTCCAAATAAATTAGCTTTAGAATGGAAGTTGCAATGAAAAAAAAATGCTAAATTTGCCTATTTTGGTAGTCTGAAGATTTTTGTAATGTGTTTGTATTGTTTACCTGAAACAAAAGTGGAAGAACTGAAAAAAGTAAAAAGGTTCTCAAAATAAATATTTGGTTCAACTTAAATATATTTTATAGTTTATCCAGCAGATACATTCACTTATGATTAATATACTAGGTATAAAACTAAAGATGTCCCTACTTTAGAAATGAAGTATTGAATGTTTTTACTGATATTACTTTGTCATGCTTGAATAGTGTTTACATCATTCATACACTGCTATATCTTTGGTTTAGGTCCCTGTCTGATTGGAATCATTCTACCTTTCATCCTAATTAATTTCTAAGAAAATCATGTTGTCATTTCTAATAATGATGAAAAGTTCAGAGCGAAAGTCCTTCACCGGAATCTCACCTCTCTCGGATTTCAGAGATTTTTATTGTGGTGTCTTGCACAAATAAATTTGGAAGTGAATCACAAAGGCAATAATCCTAATCAGACAGTCATGTTGCAGAATGTGCATCGCTCTTGCTTCTTGATCAACACAGGAGTGCTGAACTCTAGTGTTTTGTTTTGTTTTTGGGGTTTTTTAGATCCCTTTCTAGTGAGTGCATTACAGAGAACTGATAATGACACAAATAAGGTAGATTAGAAGGAAAACATATTTTTACATGCATTTAATAAATGACTCACAAAAAATCTAAACCACAGATGTCAAATTACTCTGACTGTACAATCTCAGATACTTCCTGGCAAAATTTTCCACTCAGTGGATGTTCCATATTCCACAGTATAATGAGTCATGCTGGTGAAAACAAAAACACCTTATGTTTCTTTCTTTTTTCCTGCAAAAAAAACACCAGAAGACCCAAAATCCAAACCAAATATTTTTAAAAGCAGAAAAATGTAGCTCAGGTGAGTTACCTGTGGGATTAGGGCTTCTCATTGCTCTAAATTTGCAAAGTTTTTCACATTAATGATTTCAAATAGGAAACCTGACAGCTCATTTTTAAAAATTGAATGTTTAGATTTTTGGCTGATGTAAACCAAGTTGATGGGATTACACCAGTTAAAAGCATGAGAGAAATTAACCACAATGTATTATCACCTGATAGGAAGACTTATCTTTTTTCCTTTAGTTTGGGGTCCTTGACACTTTAGCCGCACAAGCAGACACAGTGATACAGTGCATGTTGTTATCCATCAGGATTGTGAAACTTCATTAATAATGCCAGTCAACACTGTTTTCTGGGTAAGTCACCCTTCAATTCTCTAATCTCCAAGACCAAACTACTGTAAAAATATATGAAAACCCCATGGTGCTAGTTCATGAAAACTCAAAAGATTACCATTTGTCAAAAAGTGATCTTTCTTGCTCAGGCTGTCTGTCCCTCTCTTTTATTAAATACAACTGTTCATCCTCATTTTTAAGTGCTGCAGATCTATCTGCCTTTTTGACACAAAAATCTTCTGAAACTTCTGAGGTTTTCAGAGTTTTAACTTCCATGAACATTTTCTTAGATTTCAGCTATCTGAAGCTTGGTGCTATATTTCATAACATAGATCCCAAACTCCAAGCTCCTAGTAATTTTCTGAGAAAGAAAAAGGAAGGTAGAACAGTAATTCACCTACAGTCCACTCCCATCAGGAAAGAAAAGAAAAAAACACGATAATTTTTTTTTTAGTCTTTAAAAGAGGTTTTTATTTATTTTTCTAAAAGAGGTTGCTAATAAAACAAAGATATTAACAATGCAGTAATGCATCAAAAAATAAAATCATAGAATCATTAGGGTTGGAAAAGGCTTCTGAAATCGAGTTCAACTGTTAACCCAGCATCATTATGTTCACCACTAAAACATATCTCCAAGTGCCTCATCCACAAGTCTTCTGAACACTTCCAAGGATGGTGAACCTGATACAGTGGACCTCAGTCCATTGTTCCAGTATGTTCAGATCCCTCTGCAGAGTTTTCCTACTCTCCAGCAGATCAACACTCCTGTGTACTTGATGTCATCTGTGAACTGTCTGAGGTCCACTTGATCCCCTCATCCAGATCATCAATAAAGGTATTAAACAGAATTGGCCCTGGGAAACAGCACTTATGAACATCCACCAGCTGAATTTAACTCCATTCATCTCCATTCACAACAAGAGTAAGATGATAATATTTTTATGATTAAGAAAACCATAGGAATGTGTTTGTAAAATATTTTATCAAAATTTTATGGGTCTCCAAAACAAAAATAATTGATAAAAAAAAAAAGGACAAAATCCCACTAGCTTTGCTTTTTTGCTTTTTCTGTTGGTTTGATGAAAGATTTGTGTTTTCCAAAGAAGCAATACAGGACAGTAAGCCTTTTTAGTTCAGTGAGTAATCTTATACTCTATTGAGATTCTATGATGTAAGGCTACCTCTAATTGCCCTGTATGTTTTTGGAGAGTGAGGATGGCTTATCATTTTGGGATTGGTTTACAATTTGTCACTCAACTATTTTCGGTCTAATTTTATTTTGTTTTGCCAACCTATACATTTGCTTTAATTATATTATTTGGTGTGTGAAACTGAGCAATAAAACATCTTGGTAAGTCTTAGACTGGCAGACTTAACTTTGTGACCACAAGCAAGTGATCTAATTGTTCTCATTTACCAATTTGTTAGATGGAGAGAGAAAATCAAAGTTTCCCTAATTAAGAACTATATTGGGTTTGCATGGCCAGGTTTGGGTAACAGGGTGGCTACATGGGTGGCTTCTGTGAGAAGTTGCTAGAAGCTTCCCTCATGTCTAATAGAGGCAATGCCAGACAGCTCCAGAACAGATCCACCACTGGCCATGGCTGAGCCAATCACAGATGGTGGTAACACCTCTATGATAATATATTAAATATTAATTATAATAAAGTTATTAGGCAGAAGTAATTGTGTCCAGAAAAGAGATGTGAGAGTACATGAGAAGAACAACTATGCAGACACCAATGCCAGTGAAGGAAGGACGGGAGGTACTCCAGGTTCTGGAGCTGAGATTCCCCTGCAGCCTGTGGTTAAGACCATGGTGAAGCAACTATGTCCCTGCAGCCCATGGAGGTCCACAGGGGTGCAGAGATCCACCTGCAGCCCAAGGAGGAGTCCTAAGTTGGAGCAGGTAGATGCCTGAAAGAAGGCTGTGACCCTGTGGGAAGCCTGTGCTGGAGCAGGCTCTTGGAAGGGACCTGTGGACCCATGGAGAGAAAGGCCTATGCCAGAGCAGGTTTCCTGGTAGGACATGTGACCCTGTGGGGGACCCATGCTGGAGCAGCCTGTGCCTGAAGGACTGCACTGCATGAAAAGGGACCACGGTGGAGAAGGGGAAGTACTGCTCTCTCTGAGCAGTAGCCAAAACAACATGTGATGAACTGACTTACTCCTATTCCCTATCTCCCTGTGCTGCTGCTAAGAAGGAGGTAGAGGCTGGGAAGGAGGGAGGGATGGGGGACAGGGCCAGATAATTTTAAGATTTGTTTTACTTTTTGTTATCCTATTCTGATCTTTATTGGTAATAATTTCATTTAATATCCCCAAGTCAAGTCTGTTTTGCCTGGGAAGGTATTGGTTAGTGATGTTTCCTCTCTTTTTTTTTTTTTTTTTTCTTTCCTCTGTCCACTTGTGGCCTTGGTGGGTAACTGACAGGCAGGTTGGGTCAATCTACCACAGTCTTTTTCATAAATTATCTGTAGAGTGTTTGCAAAGTCTTTGGAGGGTATGGTGATGGATGATGTGTAAATAAGACATGCTTATTTTTATAAATTAAATAACAGTTAAAAATTATAAAATAAAGAGAAGTTATGGTTAACAATTAAGTGTGGTTTCCAGCAGTGTTATCTGTGATATTTCGGTCAAAAAATGAGAGTATGGAGAGATTGACAAGCTATTCATTCTAAGGCTGCTCTGTCTCATCTCACTGCTCCATTTTTTTTAATTCCTACTACCATCTGAATTGAGAACTCAGAGTTCCATGCTCTACAGTGCTTCTCAAGGGAAGGTCCTGAAAGTCTGATCTCCCTGTCCTCAAAATTCCTAATTTCCCAAGTACTTCACTTATAACGTTTCAAGCATGTCTACTTTTTTCTTCCCTGAGTAGTGTGTCTTAGTTTTGCCACCACAGTAAGCTCCCTTTCAACTCCCCAGCCCTCTGGATTTTGTCGCATTTCTCCCTCATTCTTGACTACATAGTACCACTATGCCACTCTATCTATATTCCCTGCCCTGAAATTTCTGTGCGCATGAACTTCATCTTTCTTGCCCTCCAGGTCATATAAATAATATAATCAATTCCCCCACTTTCTAAATAATTTACGAATGCTTCATGGTCTTGTGACTACTGTTGTTGCTCTCCCACTGATCATGGAAACTTGCTTTTCTTCCACGTCTTTCTTACTCCCTAGTTGGCCAGGAACATAGACTTAGTGCCTCTGTGGGAGGGATTTACCATAACAAGATACTTGCCAAAATCCACTTGGATACAAGCAACAGCACAGAAACTGAGATCCAAGAACTAAGAGGGCAAAAAAGATACATGACAGCCCTACCCAAGAAACTGTGTTAGTTGTTCTTTTTTTAAGTTAAATGACTTGGAGAAGAGAACAAATCTGAAGCTGATGCTACAGACTTGCAGAAAGGCTTGAAAATGTTACATGAGTAACATCTGCTGATGGAACAGCAGATGAAATTCAGTGTTGATAAGCACAAGGTAATATGCCTGAGGGAAAATATGACTGGAAGATAGCTTTTACTTCTCATGAAAGTGATCCTGAAGCTACTGTTGACAGTTCTCTGAAAATGTCAACTCGGTGTTCAGCATCAGAGGGACAAGTGATAGACTAAATTAAAAAAAAAAAAAAAACTCTCCACCAAAATAGAAAGATTATTTATTCCTGCTTAATATATGGTTTTCAAGCACTTTCAATGCTATGTGCAGTTCTTTTGACCTGTATCTTCATCCAAAAGACTTTAAGAGAAGCAGAAGAGATTGTTCATCCAAAAGTATTTCCTACTTCTTTGGGGCATAGGGAAGTTAGTATTTCAACTTACAAAAATAAGCTAGGTTAGGGAGGTTTTATTAGAGTTAAAATTATGAATTAATGGAACAAGTGAATAGTGATTATTCACCATTTCTCGTTATTGAAAAAGTAGCTAGCACCAAATGAAGTCATCAAGCAACTGATAAATTGGTTTAAGCAAGAACATAGAAATACTTCTGTGTATAATTATGTGTGATCATATGTAATAGGAATATGGCTTGGGTACACCTTTAGTTTGGCAAAATTTTGTCATAAGGTGGCTTTGGAATGATAATTCAGGGAAGATTTATATAGTACATGCCCTATTTCTTACACCATTTAATTAAATATTTGCCATTGAAATTTGTAGAATTTAAAAATGCTCCAGGGTCTTGTGAATATTGCTTCTGCTCTCCCACTGATCACACAAATAGTACACTAAGTTTAAAAAAAAAACCAAACTAAACCAACCAACCAAAAAACAAACAAACAAACAAACAAACAAAAACAACAAAAAAAACCCACAAAAACCCAAGAAACACCCTAGAAAGATTATTTATTCCCATTTAATGTTCAATGCTTGTCATAACCCCTCAGGTCTGAAGGTTTTAAGTATATCATGAGTCAGAGGTGGAATATGTTTGTGGTTTCTGCGACCTAATTTCACATTTAACTTTTAAGTGTTTTTCTATCGGAGATTATACTGATTATAAATAAAATTGAGGTAAACAAATACATATAAATATATTACAGACATAAATAAATGTGCGGGATAATCCAGCCAGTGATCAATAAGAATTCTGTATTATCATTATGTCATAAGAATATGTGTTTTTCACAGCTAATATATTTGTCTCAATTTTTTTTTACAGCTGATAGAATTTCTGTATCAGGAAATTGTCATTATATAAGGAGAGATCACTGCAAACATAAGCAAATCCTCTGATTTTATGTGTTGAAATAAAAATGGCTTTCTAGGCAATCTTTTTTTTCCTAGATAAAGGCAAACTCTTTTATGTAGGTTTTTTTCCCTCCCATATTTAAAGGATCAAATTAATATGAAACTTGTATTTTCCTGATTTATCTAGGAGATTTATTCATGTAGGAGAAAACTGACTGCTAAAAGAAAGGAGGAAGAAAAATAGGAGAGTGCACATGAGAGAGAAAGAGATTGAGAGAGGGAGAGAAAGAAAGCAGGTCTTTGAGCCAAATAAAATGGGTAAGTTTCAGAGATAACTCGTTTATGCCATGTGGCAGTTAAGAAAGCAGTGAGGATTTAGAGATTCAGAGGAAGAAGAGAAGGATACCATAGTGCAGTAAGGTTCTGTGAGCTATATAATCTACTTAAAAGTTTGATTAGGAATTCTATTGTGCCTGAAAAGTAGACAGTCTGCCTTATGAACGTGAAGGAAAGCAATGAATTCTTAAACTTTCATGTGGCAGCACTCCCATTGTTGTCTCTTTTTATTAATGACATGGAGGCAACCATGATAAGTCTAAATGGGCAGAGCACTGATTGGCTTAAGTGAACTTCCTATCTATAATGCCCTGATGGTTTCCCTGTCTGCTGGATTTCTATAGCAACAACTGAAGGGCAGCAGCACATTGATGAAAAAAGTAGCAAATCACTTTCCTGCAGTATAATTTGTTCTTATCTTAACTCTAGCTCTTTTTCAAGGATCACTCTTTATTGGAGAATGTCAAACTGTGTTTGCTTCAGAAAAGTAAAACTGTTTAAAACAGTCATGCCTACAGTCCTGATATAACATACACTCCAGAACACATATACAGATGCATGAATATCTGCATTCAATGCCTGCGTTTGGCAAATGTGTCTTGTATCTTGCTACATATTTATTTTAATGCCCTCAGATATTGGGCATTACCTATACCTACAACATATTACCTTACCTATAATTGAGGTAAATTCAAAGGATAACATTAAATAATTTTTCTCAAATTATCATCTGGCTTTTCTCTTAGAAGTACTTGAGGTTATGTTTTATAAAAATATATTAAAATAATGTGATTTTAATGTAACATCTGTACAGTTATAAAAGAAAAAAAGCTGTTTAAAGGAGCCTGTAAAATGTGAAACTTAGAAATTCATATATTAATGTGTTTCCTTATCTTAACATAGCAATCTCTACACAGCCTCGAACTGTTTTTTACATATGCATACAATTACTGAAATATTTTTTTCATTTCACACTGCAGAGACAACAGCATTTTGCAAATTGCATTGAGTTGTTATTTGCCATTAACATTGAAGATGCTGTGTTTTAAATTTATTTCACATTATTCACTCTGTAAATGACGTATTTGCAGAAGAAAATATTTACTCTGTAAATAAAGAGGAGGTCAAGGTCATAGGCTAAACATAATTTGATACTAACCTTGCATATGCAATAGCAATACCTATATACCACACATTCACATCATCAACATCATAACAACTGATGCCGAAACATTTTGCTACAAGCAAGAATATGCTATAGTTATTTGTCTTTCTAATGATTTTTACTTTTCCTACAGCTTATTACAGCACTTTCATTTCTTCTCTATGAAATATATTTTATTCCAAGAGTGCACAAAGTGATTGCATCAGTTATACCATAATGTGTTAATGTTATCATCAGATTCAAACTGATTTTTAATTTCTGTGTCCATATCAGAGAGATACAGTGAATTAACTGTGAAATCCTTAAATGGATGACTTGACTCTGACACAACTTTAAGTGGTTCTTACAGTTTTTAGCATAAATTTATATGAGTTTCCTTACATTTCTTAAAATAGCCCTGGGAATAACACATATTTTATCCCTGGATAAAAACCTATGTTCATCAAGTTTTAGTAAATCAAAAACAAGCTTTTCTTGATTACACTTAAGGGCAGAACTTCAAAAATTAAAAGAGAATATGCAGGTGGGGAAGAGCTTTTAAATTATTTTATTATATTTTATTATAGATTTTTTAATCCATTATATCCACTGAATATTTATTTCACAACTGAGAACTTTTAATTTTCTCTTCCTTCCAAATACCTGCAGAAGTTACTGGGTAATTTATTGCTGGCTGCTGGACACCACAAATTTTAGACTGGTGGTCCCAAGTAAATTAGGTCAACACTACAATAATTCAAAAGGAAAATACTGTCAACGCTTCAATAGGAAAACCTGAATTGCTTCATTGATTAATTATCATATGTTTTAATGAGGATAAGGTCTAGTTACTCTGAACTCTGCTCTACTTTTCAGAGATGGTAAAGAAAGATCCTAATTACAGTACATTTTTACTTTTTCAGCATATCTATATTCTGCTGCATGCATTCATAGACGGAAGATCAAATTGAATTCAGACAGTATATAATATTTCGTCTCATTGCAGCAGACCTTCATAGCTATGGAAAGTATAGAACAGAGAAGACAGAAAAGACATGATCAAAACATATTCTAAACCCTCGGGTCTTCAGTGCTTGGAAAGCAACATAAACTTCTGTCTAGTTGTGCTAAAAATTACCAGCATAAAATTCCAGATCAGCTCTGTGCCTCAGATAAGATATGATCTGCTAGCTTTTATGGGACACCCTTTAATATTCATGTTAGGAGCAGCAAAGCTATTTGCAGCATCATGGACACTTAAATACATAAAAAAATGGCAGAAGGGGATAAAACTGAAATAATACAATTCAAAGTAATCAAAGAATCATTGTAGGAAGAAAGGAAAGACAGTTCAAATAAATAACTATGAAACATAGCAATGCACTTTTCCTTGCTGAATATTTGATGAGGTATTCTTAGAGAAGTGTGTCCAGGCCAGGAGAGATAATCTGGTGAAATCTCTGCAGTAAAAAATGTTTCCATTTGTTGTGGGTTGACTTTGGCTGGACACCAGCTGCCCACGAAGCCACTCTATCACTTCTCCCCTCAAACGGCTACGAGGGAGAAAATATGATGAAGGCTCGAGATAAAGACAAGGAGAGATGACTCAGAAAGTACTACCACAGGCAAAACAGACTCCACTTGGGGAAATTCATCTAATTTATTGCCAATCAATCAGCCAGAGTATGATAATGAGAAAAAAAATAATATTAAACCACCTTCTTTCCATCCCTCTATTATTCTTGGGTTCAGTTTCACTCCTGAATTTTCTGTCTCATTCCGCAAGCAGTCCAAGGGACAGGGAATGCGTGTTGTGGTCAGTTTCTTACACATCTTTGCAGCTCCTTCGTCCTCCCTCTCTGGGGTCCCATCCACAAAAGAAAGTCTTTGAATTTCTGCCATATGGGTCCTTCTCACAGGCTGCAGTTCTTCATAAATGGCTGTAACATGAGTCCTTTTCATGGTGGGCAGTCCTTCAGAAACTGACTGAGCCAGTATGGGTCCTCCATGGCATGACAGGTCCTGTCAGAAAAGCTGCTCCAGCATAGCCTATCCATGGGGTCACAGCCTCTTTTGGGAGCATCCACATGATTTATTGTGGGGTCCTCCACAGGCTGCAAGGGGATCACTTCCCCACCACGGACCTCCAGGGGCCACAGCGGGACAGCCTGGCTCACTATGGTCTTCACCATGGGCTTCAGGGGAATCTCTGCTCTGGCACCTGGAGCATCTCTCCCCTCTCCTTCTTCAATGACTTTGATGTCTGCATAGTTGTTTCTCTCACAAATTTCACTCCTCTCTTTCAGCTGCTTATGTGCAGCAGTTTTTTCCCCTTCTGAAATATGTTATCCCAGAGGTGCTGCCACCATTGCTGATGGGCTCAGCTATGCCCAGCAGTGCATCTGTCTTCAAATTACCAGACACTGGCTTTATCAGACATGAGGGAAATTTCTGGCATCCTCTCAGAAAATCCTCCACTACCCCCACTACCAAAATCTTTCCACGCAAACCCAATACACTATTCTAGTTCTGTTGTATACTGAAGATGCAGGGACATAACTGATGTTGAGACAATGTATCTACCACATATTGTCTTGTAAGTAGATTGGCAAAGTTGGTATCTTCAGTGAAAGATGAAGTAAGGCATTATCTGCTAAAATTAAACAGCTCTGGAATAACCATCCAGTATGTCTTTTATGTATCTTAGGTGGAGAAGTTTATAATACTAATAGGGATAATATTTTTAACGACAATTAAAAACATTTCCAAATGGCTAAGGAAATATTGATGTACTTACACAGTTATCATAGAAATGCATTTTATTTCTTTACTTTAGTTAGTTGTCAAGGACTTGATTTTGTATGTTCTGTTGTTGTGGTATCTAACAGGTCCAATTCCATCACGGGACTGGGATTCACATTGAATGACTTTAACTGTTGAATACAAGATAATCACAGAATAGTTAACTTTGAAAAAGACCTCTAAGATCATCCAGTCTAACTGCAATCTAGGACAGCTGTTCACCAATAAACCATGCCCTGAAGTGCCATATCCACATGTTTTTTGAACACTTCCAGGAATGATGATTCCACCACTTCCCTGGGCAGTCCGTTCCAATGCCTGACACCCCTTTGTGACACAATCAAATGATGCTTTTCAGTCAACAGCTATTGAACTAGAAAAACATAATTCAAATCTTAATTATAAGTCTAAAGAGACAAAAAAAGCGTTAATCATGACACAGCAGAAATTGACATGCCATAAGTCTCTAACCACAAATATCCTGTTTTTAGCTTTCCTCAACAATGTGATATAGAAAGGAAAGATGAATTACATAAAATACAGAATTAACAATCCTTGTCTTGAAGAAAATGGGAGTCATAAAACATTTTGGAAATGATGAAATACAGTGAAACTGAAGCAACAGGAAATTGAAACAGAAAAAGTTTTCTATATTTTCTTTCCAGGCAAGTAGAATTTGTGCAAATAAATTCCTTGTGCTCTTTGATTTTTAGAAGACTACATAGAACAAAATTAGGGTGCTGGTTAACTCATAAGAAAGCACAAAAAACAATAAGGAAAATGTCCATCTGTGCATTGTAGGGTTATCATAGCAACATAAATCCCTAAACCAGCATGATATCTAATGATATGTCCTAGTTAGAGAGGCCGGGATGAGTTTATCACTATGTAGTGTAACCAAAGTTCTGGATTCTACACCCTCTGTGTCATTCCTAATGAATGTTAATAGTGGATCAGCAGCCCAGTGGCAGCAGCAGCCCGGGGCATGCCTGACACCTCAGGCTACAAGCTGGGTGTTAAAGAACCCTGCAAGGCATTAGAATGTTTCTGTCTTCACACCAGTGTGTCATCTGTGATAACTCCTCTCTGGGGAGGCGTCAGCACCTTCACACCCAGCCTGAGGGGTCATGTTTGCTAATGGGCTGTTAGGGACTGGCAGTTGTAATGACCTAGATCATCAAAGTATCCTACAACTCATAGAGTTAAATCACCCTTAGTGAAACTCCTCGCCCTGGGGGAGGTACTGGGCATTCCCACCTGCACCTGATTATATATAATCTTCAGGTTTTGGGACTTCTGGCACCAGTTCTTGGATCCAGAGGAGGACCAGAATGTCAACAGGACTGCAACTACCACTCTCAACAAGACTGCAACCATCATCCTGACCAAAAGGTTTCTTTTCCTTTTAGTTTGGACTCAGGGGGACCGCGTGGTGCTCAGGACAGGCGCTAACGAACACTGTCCTGTTTCTGTCCCAGGGTGCTGGGTTATACATCTGTTCCTTGTGGGTTAAAACCAGTTTTTCTCTGTATAATTTTATTTATTGTAATCATTTTAGTATATTGACTTGTTCATTTCCCCCACCAGTTCACCTTTAAACCAACAAATTACATGTATCTGGTGTGCCTTCCCTTTTCAGGGTAAGAAATTTTAAATGGCAGCTGCAGTGAGACTGAACATTGTCTCAAAGAAAAATCATGAAGAGAATTTTCAAATTATAAAAAAAAAAATTAGTTAGTGATCATCAGAGTAGTATATATTCCCAGGAAATAGTAGAATTCCCAGAATAGTATATATTCCCAGGAAACTGGGAAGATGTAGGGGGGTGTGTTTATAGAATTCGCAATGGAGATGAGGAAGAAGTGTCCATTAATCACCAGATACCCACTAAAGCTGCTCTATCTCTCCCCTCTGCAACTGGACAAAGGGGAGAAAATATAACAAAAGGTTTCATGAGTTGAAATAAGGGCAGAGAGAGATCACTCACTGATCACCATCATGGGCAAAACAGACTCAAAGTGGGGATATTAATTAAATTTATTACTGACAAAATCAAAGCAGGACAGTGAGAGTAAAATAAATCTTAAAAACACCTTTCTCCCACCCCTCCCTACTTCCTGAGTGCAACCTCCTGCCCCTGCCCAGCAACACAGGGAGAAAGGGAATGGGGGTTACAGTCAGTTTGTCACACATTGTTTCTGCTGCTGCTCAGGGAGGAGTCCTTCCCCTGCTCCCCTGTGGGATCCTTCCCACAGGAGACAGTCCTTCATGAACTTTTCTAACATGAGTCCATCCCACAAACTGCTTCCACATAGGCCTCTTCTCCATGGGGTGCAGACCTTCAGGAACAAGCTGCTTCAGCATGGGTTCCCCACAGGGCCACAAGTACTACCAGAAAAACCTGTTACAGCGTGGGTTCCTCTCTCCACAGGTCAGCAGATCCCTGCCAGGACCCTGCTCCAGCATGGCATCACAGCCTTCTTCAGGCATCCACCTGGTCCAGCATGGATCTCCTCCAAGGGTTGCAGGTGGATCTCTGCACTCCTGTGATCCTCCATGGACTACAGGGGCACAGCTGCTTCACCATGGTCTCCACCAGGGGCTGCAGGGGAACATCAGCTCTGGCATCTGGAGCACCTCCTCCCTTCTCCTTCTCCACCAAATTTGATGTCTGCAGAGTTGTTCATATGTTCTCACTCCACTCTTCTCTGGCTGCAATTTTCATTTGCACGAAAACTTTCCCTTCTTAAAAATGTTATTACAGAGGTCTTACTATAATTCCTGATTGGCTTGGTCTTGGCCAGCTGGCTGCCATTGGCCCTGTCAAACATGGGGGAAGCTTCTGGCAGCTTCTCACAGAAGCCACCCCTGTAGTGCCCCCTGTTACAATCTGCTTAATCAAAGAGGAGGAAAGAAAACTCTCTGTGGATTGCAGAAAGAAATTTAGGTTGGAATATTCCCCGAAACAGGATTAAAACTCAAACTAAGTCATATGTTGTTACCAAAACCGGATGTTCTTACTTTATTAACTGCAAAAGAGGTAAAAGAGAAAGAAAAGGAAAAAAACAAAAAAGAAAAGAGTTGGAAAAAGTTAAGGTTACTTTAAAAGCATAGGACAGTTTACCACCACAGTGCTACCTTTCTGCTGAGATGAGGAGTAGAGTGGTGAAGAAGTTTCTGCCTTTTTTTTCTTTCTGCAATTTATAATGGTTATTTCTGTCCTCAGTGGAGTCTGACAGCTTGTTTAGAAGGGAATCCTGCTGTGGTAGAGGTTTAAGAGGTGTGGTTCCTGCAGCTCATGCGTGACTATGGTTGTGCTTGGGCTGCTTGCTCCAGGGAGGTACTCCTCATGTCCCAGCAATGAGTTTGTGTTCCATCACTAGGGGATGCAGGATTGGGGGTTTTCACAATTCACTTGTGTAACACAGCTGGTCAGCTTCAGTCTTCTTAGGCAGAGAGACAGAGAGACTTGCAGAGTGGGTGTCTCTCTTCCTCTGCTCTCCTGGTTTTGCACAGTTTTTGCTTCACTTTATATAGAGTTTAAGACTTTTCTGCTATGGTTCATTTTGCAAGTAGTCTTCAGGTGTCCAAAGAGAGATAACAAAGCAGGGGCAATGAAGAAGCACTTTTTGGAGGATTTTTCATATTATCAATTTTCTACACCCCTCACTACCAAAACCTGGACACGGAAACCCAATACATGAGGCTATGGAATTTTTCATCCTATAAGGAGTTTAGATTATGTTACTTAAAGAATTTAAACTGCTTGATCATGGGGCAGTTGCTCTGGAATTTATTCCAAATATGTCGTGAAGCCAACAAAACAATGTAAAGGATTATTTAAAAAAGGAGGTTAGTATTCTAGTTACTCATATTTTATGGATAAAACTGTTTTTGACTGTTCTTTGTTTATAACGAAGTGCAACAGGATAACAGGAGCTTCAACTGGGTCTAGAAGACAAACAAAGAGTTTCATTTAAGGGGAGTTGTTGCAGTCTGTTCTGAGGAAAGAACCAAATCTGTTCACATCATTTAAGAGTCTGCATATGACAGAGTGGGTGATATTTTGTTCACACAGTGAAACAAACTGACTTGTATTGTGTTCCAGGATAAAGAGAAGTGAAAGCAGGTGCAGTGGGACAACATAGCTGGTAAAACCAAAGGAATTTGAAGCCTGTTGGAAATAACTTTGGGAACAATACTAATCCTTTTGTAACAAAAAAGAAAGAATTAAAGTGGTTGGTAATAGCAAGATACTTACTGGAATCAGTAGTTACAGACATTCAAATTCATTCCTGACCTGTGTTCTTTCAATTCACAAAAGACTGCAGATTTAGGCTGTGATGAAATCTGAGGTCAGAGAAATTTTAGTCCCTTCCACTTTCCCAGAGGGCAGCAAACAGAGATTTCTGTGTAAATTTCAGAGAATAAGGAAAACTGAAAAATTTTTGGCATCTAGCCAACCTCCACTGGCATGTTAAATGTATTACAGATAAGCTTGGATGACAGGCAGGAGAGTCTGGGCATTCAAAGTAAGCAAAAGGAGAAAGGTTCAGCTATTCTCTCTGAAAGACCTTGCCCCATGATGCCCAGATGATGGGAGAGAAGACAAAAAAAAAACCAACCAAACAACCTGTTATTCCTAACTTCTGCATAATTCTTTGAATTGAAGAAGAGTGCAGGGAAGTGAGTGTGGAACACTTTACCTTTGAGAGAGAAATCAATGAGCAATTTCATAAATGTTTTCATGTGATGTCTGTCTCCCAGGGGTTGTCACACAACAGCTTTTTGGGAAAAAAGAATATAGGTATCACTGAACTTGAAAACTGTCCTGTAAATCTCTTATTTTCAAGAAATTCAGATAAAAATGCCAAGGCACCACTGGCTGTTACCATTTATCACTGATGGGTGTGTGCCTGGAACAGGAAAAATAAATCTATGTAATATTGTTCAAATCAGTTAAATTAGTATTTCAAAATAATAATGCTCTTTTGAACATCAAAAAATTAAAATTTTTAATGTTGTTTTTAGGTTTGGAACCATAAATATATTAACTTGGATTTATTGGTGAAGCATTGTTCTACAAGTGTGTTGGGCCATCCAGTCTCCTTCTTTTTCTTACGTGGTGTGTTCTCCAAATCACAGAGGCATATTTTTACCCTGCTATGAAATAAATGAAAGGATATTAGAGGAAGATAGGGCAGATTGCAGTGACCAGGCACAGGGCTTGCTCAGGCAAGTGTACTGACCAGCAACAATTTACAACCAGACACTTGTATACCCCATTTTGTCTGTTCCTCCTTAGCTCCCCTCTGTTCCTCCTGCACATTACTTCATTAGTTGGCACAGTCCCAACAACAAGTTGGACCCTCAGATTCTCATCCTTACCAGTTTCAGAGTCACGGTTTGCTTGAAGTTTTTTAATCACAAGATCAATTCACACACTTAGAAATAAATGACTGACAAATGCTGACAAATGCTTGTTTCTTGTCTTCATCTTTGTTATGTTTTTCTGTCAGGTTTATGCCTCCAAATATTTTGTTAATGGTTTCCCCATTTTCCTTGTGTCCCATTTGACAAGGTTGTCAATCAAAAAATCTTACTGAAATAAGCATTCCCATATTCAACATACCATAATTATTACTTTGACTGGCTAGGCTTGGTTGTCCCTCCCTTATCATTTGCCAGTCAGGTTTGTGTCTCTGTATATTCTTGTGTATGGTTTTCCTCCTTTCTCCTTATCCATTTTAACTCTAAAAGCATCCTACAAATGACACCCTTAAAGGAGCAGAGACTTTCTCTTTCCCCATATCCACCCATATTGCCACATCCTTTGTGACTCTACCTTTAGCCACATCTCTTTATGTCCCTTCTGGCAGCTCCCTTGTGATCCAAACCCAGGTCTTCTAAATACTGCTTAGTATTCTATATATTTACTAGTCCTGTTCAATAATTTGCTTTATGACAAAACAGGCTGTCATTGTTTAACCCCAGCTGGCAACTGAACACTATGCAGATGCTCGCTCATTATCCTCCAGCAGAATGGAGGAGAGAATAAATGTACAAGTGAGAAAACTCATGAGTTGAGATAAAGACTGTTTAGTAGGTAAAGGAAAGAGTCACACAAGCAAACAAATGAAAACAGCTCCTTCCAGCCATCAGGCATGTGTTCAGCTACCTCCAGGAAGGCCAGGCTCCATCACACATAATGGTTATTTGGAAAGATAAATGACATCACTCCAAGCATTTCCTCCTTCTACTCTTCAACTTTCATTGCTGAGCATGACACCATGTTTTATTTTTTATGACTATGAAATACCATCTCTCTTTTATTATTTTTACTAATTGGATTTTATAATTTAAAATACATATTTAATTTGGAATTTTCTCATTAACAAAGGAATTTAAAGTAAGGAATATTAACGTTTATATTATTTACTTATACATGTAAATACAGAAATATACAATATATTGTATTACATATAGTGATCACATGTGACCAATTTTTCCAGTATTTCTTATTCCTTTCTTGTAATATATTTTGGAGTAAAACAAATTATAAACAGATAACACATTTAAATTAAAGGTTGTTTCCAAAAAGCATGTAAGTCTCACACTGTAAGAGACCCAAAGCGATCATTGAGTGAAATTTTCTGCTCCCTGCAGGACTACCTAAAACTAAGCAATAGGACTACGATCCTTGTCCAGATGCTCCTTGAGCTCTGACACTCTTGGTGCCATGAGACTTCCCTGAGAAGTCTGTTACGGTGACCAACCATCATCTCAGTGAAGAATCTTTTTATAACATGAATTTGCTTTGATACAACTTTATTCCATTTCCTCCTCTTCTATCATGGGTCACCAGAAAGATATCAGCACCTCCCACTCGACTGCCCTTGAGGAAGATGTAGACTGCAATCAGGTCTGTCTTCTGTTCTCCAGGCTGAAAAAATCAAGTGACCTCAGCTGCTCCTCCCAAGTCTTGCTTTCAAAGCCTTTCACCATCTTGACTGCCCTCCTCTAGACACATTCCAAAAACTTTATATTTTTCTTAAATTGAAGTGCCAAAACTGCACACAGTACTCAAGTACCATGAAATTCAGTGAGGGAAAATGCAGGGTCCTGCATCTGGGTAGGAATAACCTGAGGCACCATTACAGGCTGGGGAATGCATCTGGGGAAAGCCTGATGAAAAGCAGCTCTGCAGAGAAGGACCTGGGAGTCCTGGTGGACAACAAACTCTGCATGAGCCAACAGTGCACCCTTGTGGTCAAGAGGGCAATGGAATCCTGGGATATATTAGGAAAGCATTGCCAGCAGGTGGAGGGAGGTGGTCCTGGCCCTCTACTCAGCTCTAGTGAGGCCTCATCTGGAGTGCTGTGTTCAGTTCTGGGTTCCTCAGGACAAGAGAGACATGGAGCTCCTGGAGCAGGTCTAGAGGAGGGCAACAAAGATGATCAAGGGACTGACACAGCTCTCTTATGAGGAAAGGCTGAAGAAACTGACCCTGCTCAGCCTCAAGAAGAGATGACTGAGAGGGAATCTTCAGAGGGTATCTGAATGGGAGTGCCTAGAGGATGGAATCAGCCTCTTTTTTGATGGTGCCAAGCAATAAGACAAGAGGCAATGAGCAGAAATAGATGCACAGAAAGTTTCACCCAAATATGAGGTAGAACTTCTTTACTGTGCGGGTGACCATACACTGGAACAGGTTGCCCAGAGAGGTTGTTGAGTCTCCCTCACTGGAGATATTTAAGAACCTTCTGGATGCAATCCTGTACAATGTGCTCTAGGACAACCCTGCTTGAGCAGGGAAATTGGACCAGTTGACCTACCACGGTGCCTTCCAATCTTACCCATTCTGTGACTCTGATTCTGTGAGGTGAGGCCACATCAGTGCAGAGTGGGACAATCACCTTCCTTGACTGGTTGGAGATTCTGTGCCTGATGTGCCCCAGGGCACAGCTGGCCCTATTGGTGTCTGAAGCACATTGTTGACACATAGTCAACAAATTCCCAGACTTCTTTACATGGGACTGCCCTCCAGCTGCTCATTCCACAATTCGTATATATTTGTATGTATTTCTATAGAGCAAAGTATTTGTTTCAGCTATACGTGGCTTACCTGTGAAGCTGAATTCTGAGGGAATGCAGATGTTGGATCTAAAATCAGATGTACAGTTATAGCTGCTTCCAATGCATATAATCATGTTCATATATCACATACAGAAAATAAGGAAAACATTTCATAAATTTCCTAATATCAAGTTTGAAAGATTAAAAACAGATTTCTTTTTTATTTTTTATCTCCAAAGTTTCATGTAATTTCAACTAGACAAATAAATGCTGAAATCATCAGCTCAAGTACTATACTCATGCAGTGCAACTACACTGTGCAATTAAATTGGAATTAAAATTACTTTGAAATTATAAACTGAGTAAACTACTGCAGGAAGTTATAAGTAATATTGTATTTGTGCTACATTTGTGCTGCATTTCATTTAAAATTCACCTGAAAATATAATTAAATCAGTATTAGTTACTTAGTTTTATGTTAATTATATTTTATTGCAAACACAAGAAGAAAGAGAAAAATCACAATTAAGCCAGCATTTTAAAGACAAGTCCTTAGAGTTAGGGATTTTTTTTAAGAAAATGCTTTCTATGCACACTGTCGTCATAACAAAACCCAAAAAGGTAGTTAATGTATACAAGGACATGCTTTGGATGTTTGCTGGTGGTTTGTAATGCCTTCATGTCTCATTACCAGAAGATTATTTGTAAAGCAAGATGCCTTTCAGTGTAATATCAAAATCTGATATAAAAAGATATCAAAATGGTTGTGGCATATCTTCAGCTTTATGGAATATGGCTTCTATCATGACTCACTGTTAGGAGTGTTTCTTTTTTGATTATTAGCACTATCAAGGAAGTATATACTAGTAACACATAAAATCTCCAGGTTTGTGTTTGACACAAGGCAGTACACATAAGGGCATATACTGAAACTGTATTTTTTATCAACACCAAAAAGCACAGATCATTTTACAGTTATGAATTCATCTTAAATACATGTTTTGCTAGAAATAGTGTTAAAAATATTTATTTAGGCTAAATTTTAAAAAGTCTTCATGTTTATTCAGCAAAACTAACTTAAAATGCATGGTTGATATTTGAGGGTGAAGATTATAGATTTTTTATGGAGTTATAAGGTATTCCTATTATAGCAAAATCATCTACAAAATGAATTTATGTGGAATAACACATGTAATAACTGAAGTGGTACAACTGTGAGGGAACAACTTACTTGTTCTACTTAAGAGTGATTTGATATAACTAGAAAGATTCTATAACTGCTCAGGAATACCTCAAGTGGTCTTCTTCATGTATTGAGGTGATGAACAACCAATCTTCAAAAGTAGTTTTGATATAATTTTTTTCAATTAACATTTAATGTTTAACAAAATGCATTTAATTTAAAACAGTGTAGTTATTGCTTATATTTCTTAAAAAATAAATATGTACTTTAAGGTGGCAAATAACTTCTGCAGTTAATGTAACAAGATAAAGGCTAATATGCAACATTTTTATGCTAGCAGAAGAAACAAACTGCTGAACTGCTGGACTTCTCTGAAGAACGGCAGTTTACAACACACAAGAATTAAATTTTTTTCTTCTTTCTGAGACATTTTATTAACCTGGGACTTCTGAAGAAACAGACAGCCCTTCAGAAAGCTGGGACTATGGATTTATGGCCATGAACACCAGAGACTCTTTTAAGAAAATCCCACTGTTTCTATTTTAGCTGATGGGTTAAGTGATCTTAGATGACAAGGAAGCATATAGAAGAAGCAAAACATAACACAGACATACAAAAACAGCAGTGTATTCCAGAGAGTATTTAGAAAATATCACAGAGATACCAATGCATTTATTATCAAAGAAAAAGAAGACTGAATACAAGAGAATAACTACTGTAAGTGCATGATCTATGTTTTTAAAAGTACCTGTCAATACAAAACTAGAATAGCATTGCTAACACCTTCCATTATAATGATGATGAGCATGCAACTCACAAAAAATTTCCTTGTTACTTTTAATTATGGATTTTTTTAAGTGCATAGCAGACACTTTTGCACTTAGCTATCTGCAGGAGAACATTCCTCTAGGGAGTTATATATGGGAAGGATGTACTTATCCATAAGGAAAGGATCATCCTCTTAGCTATGAACATAAGTTTAAGAAGCAGTTTCTTCTCTTGCACAGTAAAATCGTTTAATGACAAATATCTCAGAAACCATCTGTCTAAAGCTTAAATGCCTGATTTAATACTAAATTTATTCAGTTAAAGCTTCCCCTTTCCTTCCTGTTGGTAACCCAACTTTCATAATTGTGTGAAGTAAGGTAACACGCAGGTACCCTTGTAATGCCAGGCAGTAGAAGGATCGTAGGAAAATTTATTTCCAAAGTTGAGAATGCTAGACTTAACATTGGTCCTAAAGACTCTTCAAATGCCGGGACTGGGGGAAGACACACTCCCTGCTCTTCCCAGGGCTTTTATAATTTCTTCCCCCTACCTCCCCGCCTCATACCAGGGACCATTTTTCTGGAACACAGGAGAAGAAAGCATCTAAAACTGTCTCTGGGGAAAGATGCTTCTCCTAGGCAGGAAAGAGTTCTTAATCAAAACAAACTGCAATCTTCTCGGTCTTCTACCCTTTCATATAGGACAACAACTGTTTTCCTGAAGACTAAGAGGAAATAAAACTCTTCTTCTAAAACAATTGTCAATAACATTGCCTCGAGCTACTGGTAATATAATTCTTACTAGTGTTTTTGTAATAATTAGCATTTCCTAGTGAATGACAGAACAGTTTTATAAATAAAAATGCAGAGTATCTTTATTAAGGGTCAGGAAAAATCAGAATTCCAGAACACATTTGCTTGGAAAATATGCCAAACTTTCAAATCAAATAACTAAATTACTATTAAGTCATCAAGACCCGATTCTTCTCTTTCTTCTATCAGTTAGCTTGGTTTGACTAATGTAAAGAAAGCTATTACTGAATTATAACAGATCAAGAAAATAAACTTTATATTTCATATAATTTATATCTGTTTGTATTCCAACACAGTAAGTAAATTATGCTGTACTGTAAGAGAATTAATTACTTTTGCTGGCATATACTTGAGTGTCCTTTAGTACAAAAATCAGTGTCTATGAATTAAGTTAAAAATCAGAATCAAATTGAGAACATAAATAGGATACAGGACCTACTGATCCAAGACTGATTATGGCAGCTCTAATTCCTTCAAATGTTGGGGATTTTTTTGTTATTGCCTTGGCTCTAGTCACCTTCCAGCAAAGATCATAAAGCAACCAGTTTTACTAGCCTTAATAAACTAGAATTCTTTTTGAAGTATTATCACAACAAATAAAATCAGTGGAACTACTAGCATTTTAATGTATCAGCCTGTGAGGGTCAGGTAGCAGAATCTCATCCATGAGATTGTATTACTTTTTTTATTTGAACCTCTGAACATTATTGGGTGCCACATCTATTCAAGGTGTGACTGCTGTTGCACACTTTCTATTTCAAAAAAGTATAAGGTAAAAACCAAGTGAAAACTGAAAGTCTACAGATTCTATCTATAGATTTAGTAATTTCTATGTTATACTAGGTTTGTATTTTGGCATCAGACTACTCTTTTGCTGAAGATATTAGTATGATGCTATGACAAAATATTAAGTTTCTTTGTTGTCTTTTGCAGGTCCTGCAGGAGAGAAGTCTGCTGACTTTAGTCTTTCTATTTAAAAAAGGAAGTGCAAAATAACAATAAATGCAATTTAACTATTATGGTCTGAAGCAGGACTTTTTAACATTAAAAGGGGAGATAATCTATAAGATGATTTCAAATAAGCATAGAATAGTGATCATACAAGTACAGCCACTAGAAAAATCTGTTAGCATATTTATCTATACTATTCATAAGAGTAGATGATTGTGATGGTGTTGATTTTACAACACAAGAGAAATTTATCTTACTGAAAATCCAGATACTATAAGAGTGCTAATGTTGCTAATATATCTTGCAAAAACAATTCCCTGAATACAAGTTGAATAAACACTATCCTCATGAAAAGTCCACATTTATAGTGTGCACATGGAGAGCTGGACAGGGAAAAACTACCTCAGACTTTCTTTTCAGTGAAATTCTATAGTTAACTCTTTTTTTTTTTTTTAATGTGGCAAATATTCTTTTAATCCCTCACTTGCAAGAATGTTATAATTTTTGTCAATTTAAGAGAATAAATATATTAGACACTAGTGTGCAAAGTTGAACTTTTTTTTAAAACTACTATCAGAATTCAGATGAATATTGTTTAATCGAGTGACCTGATAAATGCTTCATGAAAGAAAAAATACTTGCAGGTTTTTTAGAAACTTCCTAAAGCAATAGTGATGGCCAACACAGAAACCTCTATAGGCACAATGGAAATGCTGGTCCACTGTTGCTAAAATTCACATTTACAGCATATAAAACTCTGATAAACATGATAAGCTTTTTAGATAAAACATTTCCTTTTGTTTTTTACCAACAATGCTAATATTGCCAGTATAAAACACTGTAAAAGATGCTTGAAATACTGTATCTTTCAAAGGGAGATTATTAAGCTACAGATCTAAGAATGAAACAGATTTTTCCCTTCTCATGCTGTTGCACATAAATATATAAACCCCACAAACATATATTTTTGTATATGCTCTAAGAAACAGTGATATATATATTTCTGTGCATTTTTCAAAGGTAAATTTTCAGGATTTATGACCTACATCTTACGTATGTTGAGTACTGCTTGGCGTCTTCATAGTTTTTGAGAGTAGCAGCTTCATCCTTTCCATTTGTTTCACAATGATATCAGAAAACCTTCATAAGTTATCTGTACTTTAGCTATTGACTTTTACTATGAACAAATAATCAATCAGCAAATAATCATAGAATGGTTTGTGTTTGAAGGGCCCTTTAAAGGTCATCTAGTACTACTCTCCTCCAATGAGCAGGTACACTTGCTACTAGATCACTCAGAGCCTCATCCAACTTGACCTTAAATATTTACAGGGACAGGACATCTACCAACTATCTGGGAAGCCTTTAACAACTCTCATTAAAATCTTAAGTCTTATGCCTAGTATATATACTCTCTTTTCGATTGAAATTATCATCCATTGTCTTATCACTACAGGTCCTGCTAAAAGATCTGTCCCCATCTTTCTTATAAGACCATTTTAAGTACTGAAAGACCACAATAAAGTCTCCCAAGGACTTTCTCTCTTCCAGCCTTTCCTCATAGAAGAGATGTTCCATCTCTCTTATCATCTTTTTGGCCCTCCTCTGGGCCCTTTCTGACAGGTCTTTTCATGCCTTTCTTGTGCTGAGGACCCCAAAGCTGGATGCGGTACTCCAGATGGTGTTTCAGTAGAGCAGAGTACAGGGCCAGTATCACCTCCTTCACCCTGCTGGCCATACTTCTTTTGTTGCAGCTCAGGATGCAGCTGGATTTCTAGGCTGCAAGTGTACACCACCCACTCATTTCCAGCTTTTCATTCACACAGTCCTTCTCATTGGGGCTGCTCTCGAGCTGCTTATCCCCCAGCCTGTATTGATACCAAGAGTTACTCTGACCCAGGTACAGCAAATTGCAGTTAGCCTTCCTGAATTTCATGAGGTTCCCATATGCCAAATTCTCAAGATTATCTAGGTCCTCTGAATGGTATCCCATCCTTTAAGAGTGTAAACAGCAGCTTGGTGTCATCTGCAAACTTGCTGAGGCTGCACTTGGTTCTGCTACCTGCATTGTTGTCAAAGTTATTAGACAGCACTGGTCCCAGTACAGATCTCTGAGGGACACTTGTTGTCACTGATTTCCATTCACTGAACTGTTGACCACTGTGGTGCCCGTCTCAAATCACCTCCTTGACCCCCATGTGCCTTAATGTAGCTTTTAGGAGGATTTGTTCCATGATCTTCCCAGGCAAAGAGGTGAGGCTGACAAATTGGTAGTTACCTGCATCCTCCTTTCTACCATTTTTAAAAATGAGTGCAAAGTTTCTCTTTTTTTCAGTCACCTGAGACCTCATCTGACTGCCATAACTTTTTGAATATCATGGAAAGTGGCTTGGCAACTACAACAGCCAACTCCTTCCAGACTCTGGTCCTCAGGTAGTCTCAGACTTGGTCTTCACTTACAGTGGGAAGACCTTTGGTCCCCCAGTCCCTGCTTTGTCCCCTCCCATCCACTCAAGAGACATAGGAAGAGAGGTTGTCAGTGAAGACTGAGGCAAAGAAGTTGCCTGTGCACCTCAGTCTTCTCCTCATCTGTTGTTATCAGTTTAACAATCTGGTTTATCAGGGGATACACCATCTTTGACCTTCCTTTTCTGGCTGATGTAAAGCTATAGAAGCCTTTCTTATTACTCTTTGTGTCCCTTGCCAAGTTGAGCTCCAGATGGGCCTTGACCTTTCTATTGCATCTCTACATAACCAGGTATCATCCCTATACTCTCCCCAGGATACTTGTTGCTGCTGCCTCCACATGTGCATCTCCTCACCCTTCAGCTTGACTAGCAGCTCTTGACTCAGCTAGGCTGCTGTCTTGCTCTCCCATCCTCATTTCTTACATATGGAAATCAAAAGCTCTTGTGCTCTGTGGAAAGTATCCTTAAAGATGAGTTCTGTTCTGCTTTATTGATCTGACAGCAGTTTCCCAGGAGGTCCAGTTCACTAGCTTCTTGGAAAGCTGGAATTTTGCATGCTAAACTTTAGGATCCTGACTTTTCTGTTCACCTGACCCATATCCTTCATAACTGTGAACTCCATCAATGTATGATCACTGCAACCCAGGCTGCTTCCAATAATCAATAGCTGAAATACAGCCAATTGATTATATGTTCATAGTAAAAATTAAACCTATTGTTTGCATCCAAAAGAGGATAAGTACTGATCCCCAGTTTCACAAGAAGTATGTTTGGTCTGCCTAAGCTTTGGTGTTGAGCCTACACAACTGTGTCTGATGTAGTTACCACTCTGTTCTTTGACAGCTCTGTGTTTGTTGGACATATTATTATTCATGATGAAATCTTCTTATAAAGCTTCACAAGAAGCTACTGAGAATATTCACTGTGTGTTATATTCTGGGTTTCTTTTTCCTTCTGGGACCTTTCAGCTTAACAAGATGGCAGTCTGCCTATCAACGGAGACAGACAATTGCAACTAAAATCTTTCTACTCTATCCTACCAAATAGTTTGACCTTGGATGACAATTTCTTCAATATATAATATGGCTTAGAGAGAGAGATCTTCAATAATGTTTATTAAGGTATTTCTATTTTTTTTGTTAATATAAAAATTATCAACACATCTCTGAATCCTGTAGAGTCATGTGTTTTACCGCTTTAAGTTTTTGAGAAGACATCAATCATGCTGCATTTATTCTCTTATTTTCAAAAGTGAAGCACTGATTTTGTATATATTTTAATATTACAGCATTAATGTTAGTAGAATTGCTTTTGAAAGAGAAGAACAGGATAAATAAGGTGGCAGGAAACGGTCTGTTATGTGATACTTTCTGCAAGATACTTCCCTTGCTATACTTTCAGATAGCTGTGTTTCATATTATAGGCATAAATAAACAGAAAATATTAATATAGGTATGTACATATATATCTGTGTTTACTTGCTGCATAATTCTAATAGACTCACATATATAAGCCTCATATGTGAACATATATGAATATCGGTATATCCCACCTTACCTTAAGAAAGTAATTAACATATATATGGGAACTTTATGGACACATTCTGTATAGTCAGTGCAGAGAAAATCTCTAGAAGAAAAGTTAGATACTTAACATATTTTCTCTCTACTAACTTTATAGGGAGCTTAGGGCAACCCTACTTCTTATTCTGTCTTCTTTCTATACTTAGTATGTCCACATCAGCTTTTATGTGACAGCTGATTTTTGTGTAGGAAAAAAACGTTTTACTTCTCAACTCCTTTTTTGTGATCTTTTTTATATTCTTTGATTAAAACCTTAATCAGTGAAGGCTCAAGAATTCAGGAATTTCAGTTTTATACAGCTGAAAAGTTCTGAGGATTTAGAAAAGGCTTTTGATGGGAATCACTCATGAATATGTGTGACATTGTACTGATTCCCAGACAAACCTGTCAATGTTTTTGAATGTTTTTGTACAGGCAGTCAACTTTGTATCATTAAAAATGGGAACCGTAGAACAGGTGACAGTAATAGGGAATAGATTACGGTTGTTATGATAATCACAGTAATACAGAAATCTATTGAAAAGAAAAAAAATTGTGACTGAGAACAAACACGAGTGCTCTATTACCTATATTAGCTCAAGAAAATGCAAATAAGTATGTTACATCTTTATTCCCTGCTGTGGCTACCTGTGTCCAGGAAAGATTAATCCCAGAAAAGGTGGTAGAAGTTTCTCCATGAACAAGCACCTTAGGGAGGTTTCTAACTTAAAACGTTTAACATTATACATGACTTCCCAAGAGCTCTGACACTAATAAGCTGCTTAGGGAGTGTGTTGAATCAGTGTACTCTTTGATAGTTTTAGTTGCAATCACTTCCTCGTCACTTTTAAATCTTTTTGGCTTCTGGAAGATTCCTTAATAAAAAGAAGAAATGAAAGTTGATCAAAGGTAAGCATTCAAACAAAGCTTTTCAAAAGCAGTTAGTCTGTGTGTGTCTGTTCCAGCATAATGAATATGAGGGTGAGCTTGAAAACCTTTGAAAATGTTACCTCTATCTCCCTCAGAAACTATGATTTCTTCTAAGCATTGAGTATGTTTATATGCCATATCGATAACATAGGCCACTCACATGACATGATTAATATTCAGGCTTCAGTGTTGGAATCTAAATGATGCCATGATAAAAGAAAATAACTTATGCAAATGGGGATGTAACTACAGATAATGTGGTAATTTGTTTCTTGACCCTATCGATATTGCGATCTTCCAAAAATAAAGTGTTAATTCATTATTTAATTTAAATATCTGCTTTAAATTACTGTCATTTTCAACCAAGGCAGCACCACAAAAATTCCTGTTCTGAACAACATGAAAGCAGCAGGAAAAGGAGGAAAATCAATGACAGACAGTGAGTACTTTCAAATTAATTGAAAGGGATAACATAAAAAAATAGTTGATAATGTATATAAATAGACAAATAGTACTAGAAGATGAATACCAGAATCATGGTACAATAACAGAGCATCTTTGGACTTTGAAGAGGTTGAGCTGTATTATGATACAATCACAAATTCTGAGAGAGGTTTGTAAATGTTAATGACCTCTCAAGAGGAATAAGAAGGAAAAAATGGAGACCAAAAAAGGTAAGTATATTTAAACCAGAATCATTACACTGACATTAAATAAAAAGTATAATATATGGCATCAATATTTATTGAAATTAAAATATCAATAAGATAAATATTAATATAAATAACAATGGGGAATAGATTACACTTCTGACTCTGTTCTTAAATAACAGGAGATTTGGTGTTATGATTTTTTTCTGCAAGAATACCAGGCAAGCAGGTTTCTCTGAATTTATACATAGTGACATCATTACTCTCAGGAGAAGATGCTTGACCTAACCAAAGTAATAGATGTTATACAACTGTTTGAACTTTAAGGTAATTAAACCCCATTAGGCAGTAGGTAGATGCTAAAGTTTTGAAATGCTTGGCAGTAATTTTTCACATTACTAGAGACTCAATATATAGATTTGCTGGAAGTTTTATGGCATCATTATCCTTACACTGCTAAAAGTGCATATCAGCAGTCTCAGTTTCTAGTGTAATTCTCATCTGTAGCCATAGAAAAGATGCCAGTGGGTATACAGATCTAGCCTCTATGGAGGCTATTAAATAATCATTGGATAAAATACAAAACTAATATAGAGGCACAGATAAAAGCATCATCTCATTCTGTCCAAGAATTGTCCTAGCTATCAGATAAAATGCAATAGCTAATCTTCATTACTTTATTCTTAAACAATTAGTCCTTAGTTCTGTTACATAGTGAGGAACAAATGCATAAGAATATGTCTACAAAAAAAACCAAAACCAAAACAAAACAACAAAAAAAACCCCTGTCAAAACCCCTAGAGAACACAGGTTTGACAGAAAAGAGAAATATAGAATGAAAATAGGTATTTTGTTATGACTTTTAGGGGGTTTTCCTTTTTTTTTTTTTTTTTTTTGGAGGAGGGTGGGGGTGAAGGAGGTGTGTGTTTTTTGACAGAATGACATAAAATAGCAAAACATTTACATGGGATAGATTCCAGCTAAAAGCAGCTAATCATTTTCAAGATTAAGATGCATAAATTCCATATGATGTTTTTAGTATATGTATTTCTGGTTTTGGAGTGTTTTATTGATCAGATGAGGGACATTTGTATTCATGGTACTGATTACTGAGGGTCCCTTTCCTGCATGTTTAACCATTTCATAGAATCATAGAATGGTTTGCACTGGAAGGGGCCTTAAAGATCATCTAGGTCCAACCCTCCCTGCCATGGCAAGGAAACCTTCCACTAGACCAGGTTGCTCCTGCTCCATCAAACTTGACCTTGAAACCTTCCAGGGATGGGGCATCCACAAGTTCTCTGGGCAACCTGTTCCAGTGCCTCACCACTCTCACAGTAAAAAATTGCTTCCTTATGTCCAATTTATATCTACCATCTTTCATTATCCCAAGACAAAAGTCATTATCCCTTGCCGTGTCATTACACATGCTGGTAAATTCTTTTACTCTGTCTTTCTTATAAGCTTCCTTTAAAGTATTGGAAGCCTTAAAAAAGTGCCCCCAGAGCTGTTCTTCATGCTGGACAACCCCTACCCTCTGAGTTTTGCTTCATATGAATGGTTCTTCAGTCATCTGACCATATTCATGGCCCTCTGGACACATTACAACAGGTCCACATTTTTCCTATACAGAAGACCCCAGCGATGGATGCAGTACTTCAAGTGGGCTCCCATGACAGAGCATGATACAATTGTGTTCCTGGGCTGCAAGAGCATGTTGTCAGACATTATACACAGAATGTGATTGCAAGGCTTTTGGATTCTGCAGTGGAAGTCAGGTACTTAAAAATAGCTATGCTGGTTCTGAATATTGAAATATTTAGAAGTATGTCTACATGTCTAAATTATTCTTTTACCCGAGTGATGTAGTGGGTGAATAATATTTTTAAAAGTGGGTTGAATAAGAATCAACATACTGAATTGCTCACATTAAGCAAAAGGAAATACTGAGATCGGGAATATCCTGAGAATGAATTCTTGCTGTAAAAATTGAGGGTTTTATCTACAATAGTAACATATTTTTTCATAAAAATTCCTGTTCTTCAGTACAAATTGATCAGTAAATAAATAAATAAAAAAATTGTTGGTTCTCTGCAGCTGCAATATTAATTATTTGCTTTTCCTTTGGAATAGATGTGGTTGATGTCTTGAACAGAACATCAGACATGCTCTTCAAAGGTACACTTCTGCATTAGGTATTGGAGGGTGTTTCTGGAGCACCTGGAAGAGAATTTCCAAATAAACATACTCTATAGAAAGGATTGGTCTTTTTTCTGGGAGGGAAAAAAAAAAAAAGGAAAGAAACCTCATTACAACTGTTTAAAAAAAATAAAAAATACAATCATTGGTATAGGACGATCAGGAGAATTTCTTCAAAAAACATATTAAACATATTTCTGTTCCAAACTATAGTTTAAAATAAATGTGGCCTAAGGCAACTTAGCTTAGACCAAAACTTTATGCAACAAAGGCAAGGGTTTTGGAGAAGTTATTTCCTGAATATCAGTTCAAAACTTTCATGAACTAATGTTATTATGGGACTTGAATTCCTGATTATTTTTGTGAGTTTTTCCCTAAGAACTGACTTTTTTTTTTCTTTTTCTTTTTAAATAATTAATTTTATTACTTTGTTTAAGCAATTAAAGATTCAAGTAGCAGAGGGGTCAAATCCTAGGCATGATTTCTGCATCAACTGATAAACCCATTCCTGTCATCCATGTGACAAAATGAAGCTCAAAAATATGCTATGTCTGGTAATGAAAAAAAGGTTTGTGGGTACTAATCACAGCTATGTTAAGTTTTCTATGCCCAGAAATTATGAGCTAGGTCAGCTACAGTGTTAGAAATTTTTACTGTGTTATAGTAATGCAAGATTGGAAGAAGAATATCTTTATTTACAAAAAAAAAATACCAATATTTGACAAAAAGAAGATAGTAAATCAAAAAATTAGATAAATTATGTTTCGATGTTCAGTGGCCTACAATGTTTGGGGACTTCACATGTTACAATGGTTTGATACTTGTGCAATAAGAAATGTGAGGTTTTGTTTCATCAGTTTTCTTATTTTCACATCTTAATAAATACTTTTAACAGTTGGAAAATTCTGAAGTAGAAGAATACTAATTGTCTCTGCAACAGAATTTTAACAAGAATGTTATATAATATTTATCTTATATCTCTAAATTATTTCATAATAACTCAGGCTGTGGGTATGCAATACTTAAATGTTCTTTCTTTATTGTATATGGAAAAAATGGTGATATTTCATCCTGCCCCTGAGGAAGTGTTTATCTTAATAAATAATGGTTTGATACTGTACATATGCCAAGTACTGGTTAATCTGAATTCGCTTTCAGTTTCTAATTAGACATCTGTTAAAGTCCATAACAGGAAATCTAATAGAGTTGCATTGTAATTTGTCAAAGAGATTAATGATTCACACTGTTAAAGTGTCTGTAAATGGAGTTCTTATGTGAGTCATTATATAAGTTGAAATTAAACTCTTTTGCTTTTATGGAAAATGTTTCCAATTTGTGTTATTACCAGCAATTATAACAGCAAAACATCCCCAAAAAAGAAAAGATCAAATGATAGAGCTATTTTTTGGCCATCATTCCCTAATTGGAATACTTGCGCTTAAACTAACTGCCAAAAGTAATGAAAAACATATTTTATCTCTTTTCTTCTCTAGCTTTTTGAAATTCCAAGATTTTAAAGAAAACATGCATAGAACATGCAAGTTGATGGAAAAATTTGTGAAATAACATTAATTATTTTCATACTATATAAAGAGTTGCACTAAAAATTCTCTTTTATTGAACTTATTCATTCAAACGATTGCAAGTGCAGGATGCATTTTATGTCCTATAGTAATTTGCAATCCTTCAGAAGTCAGCAGAAACTCAGTATGTCAATGAAGTATCACAGCTGAGTTAAGCAAGACTTTTTACTGCCTTCAAGTTTAAAGTATGTTTCAGTGTTTGGTAAATCGTGTCTTACTTTGCTTTGGGTTTGTTCTTTTAAGAAACATTCTGGAAAATAAGGACAGAATATTTCCTGTGCCAAAATAATGAAACAAGTGAATGAATTAATAAATAAATAAATCTTTTATGTCAGAGAAGTTACTATGGGCATCAAGAGCCCAGTGACTAAACAATAATTTATTGGGTGAAAAAAATGATAGCAATCTGTTTCCTCATTTTGCAGAGGAAGTCACTCATGTTCTGTCATGTGAAATTCCCTTCACACCTCTTAGAAGGCAGATGGTACACAAGATTTGCTCCTGCTGCTCTTGAAAAAAATGTCTTTTTCCAACACTGTAGCTTGTGTGTGGCAATACTTTGTCTTACTCACCAAGTAGATGGATGGTACAAAGTAATTCAACTCTGCCTATAGTTCTTGTGTATCTGCAAAGCATTTTTAAAAGGTAAGTTGCTGAATTTTGTCTTTTTGGATAATGATAATTGTTCCTAGTTAGCAAAAGCACAGAACAATTCATAATTGTTTCCAATTGTGAAAGCACATGTTGAATCAGAGAGAACACAATGCACAAGGTCAAAATTCCATCTGGTTTGTTGGAACAAGCTTGGTGGTGTTTAGCATGAGATCAGCAAGTTCCATTTCATATTGATTGTGCTTCAGAAGATGTCGTATTTAGAGTAGTTTATAAAAATTTATGGCCTTGTAAAGGTTTGTATATGCTTTCCAACATACTTGACTTAAAATAAACTAGAAAACATGACATTTAGAGGCTATAGATAATCTTTTTAATGGACAGGAAAAAATGTTACGAATCCGGTGTTAAATGAAAAAAAAAAAAATCCTGTTCTTTAATAATGCCAGGGAACATTTTAAATCCTCTATCTGTCTGCAAAATCATAATGAAATCTGAAAGCAGGATATGAAAATTGCAATACTTCCACAGATAATAATAAATTAAAAGTTAATCCAGAGAATATATTTGAACACTTAAATATGTGGAATTTAATTTTGGAAACAATCATAAAAATTTGATAGAATACTTCGAACTTCAATTTATTGAAAAAAAAATCAGCTAAAGATCTTATTTTTAAATATTTAAAACCAGATCTGATACTACTTTGAGCACCTGTTACCTCTTACTAAGTTACATGATCTGCACAAAACAGATGTTGACACATTTTCTTTATCATTGCAAATTACTGCAGACTTAAGCTAGCTGTAGGCACTGAAATGTGAATTTGTTTCTTTACATCAAATGCCTGAGTTAAACCCTCATCTTTTTTTCTACTCAGTGAGCAAAATAATGTAAATACTTTAAGAATGAAAACCAAACCAAGTCAAAAACAAACAAACAAAACCCATTGCTTAAAAATCAAAGTAAAATTGAATGGATAGTTGAAACTGTTGTGAGGTAATGAAAGACACTCCTGACTTTTGAACACTGTAAATAAAGTTCTGTAATCCAGCAAGTAGAATTAAGGTGGTACCTAACCTGCACACTTTAGTGTACTTAGTTATCTGCAGTACTTTCTGATATAACTGGGCTCTGATAGAAATACTAATATATTGCCATGTTGAAGTACTAACAATTTGTTATATCTCATTCTTTTACAAAGACCTGTGCCTGCTGAACCTGTACGTACACTGTAAAATTTTAATCTGAAGGGCTGATAGTTACCAGCTGCTGCTGTGTTTTCTGAGAAATTCCTTATAAGGCCAAGCACACTGACTTTTCATCAGAGATAGATTATGTCCAAAGGCCTTCAGGACTATTAAAAATGTATGGTTCTTTTTTTGAGCAAATACACTTGAAGATCTGCATGTTTTTGAATCTAATATTAATTCTCTATAACATTAGTCAAATGTCTCTTTCCGTCTCCCAGTTAGAAAAATGTTATTATCGTGTAAATTTCAGTTTGTTCTCTCCCATGGGAGTAGGGTGGCACTGTGAGCAAAATGGGAGATACTCCTTCTGTCAGCACTTTCAAGGCATCAGCATCTAGTATCTCCAGAGTGAGAGTGTCTGTATGTGCCCTATGTGTCTCTGAACATACATACTTAAACAGATGAGTTTCACATTTCTTTTTTTCAAGTAGACCCTAAACCTTTGCAAGGTTAGAGTTGAGTGCTAATTTCAGCTAGCTTGTTGAAGAGGCTGAACTCCAATATCTAGATGGAGACATTAGTTCCCATGTTTTGCTGTTAACAGGAACAGTTTGTTTGATGAGGCTAACTTGCTGTTCTATCCAAATTAATTTTAGCAAGACAGGATTATTCAGGTCCTAAGCATCAGGTCCTAGCCTGCGACTGTTGTGATTAACAACTCCAGAGAGAGGGCTAAGTGCATAACATTGTTAGCAGTCATTTAGTTCAATCAAGCAACAACAGAGCATGACACAAAATATCTGAATCCTCATGGTCAGAGAAAAAGAAGAACCATATCTAGATATTCATAAATCCCCTTTTTACACTTTTCCTCCAGATAATTGAAGCAGAATAGCTAACTAAGCTCTTTTCAAATTCTGCTAACAGAAATGAATCCCTTCCATACTCACGCACAATAAAACAAGTACACTCAATCTCTTCTCCACATACATATAAATTAGATATTTGGCTCTGTTTCTGAAGTTCCATTAACCTTTGTGAGTATATTTTCCTTCACCAATTAATTCAAGAATGTAGTGATTTGACCCTGACTGGCAGCTAAGCTCTACACAGCCACTCACTAACTTCCTCTGCTGCCAACAGGATGCAGAGAAAGAATAGGAAGAGCAAAAGATCCCAAAACTTGTGGGACAAGATAAGAATTGCTTACTAAATGAAGAAAAGAGGAAAAGGAGAAAAACAAGCAAAACAAGTGGCGCAAATACACTTATCCCTTCTATAGAAGAGCAAGTCAGTCCCTAAGCAACCTGTCCAAAACACTCCTCCCTTTAGATTTTTATAGCTGAAGCTGGCTCTGTCTGACATGGAGTATCCCTTTCATCATTTTGGGTGAGTTGTTTTGGTTATGACCCCTCTCCACTTCTTGTTCACTCCCAGATGTCTTGCTGTGGGGACAGCACGGGAAGTAGAGAAGGGCTTGATGCTGCATAAGCACTGCTCAGTAGTAGCTAAAACACGGATGTGTTATCAACACTGTTTTGATCACATAGCCAAAACTTTGCACTATAACAAGCTGGTATGAAGAAAATTCACTCCATCTCACCCAGACCCAGCACAAAGAAGACAAGGTAGGTGTGGCTTTCTTTGTACAACTGGCAGAAGCCTCATGTTCAAAGGTCCTGGTCCTCATAGATCACTTGATCCAAAAATTTGTTGGAAGGCCAAAGCAGCACACTATAAGCAAAGCAGAGTATTTGTGGAGCACCTTATCAACACCTTCTCGACACAAGGGATTAACAAATTGACAGAGGAATCACTCTGCTGGAACTGATTCTTACAAACAAAGAACTAGTCAAGAAAATGAAGACTGGAGGGAAGCTTTGTCTTAAGTAAATATGGAATGTGGAGTTTAGGATCCGAAGAAGAGGAAACAAGGCAAATATCAGCATCACAATCCTGGACTTCAGGCAAGTCATCCTGTTTATCGTGTTTGTCCTGTTTAGGGATTGCTTGGAAGAATCCCAGAGGATAGGGTCCTGGAGAGAAGAGGCGTCATGGGAGCTTGTTGATTTTCAAGGATCACCTTTCCAAGCTTGAGAATAGTCCCTCCCACTAAGCAGGAAAACAAAATCTGTTCACCATCTTCATTAATGATCTGGATGAAGAGATAGAAGGTCTGAAGACCTCAGCAGGTCTGAAGATGATACAAAACTAGAAGGAGGGTCTGATAGATCAAATGATTACATTGCCCTTCAGAAGGACCTCAACAAGCTTGAGAAATGGGCCAAGAAGTACCTGAAGAAATTCAACAATTGTAAATATGAAGTCCTGCCCTTGAGAAAGAATAAATGTATTACATAAACACACTCAATTAGTACTAGTTGAGGGCTGACTGAAAAGCATCTTTGAAAATATGACATGGGCTTATAGTGGACAGCAAGCTGAACATGAGTCAGAAATGGGTCTTTGCAGAAAAAGAAGAGCAACAGACTTTCTTTGTTGGCTGCACTAGGAGTGCCAGAAGGTCAAGGAAAGTGATTCTTCCTCTCTACTCAGCCCTGATGAGCAATAGTTAGAGGTCTGTATCCAACTCTGGGCTTTCCAGAACATGACAGACATGGACCTGTCAAAGCAAGTCCAGCAAAGTACAACAAAGATGATAAAATATTGCAGCATCTGTCACATGTGTAGATGTTGAGATACCTGTGACTGTTCAGTCTGGAAAAAAGAAATATCAGGGGACAATGTGAGACACTGGATTATTATTTTAATTATTGGTGCAGACCAACTCAGGGGTATGTGTGTGTGTAGGGACAGGCTGAGTTTCACAAAGGTGAAGTAATGCCCTATGCCATTCCATAGCTCCTGTGAGTGTCCTAGCACAACCCTGAAGAATCTGTCGGTCACTGAACACCAGGAGCACCATCTGCACTACACCCACTAGAACCCCTAACTGAGCCTTGGATTGGCTTACACAGTGGAAGCACCACCCCTCACTCCACTCTGGAGCCCCAAACTGGCCAGTGGGCCTGAAGTCTCACCTGGGAGAGGTGGCCACAAAGGACCAGAGCAGGTAAAACCAAAGACGTGGTCTTTACATGTTTGAACTCTCCATCTTCTACACTCCTGTAACTGGACCTATGCTAGATCTAGGCAGCATGGTAGCTATATTTCTCCTTTTCTGTCTCATTCTTTACTTCTTTTTCTCTTACTCTTTTTCTCCTTTGTTAATATTTTGGGTAACTGGATACTGAATGGGTTGGCTTTCACTAAGTTGTATTGGTTAACATATACTAAGTCAAGACTTTGTGGAATACTTTGTTTTGGTTATATGTTATCCTTTAAATTTTTGCTGAGATCTCTTATTTCCTAAAGTTTACCAGTAAAAGCACACCTTGAGAAAATATGTGTAGCTTTTTCTCCTTTGTGGTCTCTCTTAAGGTGTTAAAAGAACTGAAGGCTTTTCTAATATGTCTGGAGGGTGGATATTGTTGGAGCCTTGTATATTTTTAAAGGAAAATCCTTTGATGAGCTTGTAAGACTTAGGGTCTTACAGGGGACCAAATCAATATGTATAAATGCCTGATGCAGTGAAATAAAGAAGTCAAAGTCAGATTTGGCTCAGAGGTATCCAGTGACAGGACAAGAAGCAAGAGTCACAAATTGATTTACATGAAAGTCAGTTGAAATGTAAAAGAAAAGAGAAATCATAATGGCGTTAGTCAACTCCTGGGAAAAGTTACTCTGAGACTGGGTGGTATCTGCATCCATGGAGCCAGTCAAAACCTGCCCGGACATCTCAGATCTCCAGCAGCATGAAGAACCTGCACTAGCAAACCATTCTCTGATTAGGGCAGTTCAGCTAGATGATCTCCAGAGGTCCCTTCAAACCTCAATAATTTTATTACTCTAATTAGTTTACCACAGAGTCAGTATATACCGTGGAAGGCTGCTGTTAACCCAAGAAACAATTTATCCTGAAATAAATTATAATTTTCCTGCATTTGCTGTCTTAATGCACTTCCTTGAGACTTCTGCTTCTTTAAACTTGAGTCCTTCAGGCAGCATTCAGTCCTTGTATATATATGCTGAGAAGATGACCATACTTCTCCTAAACCAAGGAAAAAGTGTGCAAATGAATACCTACAGAAAAAAGGAACTATGTTACCTAAAATATAAATATTTCTTTGTACATGCAAAAATACAGGTCAGTAGTTCTTCCCACTGCTAAAAGAGTTTATCTAAGACAAAAATACACTGAGACAAAGTGAGTGGGATTTATACATAGATTCTGACAGCTAAATATAGGTAACTTTAGGATATCTAACAAAGTAAGGGTTCACATTTTCAGTTGGGTGCCCAAACTTGTGGAAGCTAGCACAGCTCAGGTAAGTATATGAGTGTATACTGATATGCATCAGAAAAAACACATTTAATTATGAGGGTTTGTATGGCCCCACTGGAGATTTTTCAAAGCTAAATAAACATTTTTTTGTCACTGGCTTCTGACTGTGATCCAAGCACAGTTCTTTTCTCAGAGTCCTAGTCATGTCTCTGTGCCTTTCAGTCATTATCACATTTTTATAGATGTTAACAGCAGGTCAACAAACTAACCAGCAAGCTGAATGACAAGTAGGATGCTCTGCAGCCTGCAGGAATAGCAATTTTACACAATGCATACAGACATATTCACAGATACAATGTGTGAGGTGTGTTCATGGGGTGTTGTATGAAAGAAGGGAAGTGTCCTGTGATGTTTTATACCGTCAGAAGTAAAATAGTTTGGAAGATGCAATGGGAAGTGTTAAAATAGCTCTTTCACTGTCCATATTGTTTGTAGGAAGCAAACAATTTTCATAATTGATTTTTGATTTTCCCCTGAAGGAAGCTTTATGGTTTACTAAAAATGAATGTACAGGAAGAAACTAGCATAAGTCTAGTGGAAAGGACCTAGGGACCATAGCTCTATGATGAAACACAAAGTGACCCGATCAACAGTATAAACATGTCTAAAATCATGACAAGTCAGTGTGGCATGTCAGTGAGGGCATGGCATGGCAGATTGCACGGCAATTCATGGTAATTCACATTGGCAGGGCGAGCAGGAAGGGCTCCTCTCTAACCATCTGTGAGAAGCCAATAGACAGAATAAACAAATAAACAGACTCAGTTTTATTAGCATGAGATACTAGTATAAGCTTCTTAGGTTATGGTGTTGATGTGCCATAGAGCTCATTCCCCTGCAGCAGCTGGATTCACTGAACCAGCCATGTCAGAGGCCTCCAGTCAGACAGACCTGCTGATGGTGGATGTAGCTCTCCAGGTCACAGGTTGCCAGGAGTGCCTGATGCTTCTCTGTGGGCCTGGGGCAGACAGTTCTTCTGCCAAAGGTGTGCTATGGCTGAAGAGCTTGTCACCAGGTGAGGGAGCTACGGAAAGAACTACAGGAGCTAAAGGGGTTACATCATACTTGAGTGAACAAGCAAGAGATTGGTTACTTACAGAGACACCACAATATCAAGACTCATGAGTCCCCAACCTCCATTGTAGTGGAGACGCCAGTAGACTCAGAGGCCTGCAGGGTAATTAGGTCAAGGCTGGAAGCAGGTCACTGCATGTACCAGGAGGAAGGTACCTCCTCCTTTTGAAAGCTTAACAAGTAGGACTGGCGCTTTCTCCAACAACAGGTATGAAGCCCTGGAACTACAAGACCAGACAACTGATGAGATAAACAGAGAGGCCTCCTAAAACAACACTGTCTGGATCCCACATCACAACGACCACTGTTAAGAGGAAAAGAATTGTAAAGTAAATTGTAAATTGTTAAGAGGGAAAGTAATTGTAATAGGAGAATCCTTGCTAAGAGGAACTTAGGGCCCAATATGCAGGCTGGACCCAATTCACAGGGAAGTCTGCTGTCTCCCAGAGGTTCTGGTAAGGGACATAACTGGAAAACTCTCTAGTCTAGTAAGGCCCTCTGATTATTATCTGTTATTAGTTGTTCAAGCTGTCAGGAACAAAATAACAAGTAGAAATCCAAGGACAATCAAAAAAGACTTCAGGGCCTTGCGATATTTGGTTGAAGGATCAGGAGCACGGGCAGTGATTTCCTTGATCCTTCCAGTAACAAAGAATAATATTAACTGGAAAAGGCAAATCCATCAAGTCAATGAGTGACTTCAAAGGCTACACTTAACTGACAGCAAAAGAGGCAGATCCTGTGTGGTACCTCTTCTTGTTTGAATAATATTCATCAATTCCTATTCATGATCACAAACCACTAATTATTTTTCTGACTTCAGTTTTGTTTATCTTTTCTAAGTTTCACTTACAGCTTACTTAATTATATCTCAGAAGACAGCCTTCATACTTCTTTTCATAAAAATACCTAACAATTTTTCTGTTTTAAAACTCTACTGAAAAGTGAGCTGATATTTCCTTAGGACTACCTGTCATAACTATCACAAACTTTTTCAAAATGAAAATGATTGGTTTAGGTCCCATAACATCATATGCAAAAGATGTATTTCTCCCCTACTTACATAATTTTACATTTGCCTTCTGAGAATTTAATTTTCTTTGTTTTTCTCAATCAATCTCACAAGATCCTTCTTTGGATCCCTAGTGTTTTGTTTTCAGTGTCCTGAAACCCTACCAGTTCTTCATGTCTCTGCCAATCTACTTTTCCTTGGTCTTAAGTGCTCTTAACTATAGGCAAATAAATGTTTTCCCCTTCCTGCTTCTCACATGTGAGTGATGAGAACACTGAGAAGAGCTAATCTCACCCTCTCACTCTCACCTCCTGCACTTACCTGGAATGTTGTCCCTCCTATCAGTATCTCATGTGTGTAAGTATTACTCCACACAATGGTTGTAGAAAAGGGAAAATATTCTTAAAACTGTTTGAGCTGCTGAGTACTGTCAAATAGAACTTTCTAGAAAAGAATAATTACGAGCCATATGATGCGATGTAAACATTCAAAGACCTGATAGACCACAAGAGTTCTCTTTTCTGAAGCCTTGAAGAAGCCCGGGACAATGAAGTTATACATAGCTACACTAAAGCTGTCCTATGTTATGTATAATGCATATATAAATATACAGAATTTCTTATATGAAGGAAAGCTGTGGCACTGTGGCACTACTTTTTCTTCTTTCAAGATATTATTGCTGTTAGTTAAAAATATTGCTGTATCAAGAGTTCTATAGCTGCCTGGGGCCAAGCTCCAAATAAAACATTACCAGGCTATGAAATTATTCAGAAATGGAATAATTTGCTTAATATAAGCACATTATCTTCCTGTAGTATTTTCTGCCACTACACAGCTTGTTTTCACAGAAGATGAAACAGGATATTATCAAGTGTTAAAAGATAATAATTATGAATATAATTTGTCCAATGAAACTAACTAATTTTCTATTTTGTAGGAATAAGTAAGGCATTGTTAAGTCAGGAATTGCTATTTTTTAAAATAAAAAGAACTCTGAGGAATTCTGTTTTGATGTTGTTCTTAATTAGTTTAAATTTGTTTTGAAAATAATCAAATAAATTATCATAGCAAGTAAAACATTTATTCCTTAATATCTAAAAGCAGCTGTGTTCATGTTTTCTATAGTATGTTTCACTCCCAAAAGGGAAATGAATACCCTCTACTTTCAAAGATCAGGGAAAACAGCATTTTTTTTTAATATCTCAAGTATATGCAGCCAGCCTTCCTCCCCTCCTTTCCTCCTCTTCTTGACTGTAGCTTTTCACTATTGGTGTTGGAATTCCTCCATCGGGAAGCACAAAATTACTCATTCTTTATTCTTGCAACAATGAAAATGTTGAATTCCAAAAAAATATGAAGGATATATTTCTGTGAAATATATTTTGTTATTGATCTAGGAAGATAAGGAAGTTAGATCTATTTTTCCTTTTATTAGAAATGTCATGCCCTAAGTCTGATTGCTTTGGTCTGAGTGTCTGTTTTTATCTAGAGGAAATCTTCGTCATCTTTGAGATCATGACTGAAAAAGCTGAGAACAAAATTAACAGCTTAATCAAGTTATAAATCATAATCAAAATAGATTTGTAGACAAATGACACCTAAACATTAAACATAAGTGGAAAAGAAAAATACAGGGAGAGTTATTTTGTTGGTTTAAGGTTTTTTTATATGCTTTTAAAAGGGCTGATTAAACCTTAAAGCCAACTTAAACTCTTGCAAATGCAAACAAATATCGATGGACAGAATAGGACAGAGTCAAACCAGTGCCTCAAGTCAGAGTAAGTGTAAGTAGAATCCATTTATCTCTTCAGAAAAAAAAAAAAAAGAAAATGTTACATACCCTACAGATTAACAGTTTCAAAATAAAAATTCTACTACTAATTCTCATAGTATGCAATACCAATCTGGCAATTGCACTAGCTCATTTAGACTGCATGAGGTGATCCTTACCTTTTTGACAGATAACCTATTTTGTAGATCAGGCAAGACTAATTTATAATTTGATTTTTTTGTTGATTTTTTTTCTTTTTTTGGGCAATTAAAATCTTTGGGAAAAACAAAAAGAAACATTATCTCCGAATAAAACTTCAAAGTACTGGTATTTGTAATAAGGTGCTCCTTAGAGATAATCAGTACCATTAATGGTTTTTAAGTGCATTAAAACAAATGTCTGAGCTGCTTGGCTCTTTGTCACATTAATGCTATGATACTACCTATATTAGCACTTCTTGTGAATTGAATATGCACATTATTACATAATTATTAAGTTTATGGAAGCCATTTGAGTTTATTTTACTTTTCTTTATGCTAATAAGCCACACGTATCCCGTTCATCTTATTTTTTCTTCAAACTATTTGTTTACTTATTTATACTAGAATGTGTAATAATCATTAATTTTATATTTCTTTGGATTCACTGTGACAAAATTAGCATAAAATCAAAAGTGAAAGGGAGAAATTTCTGACAATCAAAATCTGCAGAATTCTCAATTATTTCCTTGTAACGTATTTTAATCCAAGTTGGGGACTAGTAGGTTGTTCCATTTAGAAAATCCTTGCTGGGTAGATGTAGGATCTGAAAAATATAAGATTAAATTTTTCTCTACCACATTCAGTGCTGGTTTAGGACAAATTGTTCTGTCATGGTGTCAGGATTCTTCAGGATCTTCCACCTAAAATAACTCCATCTCACATACATTGTAGCTGAAAAAAGATACCCATCAAAAACCTAAATTCTAAGTTTTTCATCAAAACATTTAACAAGCTTATACAATGGTGCCAGCCAAGTACCTGTATATGGTGATTTGGTCAATATAAGGATTTCTTGCTGGACGCCTCCTTCTTTGTCATTGACCATAGAGGTAACTCAAACAACAAAATTAAAAACTTAGTCAACTTAATTTAATGCCTGAAATTAGGTAGAATAAGTGTGAAATGAAGAGTTTATAATTCTATTTTCTCTGTAAATTTGTCTTTCAAATTATTTTTTCTCAGATACCTTAAATGAAGGGCAAAAAGGATAATTACTACTGGGTAAACTAAGATACATCAAATATTTTGAATGCAAAAGTACAATATTTTTAACAAAGCTGAAAAGTTAATGATCTAAGATATGCAGTAATTATTCCTTATATATTATCTGAGGCATAAGAGAAATCTTTCATTAAAAGATGAAAAAAACCCCCAAACCGAACAAGCACAAAAAGTCAACACACACACACAAGACTGCAAGACTGAATTTCTCCATATTTCTCTCTAAGAGATTAGCGACAGAGGAGAGAGAAGACTACTGTCCTCTATAGTAGCAGTCAGCTTTCACAGTGTCAAGAATAAAAAGTTCTGCTCCTGCTCCTTTTATTCACTTTCTGAAATCTACAACTGTTCTACTGACAATAACATTTAAAAGAGTTGGTGTTTTCTAGAAACCTGATTGCACATATTTAACTTATTGAATAGCTGGTATAGGATAAAGGTGTTATAGTAAAAATAATATAAGTAAAAGATGTATCATAACAGCATTTGTACAAAGAAACTCAAGTAACACAATTGAGAAGATCAAATCTGGGCATTTCTACCTTTTGATTTTTGCAACCATAACATGCTTTTAATATAAATTTAGACTGTAATTGTTGAAGACTTAATTTGCATTATGCAAGCATTTATTGCAATAATACAATTTATTAATACCCTCTATTGCATTTTTACTAATCTACTGAAGAGGAAAATAAGAGTAAGTTTTTAGTATTGTTATTAGGGCATTACTAATTGTGAAACACTGGATTATTAATTATTGTGTTGGACCAACTCATGTATATATGTGGGGGGGGAAAGGACAGGTAAGACTTCATAAAGATGAAATGGTGTGCTATCCCACAGCCCAGCCCCTTGGAGCCTCCTTAGGTGCCACGTCCCTTAGGGGAAAGGAAGAGACACACTCCTTGATGGGGTGAACAAGGAATGGCATTTATTAGGAGGAGCACGGAACTTATATAGGGTCGGGGGTAGAAGGTGCTAGAAACTGGGAAGGGACATGACAAATAAGGAAAGAAGGGGAGGAGAAAAGGGAGTGGCTTTTGCCATACAAGGGTAAGGGGTGGAACCGTGTACAAATATGGGAAGAACATTGGAGAAATTTACCAAATAAGGAAAAGGTGCAATGCACCAACAATGAACCAATCAGGAATCTTTGTGGACCCAACCAATAGTACAACAGTCCCCTCATGAAACTAACCAATAGGGAACAATCCTACTTATTATTACAATTAACAATATAAAACTAGCCGGCTATATTAAACATCATTAATAAACTCTTCTCTCGTAATTTCCGTTTCCATATTGTAAATCTTATAAAGTTCAGTTAGTCGGCGTTGCTTCTCTTCCATCTGAGATATCCCAGTTCACGATCTCCCTCCACACTTAGGCAGCTCTGAAGCAGCTGTCAGTCAATGAACACCAAGAGCATTGCCCCACACCACATCCCCTGGGGCTGCTAATCCAGTCCCAGAATGGCTGGAACACTGGAATTCCTGCTTGAGGGTGGGGGATGAGGGTTGTGGAGGTGTGGAGGGGGTGGTCACAGGGGACCAGATCAGATAAAACCAAAGACACGTGGTCTCCATGTGGTCTGACCCTGCCATCTGGACATGTGGGTAAGCTGGACTTGCATGGGACTCCAAGAAGTAGCTATAATTATCTCTTTTTCTCTCTCTTTCTCTACTTCTTCTCCTAATCTCATTTCTTGATATTTTTGGCAATTTAGAGTCAGATGGGTTGGATTTTGATAAACTGTATGGGTTAGCATGTGCTAAGTCAATGCCTTGTGGAATGCTTTACTTTGGTTGAATGTTGTGCTTTAAACTGCCAAGTTGATTTATTTTCTAAAGTTTGCAAGTAAAAGTGTGGTTTTTGACCTCCTGAGAAAATGTGCGCAGCATCTCCCTTACACTCTCTCTCAAGGTATTAAAAGAACTGAAGGCCGTTTTAAAATACCCAGAGGGTGGATATTTTTTGTGCCTTTTATATTTTTTAAAGTAAAACTCCTTCAATGAGCTCATAGCTCGAAGCCTGGGATCTTACGATAATAAAAGAAAATGTTTTGCTGTAAGATACATAAAGGCATCTAAAGTTTAATGTTTACATGTCAATACAGTAACAAGCTTCCAAAAATAACCATTTTAAATTGATCATTTGATCAGAATAAGTTCTGCTAGCTTTGCTAGCTTCCGTTTTGCAATTCAAAACACTATATACTGTTACTTCAGTGTAATATTATAAAGTGGTAGATATATGGGAGGAGGAGTGGTAGTGTAAAATAATTCTCATATTTTACTGATTTCTACATCTTTGGAGTTTATGTTTCCTGGTGATGTTTTTTGGTTTAGTTTTGCTGTTGTTTTTTGTTTGTTTGTTTGTTTATTTTCTAATGTTTACATTATGAGAGGAACATGAGTTTCTGAATCTCACTTGTTGCCCGCTGAAGCGGGGATGGGGCCAAGCCGAGCCTACTTCAGCATGGTGTCTCAGGTTCAGACTCAAAGAATGGAATCAGTTAGACACAGCCCCAGAAAAAGAGGGCCATGGATGGGGCCAAGGGATCTCAGCATGTCGTTGAGACCCTGCTCTGGTCAGATCCCTCCATGGCTGAGCAGCACAGAGCTGGGGTGGAGCTGGACATCAGTACTGCTGCAGAGCTGCTGGAATAGACAGCTCTGGCTGGACTGAAAATGGATCCTTGGCCTATGAACATTTTCAGTTGTAAAAAGCCCCTAAAAAGGAAGAAATAAAAACAAGGTTATTGATTTCTATTTAACAGATCCTTTCTTTGCTGCCTTGGTGTCTTAGCATGGGATGTGAGTCTCATAGCCAAGGCATCTCCCACTGTAATTGATATTGATTAACCACTGGGCTAGTCCCTGAACTTTCAATTCTCCTATTTTATTTTCTAACAGAAGAAATGGATACCCCTATGTCAGTTTCTTCTGGGTAAAGCTTTTCTGTCAGTTTGTTTCTCCCTTGCTTGCAACCATTTTGTTTCTTAACTTGTTTGATTTGATCTATTTCTGTTTATCGATTCTTTACAAGTGTATGCTTTTATGCTCTCCAAAATTAGGCCAGAAGGACATTCATGCTGAGGCAAGAGAATGAGGTACTTCCTCTTAGTTCTTACCATTTTTCAATTTATATTGCCACTTTATTTGTATGACATTCCTTGACAGGCTGTTACTGCTAATTGTTTTATTGTAACATTGATAGACTTCAGTAATAATATATCATGATTTGTACACAGAAATCACTAGATTAATAGCTTATATTTCAGACTGTACATCATCCACAACTGTGAGTTAATAGCATAGATGATAGCTTTGAAATTCACTTTCTAGTAATCTGTTCTAAGACTTATATCAATGCATTAGTGTGGCAAAATACATTAAAAAAATTCTATGAATACATGAGAAACAAAGGCAGGATAAGGAGAAACCCCATCCTTCATTGGATGTGGGATGAAACACAGTGACAAAGGATGAGGTAGTGAATGTCTTCTTTGCCTCAGTTTTTAAAAATAAGACCAATTGTTCACAGGATATCCAGACCCATGAGCTAGAAAACCAGAATGAGGAGAAGAAGCAGCCTCCATAATCCAAGGAGAAACGATCAGCAACTTGCTACACCACTTACAGTCTACGTGGTAATATCAGATCCACACAAGGGTACCTAGGGATCTTGCAGTAATGCTCATTGAGACACTTTCCATCGTTTATCAACAATCCTGGCTAATCGGGGAGATCCCAGTTTAATGGAAGTCAGCAAATGTGACACCCATCTACAAGAAGAGATGAAAGGAGGATCTAGGAAACTACAGAACTGTCAGCTTGACTTCAGTGCCAGGGAAGGTCACGGAGCAGATCATCTTGAGTGCCATGACACAGCATGAGCAGGACAGCCAAGGGATTACACAGAACCACAGAATCAAAGAATAATTGAGTCCAACTCCTCGCCCTGCACAGGACCATCTCCAACGGTTACACCATGTGCCTGACAGTATTATCCAAATGTTTCTTGAGCTCTGTCAGGCTTGGTGCTGTGACTGCTTCTCTGAGAAGTTGTAGACTGCAATGGGGTCTCCCCTTAGTCTTGCCTTTTCCAGGCTGAACAGATCAAGTGATCTCAGCCTCTCCTCCTACAGCTTCCCCTCAAGGCCCTTCACCATCTTCATCACCCTCCTTTAGACACTCTCTAATGGCTTAATATCTTTCTTATATTGCAGTGCCCCAAACTGCACACAGTATTCAAGGTGAGACTGCCCTAGTGCAGAGCAGAGCGGGACAATCCCTTCCCTTGACCGTCTGGCGATGCTTTGCCTGATGCCCCCCAGGACATGGTTGGCCCTCCTGGCTGACAGGGCACTGCTGACTCATATTCTACTTGCCATCAACCAAGATCCCCAGGGCCCTTACATCGCTTATGATTGCCCTTGGAGTTCTCTGTTATTTCATTTCTGCCAGTTTGAACAATGAATAACAGATAGTAATCAGAGGGCCTTACTAGACTGGAGAGTTTCCCAGTAATGTCCTTTACTGTGGCCTCTGGGCAAACTTTCCCCCTAGTTAGTTCCGGTCTGCATATCAGGCCCTCTGTTCTCCTTTGAAGGGAGTCTCTTTTTGCAACTACCCTTCTTTTCCTGTTAACAAAGGAGGTTTTTATGTGGTGTACAAGTGGTGATGTTTTATGAGGCCCCACTACTCCAGAAGGACCTTTGCCCATCTTATCAGTTGTCTGATCTTCTAGTTTCAGAGCCTCATACCTGTCGTAGAAGATACCAGTCCTGCTTGTCAAATTTTGAGAGGGTGGAGGAACCTTCCTCCTGGTGCATGCAGTGACCTGCTTCCAGCCTTCATCTTTAACAGGCTCTTGACCAAATTAGGTTTCTAATTACCCTGCAGGGTTCTGAGTCCACATGCTTCTCCACTACAGTGGTGGTTTGAGTTACCCAGCAGGGATTTATGAAAAGTAGCTTTCACTTGAGTAACCTGATCTCCTTCTGTGACAAGGTGAGCTGCTTAGTGGATGAGAGAAATGCTTGTGTATGTTGTCTGCCTAGACTATGATAAAGCCTTTTGCAACACTTCCCACAGCTTTTCCACTGGCATGGAGTAGGAGGTGATGGTTGTGGTATACAAAGGTTGAGGTAGACATCCTTTTTTTTTTCAAGATTAACTTCTTTGCTGAGGTTAAATTGTAATTGTGGAAGTAAAATTAGCATTAATAGTGCCAACACAGTAGGAAGCAGACTGACAGGCACAAAAAGGCAATGTGCTGAGAGGTATTATGACTCTGAGCGCCACTGGAATCTAAAAGTCCAAATATGGTTAATTAGCATACATGCTTTATGTGATAAAACACTGTTCCATATCAACTTTTATCTTCATTTTTTGGTACATCACACTAAAAACATATAAGAAAATTCACAGGCAGCTTTAATTTTTCAGAATATTTTTGACATCTATAACGTGTTTAACTTACCTCCTTAGCAGGAATTTTTCCATGTAATTTTACTTAGGTTAAGATTTCATAGTTGATGCTGATCCCTATACTCACTTTTCTGTCAAGTATATCGCACTCTGTATCTTATTATACTTTTATCATTTTGGGAGAAGGTAGCAGGAAGGAGGACTCAAAAGAACTGGATGTGCATGTGAAAAAAGTGGCATGAGAAGTCTAGTTTACATAAGAGGCATGCACCAGGTTAACTATAAAAGGAAGTGGATTCGTCCCCCTCTCTTCCTCATTACTCCACCTCCAGGCCATCCCCATGGCAAGACCAACATGGGATCCTGGGATTGGTGATCTTCTTTTTTCTCTCTTTTCTGCCTCTATTTCTCTCCTCCCTTGCTTTGTCTGAGTAAAACCAGACACTCATGTTCTACCCCTGCACACTGTGTTGAAGTTTGTTATTGGGATGGGGGGCTTGTGGAAGTGTGTTGTGGTTTGTTGGCCAGAATCTTTGTGAAATTTGGTCCTGGAGTTGAGAGCTTATTGAGGAGTACTATAAAAATTAAGCCAACAATTTTGAGAAGTGTATTGCGAAATTTAAAGGCTTGTTAGAAAACACTTTCTGAGTCTAAATAGTGGACTAGTTTCAAGAGTCAAGGTGACTATACAACAAAATCATAAGAGCTCCCTGACACAGGATCTGATGCCATTGTTCAGCCCAAAGAGAATTGATAATGAACATCATGTCTTCTACTGATGGGCCATGACAATTAATTAGGTTCTCATGCAAAACATTTAGTATTTAATTTATAGTTGTGAACTCCTCCAGGATGAGAAAGCCTCCCATCCATGGCACTCCCAAGTGTGGGATCTTCAAAATGAGCATAAGTGTGTGCTCTTACACCCTGCCAGAAGGAGCATTCAAGAACTGCCACAGCAGAGGAGAAGAAAGGTAACTGTTACAGATCAAGTCATAGCTAGTTCACAGGATATATATTTGAATCTGGTAAGCTAACTCCTTTATACTTCCTTTCCATATGTATGTGCATGACTAAGTATGAATCCAGGCTGATTTATTGGTGGTTTGTGCTTTGGAAGATTTATCATGTCCCCCTGTCTTCTTTCTTCCAGAAAGGATTTCTTCAACATCCCCCTACTACCCACTCCTCCCCACCAATTTACCAAGATTATGTTTTCCAGACCTCACAGTATTGTGCTCTCCTATTTTTTGCTCCTTATACTCTCTGTGACAATTATTATTGTGTAGTGTTCCTTCAGGGTCCACAGCAATGCTATGTAGAAGGAAGAAACTGTTTTTTATTAGCACTTTACTGTATTACCTCTCCAAATACTGTTCCAGGGGTTTTCTTTTTTTTTCACATGTTGTCTAATATTCATACTTTTACCAGTCTAGTCCTCAAATCTGTTTTGTATGCACTGTTCCCAAGTCAGTTTTCCCATATTCGGTAAATAAACATGTAATTTCATTTTAGACCTATCACTTGCCTTTATATTATCTGGTGCCTTCAGTTTGTCGACAACATTTTGATTTTTGACAGCATTCTCAAAAGTGCTGATAAATTTTTTTCAGCTTGAAAATCTGGATTTTTTTTTTTAAATTAAATATATGTCTCTAGCATTATTCAATTTGAAAAATCGAAGTAAATGGGATTGGGGCAGGCCCCACTGGAGCTCTCCTTGAGATTCTCTTTCAGCTACCTAGGAAAATTTGACAAGATCTCAAAGACTATACATTAATACAGTGGTGATTACACATCTTCCTTTCAAATTACATGTTTATGAGATCTTCATTTAGAAAAGGTTAAAAATTTAAGCATACCAAAGGAACCATAAGATTCTTACTGGTTCATTATGAATCAAAATTAGGAAATATCTTTTGCAAAATAAACATCCTAATTGGAGAAGTAAAAATAAGAGAGTAAACAGCAGTAACAGGAAATTAATCCTTTAAAAAATAGCCCATTTCAACTGAAATAAACCAGTAAAATATATATATCATCTTCTCCTGCATTAGAAAAATGAAAAAAAAATAGATTTTCATGGACCTATGTAAGATGTCTTCAAATATAAATCTCAAATTTACTGCTTGCCACATCTAAGCCATAAAACTAGTCATGGAAGCTTAGTTCCACAGCAAACATTTAACATAAATCTCACATTTTTAAGGAATTTGCTGATATAAACTTTAAAAATATTAAGTAGAAGGTTTTCCACTGGTCCAAAACAAAAAATATGTTTGTCTTCAGACAAGCATATACATAAATATTTGGGGAGATGAAAAAGTAAGCTCTATTTATGTTTGTTTTTTTTAAAAGATATAATCCAATGCCAGGATCATGATACAGTTTAAAGGGTACTATAAATGGTAAAATTGGGGTGGCTTTTCCCTTTAGTTTGCAAAAAGTATAATACAATGTCAAGAACATTATAGGAAAGCAAAAACCCTGTGCCCTTAGACTCAAATACAAATATTAATATTTTTTTCCTACAAATTCATACTTACTGAAATTAATAGAAGGACTTTAGGCTAAAAAATTAAACAATTTTACATGAGGCGTAGGGACTTAATGTAATTTATTTGAAAAAAGTGCTTAAAGGTCTTACTGAAAAGCAGATATTAAAATAAGATAGATAACAGCAACAAATAATTCTAATGTTTAAGAACCAGTCCTTGCAAAAATCACATTTTTCTAAATAATACATCGGGTTTAATGGAATTAATGTTATGCGACTTTTGTTTTTCTCAAACGGAGTGTGAACATGTTGCCAGAGTCCAATAGTATCTGACCAGGTTCTTTAGATACTTCACACAGGGAATAACACCACATCTACCTATCTGAAGATACTGATAGTTCCCTTGATTTAGTAGAATGATACCATAATGTAGTAAAAACACAACATAAACATTACATGGCAATTGCAATATGTAGTTAGGTCACAATATAAACATGATTCCCATGACCAATCTCTAGATGCTCCAAATCATGTCACTGGGCAGCCCCAGTCACTGGGAAGGAATTTTGTTGGTCACTGATTTTTGTTTAGCTCAGATCTGGCTCAGCTTTGTGTCTTCTCCCATGTTGGTCTCTCTCAATCAGGAAGACATTCACAGCTTGTCTTGATTCACTCAGCAAAGGGTGTTTACACAAACAGCTGATCCACCCAACTGACAAAGATGCATTTATCTGAAGCAATAGAGATCTGTCCACCCTCTGGTCCCCTTTGTGTTGAGATATGTTCATCTTTCTTTACACCAGCTGTGCTCACTCCCCATATTCTACTCTGAGCTTCACAAGTACCTACCTGTGCTCATCTCTGAGTCTCCTTCCATGGTAGGGGTTTTCGGATCACTCACATGCACACATGCACACATTTATGTGTATAAAAAAGTAAATATAATTTTGACATGGTTTTGGTGTTATCAAAGATTTATAGAATGAATTTGTACTATTGAAGAGTGTGAATCTTGTAAGTCTAAGACTAACATTTTGGCATTGGGCATTACTGTTACTGAGATGAGGAAAAATGCTGAGATTCTTTTAACTGGGTATAGGAAATTTTTAATTTGTTTATCTGGCAGACTGATTAATCTAAAATAGGAGTTACACTATTTTAGTATGCCAGATATTAAAGATATTGTATAAATTAATGTGATTGGAAAATTATTCTGCTTTCCACTACCCTCTGCATAAGTGTTTCCCTTCCCTCTCTTGAGATTATATGAAGTGATAAAGAAGATGCCTAAAATTTAATTAGACTTAGATTAGTTCCTGATTTAAGTACCCTATGTTATGCACTACAGATAGCTTGCTAAGTTTTATGTCATTTGAAACATTCTGTCATTAGCCTCCAACCAAACACTTCTTTTTGCAATTCATGTAGTCAGAATTTTCTGCTACATCTGTCTACATAAAAGCAAGTTTTGCCATTGTACTTCTGTACTGTTGTAGTTATCTCTGGGTTATCAATTAATTTTAATAAGATCTAAAGGGGTTAGTCCTCTGGACAGTGATGATAAATCTTGCAGGACAGTGGCAAGTGAAGAAAATGGGTATGATGGGTTGACTTTGACTGGAGGCCAGATACTCACTGAACCACTCTATCCCTTCCTCTGCTTAATAAGACAGGGGAAGAAATTGCAATTAAAAAGCTCATGGGTCAAATTAAGGACAGAAATATCATTCACCAATTACTGCCACAAGCAAAATAGACTCAATTTAGAGAAATTATTATAATTTATTGCAATTAATAACAAAGAAGGACAGTGAGAAATAAAAGCAAGGAAAGTATTGATTAAAAAAAAACACAACAAATTATAAATATTTGTTATGGATTTTTTTTTTTTAGTTAATAATTTTTTACTATATCCCCATTATTATAGAGTGTGCAAGCATACTGGCTTGGGTGCCTTTCTGCCTGTCTCTCTCCCTCTCTTTTATTCAATCCATTCCTTCCTTTTCTCCTTACCTGTTATTAAACATGAATCTATGTTAATTTTTTCATAATGCATATAATGTATAAAGGGGTCAAAGGAAATTTCTCTACCTTGGGTTAATTCAGAATTTTTTAAGATTGTCTAACTGTCAAAAGAGGCAATTTATATTTCATGTTTTAATTTGCATTTTAATTCAGAACAGAATACATTGATAAATATTTCTAACTTGTGCAAAATCTGATTTTCATTTAAGGAAGGCTTTTAGTAAATCCCAGCTGCTGTTTATCTTTTCTGCAGTCAATGAAATACTTTTGTCAGTATGGTCCTAAAGTCAAACTAATATAAGTTCTTTGTGTAGTTATCGAGCAAGAGAAAGAAAGAGGGAGAGAAGAAACCTTCTGGATTCCCAAGGTAAATATCTTTCCATCTTGATAGGCAACTTAGACTGCCACCCTAAACATAAACAAAGTAAACCACTTAATGATAGGTGAAATTAAAGGTAGTCAATTTACTAGATAGATTTTCTTTGGAGCCCCAGTTTGTTCTGAATATAGAATTCAGATCTGTTTAATGCCACCCAGATTCAATAACTACCTGGAGAAATATCTGGGGAAAAGAAAGGTGTAACAATGTATTGTCCATGATGGAAATAGAGATTATAATGCAAAATAATATCTTGACATTTATAAAAGTAACATTTAAGATGCATATAAAGAATAATGACCTGTTCAAGACAATTATTTGATGAAGAAGCAATTGCTTAAGAGGAGAGCCTCAATACCTAGTTAAACTCAAATTATATTAAAAATGAAATATTAAATGAAAGAATTTCTACTAAATGATTAGCAAAGCCATAAATACCTGAAAGCTCTATCATTCACAATTTTCATTGTATAATTCTATTTCAAGGTTTGATAAATATCAATGAGTAAGATGTGAATTTTCTTTCTGAAAAAATAATTGCTCTTAACAACTTTTCTCAAGATTTTTATAAATAATGTAACTGTCTTCAGCTGTAATGCAAACAGATTGAAACACTGAAAACCTATTATTGTATACATATCATGCATTAAAATAATGTTGCAAAATCACTTAGCATATAAGGTATATCAGTAATTTAGTATAATGAAAACCAAATCTCTGTCATGGTAACTGTCCTTCAGGTAGTTATGGGTCATTATTAGATCTTGCCTTAGGTTTCTCTGTGCAAGATTGAAGAAGACCAGCTCTCTCAATCTCTGTTTTTATTTAGGTCTCCTAGGCTCCAGACCATCTTGGTAGCCTTCTCCAGTTTCTCCACATTTGTTTTGATCAGGGGGCCCCAAAACTGGATACAGTGTTCCAGGTGCAACCTCACCAAGTCTGAGCAGAGTAATCTAAATTTTCTTTACTCTGCTCATCATACTTTCCCTATGTAGAGGGACAAGATTTATTTTATTTGAGACAAAATCACACTGCTAGCTCATATTCAATGTAATGTTCATCATGTTTCTCTTCTTTCCATCAGCACACTTTTTTAGCCAGGTGCTTCCCAGATTCCCCTGCTGGTATGTGCCCTTATTCCCTCTCAGATGCAGACCTTTGCATTTCTAATCTTTGATCTACATGAAGTTTCTATTGGCCCAATGCTCAAGTTTATCAGTCTCTCTGCTCCAAGCTCAAGGTCTTAGTTTAAATTCCTAATGTTAGGGTGAATTCAAGGACAAGTCCCTGTGTAGAAAAATCACAAATTCCTGATCTGAAATAAACTTCTTGGTAATTTTAGCAGAATACATAGTAAATGTCCCTGGCCTACACCCATGACCCACCATTTTTTTGTACAGTCACAAGGAAAGGTATTTGTACAGATACCAAAGCAGAATGAAGAAGACCTATCAGAAGTACTGAGTAGACCTGAAAGGAAGTATATCCTATGAACTCATCAGAAGTCTGTGTTGCAATCAGAATATTAGACTATGGATCCTGCATGTCTCCCTACAAGGCCACTGATTTTAAAGTACAGTCTGCCTTTATGTTTCTTATTATCACTGTCTTGCATCATTGTATCATTGGCCTTTTTGATGTTTGTCCAATTCCAAGTTATGGAAAGAGTCACTACTGCTTCTTATATCCATGGCAACCAAATAAATGCACTAAATGATGTTCGTTTTCCTCAGGCACACCTATAAAATGAGAATCCTCATGTTGTAGTTCCCAGCTCGCCTATACCCTTAAAGTCATGAAGTGACATGTTTTGAAAGTACTTGTAAGGCAGAGAGGTGTTAACATTTCTCATATATGCCACACAGTAGTGTCTCCTTGGGATTTAAGATTAATTTTCTTCATAGCACTTTGAAATATCTTTTCTAGAAACTGCTGAAAAAGCATGCTGATTTGAAAGGCAGAAGAGAAGAACAAGGTTCTTTGGAAATCGGAACATTAATTATAGTGAAAACTACAATAAACTCTTTGGAGAAAAAGATTCATCTCTTAATTCTTAGATGATCAGATAATAGAAATAATGTCTATTGTTTGACATATGCTCTGTACACTGTCCAGGGAAATATCAATGAGGACAAACCAGAACAAAATGTTCAGTATTCCATGATTAAAGCTTTCTCCTTAAGCTGACAGTAGTTATACTGGATTAATCAACTTTCTTCATAGCACCAGTGTGCTGTTGGGTTATACACTTGTAACAAAAACAGTGTTGACAATACATCAATGTTTTAACTACTGCTGAAGAATGCTTATGCAGCATCCAGGACTTTGTTTCTCACTCTCCCCCGACAGTGAGTAAGCTGAGGGTGCACGTGATGCTGGAAGGAAACATCCAGGACAGTGGACTCCAACTAACCAAAGGGATAGCCATACCATATGGCTCCATGCTCAGCTATAAAAGCTCAGGAGGAAGGGGACATGTTCAGGACTATGGCATTTGTGCCTGCTACACATGCTGAAGCCCTGCTTTCCAGGTGGTGGCTGGACATCTGCCTGCTGATAAGAAGTAGTGAATTAATTCTTTCTTTGATTTGTTTGTGTGTGATTTGCCTCACTTATTAAACTATCTTTATCTCAAGCTGGGAGTTTTCAGCTAATGTCCTCCTAGAGGAGTCTTCACTCTAGCTAGGGAAGTGAGTGACTGGCTAGGTGCTTAGCCTTTGGCCAGGGTCAACCCACTACAGTAGTTCAGTAACAGCTGTGAGGGGAGCCGGCTCTTCTACTTCCCCAGGCCTCCCGGGGTCTGGAGGGGATTGTGAAATCCCTGCGTGGTCAGGAGTAAAGAGATGCAACAGCCCAAAACAGAGAGGTCATAGAAAAGCCTTTAATTACTTGACTCAAGGGTATTTAAGGTCTTTGGGCGGGGTTTGGGAAGTAGGATGTGATTGGGTAAGGGTTCAGGGGGAGTGGTGTGGTTTGGGGGCACAAGGGCCAATAAGGGAGCAGGAGGACCAAAACCCAGTGGAAACCTGGGAATAGGGAGTGACTGGTGGTACATCCAATAAGGTTGGGAGGGGGATGGGGCAGGATACCTGGGAAGAAAGGAATACTCTCTTTTCATGTGTGCTGGGAGTTCTAGGGGTTACAGTCTAAACAGGGGAAAACCCGTACATAAAAGATGCAGGTAATGTTGAATTATAAAGTCTCTGGTCCTTTGGAAGTTGTCACAGTGGTGGTCTTGTCTCCAGGGGTTTCCCTTTCCACTATACGTAGTCTGGATGATCCTCTGTCTTTGTTTTGCATGTGCTGTGGCAGAAGTCTTTCCCATCAATTCAGGAATATAGTTTATTTAAAATGTGCCATATTTAAATGTGTTTAATTAAGTTTAATATAATCATTAAAAATTCCAATACTATGGAATAGATGAAATACCTATTTCTACAAAATTTTATTTGATGCAGAATTCAGCAGAAGGACTGCTGAGGAAGCTTTCTAATAATTATTGAAAACAGACTTTAATATATCCAATATAAAATGTAATTGCTTTAGGGTATGTATCTCAGGATTGAAATTAAGGAGTCTATAAAGTGATTTTATGTGATTTTAAGAGGTATTTAAATTCAGTTTCTGACTTTTTTTTTAACTGAAAGTTGGCTATTTTCTTATTATCTCAGTTCACTCATTACAATTCCTTAACTGATATGCATGTTTTCTGTCTGTAATTTCATTTTCATATGATTTAACATATTTCATTTTTTTATGTCTCACTTCTATCAATTCAATTTCCTATCCCTATTTTTTAAAATATAAATGTTTCCCACCATTAAACTTTCTCTTTTTGTGTCATTACCTTTATTTTTCAATCCTAACTGCTACTCGTTAACAAAAATGATTCAATTCTTATTTTGTACTCTATTATTAATAAGGAGCTTCAAGCATTAAGAATTAAATCCACACAACAGCGAAAGTAAAATATGGAACCACTTAAGGTAACTTGAAAAGAACAGATTACTCATAATGATGTTTTTAAATATTGTTTCCATATTAATATGATAACAATAGAAAGGAATTATATAGTACAGAGAAACATGTGCAATTGTGGTGTCTACACACCGGATTATGAGATGGATTGTAAGACATCATGGGGATGCCAAATGTCCTTTTTTTAGCTTTTTTTAAACTCATGATTGCCTGTCAAGGGCAATTACATGTACCATTGTTCCTCAGATGTACAGTACAGTCAGGGTTGAGAGATTAACATCCCAATGTCCCCAATGCTGAAACCAGACCCATTGTCTCAAAGAAGAAATAAACACTTGCCAAAGTTTTTAAAAGAATATGAACAGTGTACTTCTATTGTTCCAACTGATAAAGCTTTATTTGTGTATTTATTATTTTCATTTACAAATTACACATTTGAGTTTAGGTGAATGATTTATCACTTTTTAGCACATTAAGGTGTAACAGGGGAAAAAATTGTTACCTTTCCTCACTGAATTCCAGAGCTATTAATTCCTACTTCAATTAAAGCTGAAATTCTCATCATCTGAGGCCATTATTTGGGATGATTGGTAGAGGGATCAGGAGCAGAGGTAGTGATTTCCTGTATCATTCTAGTAACAAGGAATAATATTGATAAGAATAGGCAGTCCATCAAGTCAATGAGTGGCTTTGAGGTTGATGTAACTGGAAAAGTAACGGGGGTTTTTGGCCATGGGATAAGCTACTCAACACCTGGTCTCCTGATATCAGAGGGGAAAAAGGGTTCTAGAACAGGAGCTAGTAGGGCTCATTAATTGAGCTTTAAACTAGTTTGAAAGGGGGAAAGGGGCAAAACCAGGCTTGCCAGTGATGAGTGATGGGATAGTGTGACAAAACTTGAGGACATGAGCACTCACAGGATCCCTCAATCTGCGTCAGGAGATGTTGGCTATACCTGAAATGTTTCTACACCAATGAACGCAGCTTGGGAAACAAAAAAAGAGAAGCTCAAAAGTTTGGCCCAGTCCCAGAGATTTGACATCACTGGCATAAGTGAAACCTGGTGGGATTAAACCTGTAATTGGAGTGCCCTGTTGGATGGTTACAGGCTCTGCAGGAGAAATGAAAAGGGCAGAAGAGGTGAGGGAGTGGAAGTGTATGTAACAGAAGAGTTAGAATGACACAATGACACAGTTGAGAGCCTTTGGGTAAGAATCCAGGGAAAAACAAATAGTGTGGATGTCATTGTGGGAGTCTACTATTGATATCTCAGCCAGGACACTGATGAATTATTCTTTGAGGAACTAACACTTTCAAGCTGTTGTCCTTACTGGGAACATCACTCAGCTGGTACAACCCAGGCCAGAAGATTTCTGAAAACGCTGGGTGACAGCTCTATGGAACAGGTCCTAAAGGAGTTGACTCATAAAGATGCCTTGCTTGATCTGCTGCTTGTAAACAGAGTTGATCTCATGAGTGAAGTGGAGATTGGTGGCCATCTTGGCCACATTGACCACAAGATGATTGAGTTTAAAATCTCTGTTGACAGAAGAAAAAGTGCCAGCAAAACCTCAGCTCTGGACATGAGGAGAGCAGACTTCAGGCTGCTTGGGGAATTAGGAAGTAAGGTCCACTGGTAAAAATATTTTTTCAAGTGCTGGAGTCCACAGTGCTGGACACTTTTGAAACATCACTTCCTAAGGGCACAGGAGCAGGCAATTCCCAAAAGTAGAAAGCAAAGCAGGTGAGACTTGCTTGGCTGAGCTAGGATCTCTTGGAAATAAGGCAAAAATGGAAGGTGTATGTCCAGTGGAAGCAAGGTCAAGTGACACCAGAAGAATATAGTAATGCTGCTTGCCACTGCAAGAAAATTTGTGGAGCCAAAACACAACTGGAGCCAAAGCTGGCCAGAAATGTGGGGGACAATAAAAAAAGTTTGGTTTTTTTTTCAAATAGATTAATGCCAAAACCAGTATATAACATTGTCTAATTCCAGGATGAGGATGATCACCCCACAGATAGAGACAAGGCAGAGGTGTTCAATGCTTTCTTTGCCTTCATGTTCGACATAGATGGACTGAGGGGGTCTCAGTACCCTGAGCTGGAGGACTATGACTGTGAGAATGATCCACTCCCAGTCAACCCTGAAGCTGTGTAGAATCTGCTGCTCCAGCTGGATCACTTCAGATCTATTGGGCCAGATGGGATGCCTCTGAGAATTCTCAAAGAGCTGGTTGATGTCATCACAACTGCTCTCTCCCTTCAAATCTATTTGGCCTGATGGGATGCATCCAAGAATCCTCAAGAAGATGGTTGGTGTAATTGTGAAAGCTCTCTTGATGATTTTTGAGTGGTCTTGAGAATCCAGAGAGGTCCCAGCTGACTGGAAGCTGGTAAATGTTGTCTGAATTTTCAAGAAGAGCAAGTGAGTAGCCCCTGGAAACTACAGACCTGTCAGTCTCACTTCAGTGTCTAGTAAAGTTATGGAGAAGATTACTCTGGGAAGTATGGAAAGAAACCTGAAAATAACACTGTCATCAGTCACAGCCAGCACAGCTTCATGGGAGGGAAGTTCTGCTTGTCAAACCTGATTTTCTTTTATGACAAGGTAACTCACCTAGCTGATCACAGGAAGCCAGCTGATGTAATCTTTTTGGATTTCACTAAAACTTTCAATACTCNCTTCCTCGTGAGGGGAAGAGGAGGAGCAAGGCACTCTTCTTTGTGGTGACCAGTGACAGGCCCTGAGGGAATGGCCTGAAGTTTTGTATGGGGAGGTTTAGGAAGGATAGTAGAAAAAGGTTCTTCATCCAGAGGGTGGCTGGGCACTGGAACAGGCTTCTCAGAGGAGTGGTCACAGCACCAAGCCTGACAGCTCTCTAGAAACTTTTGGATGATGCTCTCAGGCACATGGTGTGACTCTTGGGGATGGTCCTGTACAGGGACAGGAGTCAGACTCCATGATCCTTGTGGGTCCCTTCCAACTCAGCTTGATTTTTTGATTACCTACTATTTTCACCACTTGCTTGCCCAGAGGAGAGTAAGTCACAGATTAATGAGCTCCATTAATATTTTACTCACTCACTGTGCCCAAAGGTACTGCTAAATATCTGAATTTCCTCTGTTATCCCACTTCTGTATGTCTTCCCTCATGCCTCTCCTCTGATGCATTTCCACACCATCACAATTTGAAAGAAAAAGACACATAGGGCCTGGTGTCAGCTGGCCATGTTGATTTACAGGATCTGGCATGGTTTGACAAGTCTATCTCCAATCCCAGTTTTTGTCTCAGACTGCTTCTCATCTGTAAGAAGTCTGCTTCTATATACTTGAATATGTCCATGTGTGTGGACATGCAGAAGCACATGCACATGCATACATATCACAGAATCGCATATTGGGTAAGGTTGTAAGGGACCACAGTGGGTCATCTGGTCCAAGCTGCCTACTGAAGCAGAGTTATCCTAGAGCACATTGCACAGGATTGCATCCAGATGGTTTTTGACTATATCCAGTGAGGGAGACTCTACAACTTCTCTGGGCAATCTGTTCCAGTGCACAGTAATTTGAAGGTTATTGGTTTATGTTGCTTAAAATTAAAGTAATATCAAAATTTATATACTCGCTATTTTCATATATTTTTAGTTTATTGAAAGTTATAATGAGAAAAAATAATGAGTAAAAAGAACAGAGTCAGTCAGCTGCACAAAGAGAGCTCCTGTGGACCTCATTACACTGTCTGCAGTCAACACAATCAAACATACACATGAATGCTAGTCACCTTTTATTATACTCATAAAGAGGAATACGGGCTCGTAAAAAGTGTAGCTGGTAACTTTATAAAAACATAAAAGCTTGTTTTTAGTGGTTCCTTCATGGCTATCTAACAAAGCAGTATAAAAAAAAAAAAAGCTACCAGATAGTTCGTAACAAGTGCCTAATTTGCCACTGTGAAATGAGTATTTTCACTGTATGGGAGTTCATATAGAGGGAGACTGTCCTCTCCTACTTACTGTTCAAAATCAAACGAAAAAATAAATTTATTGACTTGTTTAATGTATTCTAAACATTAAGGATTAGAACTGTGTAAATAATAGAAAAGTCATCTTTAGACAGATTCATTCAATTTACACTAAACATTTTTGTACATTTTTTTGTTCGTTTTCTGGATAGTCCTATCAAAATACCCTGTTCTTACAAATATTTAAGGAATTAATATTTTTATTTAAAATATTCATTTTTCATGAGGGCAGATGCATTATTTTTTCATATGTTGCTCATCATCCTTTTGCTTATTTAAGACTTCATTTATGCAATCTTAAAAAAACCCCAAACATATGTCACCTAAGTGAGGTCGCCTTCAGTGAAATGACAGTAGGGAATGACCACAGATGTTTAACACACAGATGTTTAACTGCATTTTACTTCATTTTTCCATGGCAACCGTTCATAGCTAAGTAATACATTTGTATAAATCTTTACTCATTCATGAATAATCTGTTATCATAAAAATAGCTTATTTGTCAAAGAGCTTATTGGCAAAGAGCCTTGACAATTTCTTACTTTGCTATGCTTTTAATCATGAAAAACTTCTAAAGGTTGACTGTCAGAATTCACCCTACTTTTACTATATAAAATCCTGTGTATTTCAAGTGGATTGCATTAAAAACCAAACCAAACTAAAAAACCCCATGAAGATCCCCGCACAAAGTCAAATTTATATCTTCTGGTTTTAATTACTCTCTGATCTCTAACAAACTTTGACAAAATTATTTACAGTGAGATCTGTTAGTATTATAGGTGTGTCACCAGCTTCTATCATCATTTACAAAAGTATTCTTTCTGTAGCATGTAATTATTCCCCATCACTGTTAGGAAGTGAAAAAAGAAACTAGATGATGTATATGTCAGAGGTAAATTTTATCCTTCCATTTTCCATACAAATGTAATGCCCTGATATAGGCATTATTACAACATGAACAAAGGAAACAAAAAACAACAACAAAAGTTCTGTTTTGAGGGCTTTCTGTACCTTACCATACTGGGAAATTTTGGAAACAACTCCTGGTTATGTCAAATAATTTTGATTTCTCAAAGAGTGAACTCATTTAAAGGAATTCTTTCCCCCGATGGTAGCATGCATTAGGTATGGTTGTTGAAGAGATGAGTCATCTTCACTGATTATCTTTCATCCAAAGGTTGAAAAGGCCTGAGGAAATTTTTAGCACACACAATCCAACTACACAAGAGCATTTCAAGTGTTGTCCTTCTTCCACAATTTTTCATTCAAGTGCTACCTTCAAATTCCCAACTGGCAAACCATCATTAGCTTTAGCACCCTGGTGGATTTATGGAGCAGTTTTTGTAAAGCTAAACCAAAATGTTCAAAGCTTGCACCTGTTCAAAAAGATTACTTTCTGCTTCTGAAGTACAAGTAGAGTATAACAAGAATGATTGTTGGTGTTATTTAGGTCTTTTCTACTCTAGAGAAGCTCTGGCATTATAAATATGAACCCTTCCAGCAGAGACATAGTATCTGCTGTCTGAAGGAATTAATCTGCATATTTAGTTTCATTACTTCACTAAAACATGCAAAATGAATTAAGTAATTTTTTTTTATTCTTAACAAAGCAACTTTCAGGCCCGGAGATTTGCCAGTAATTTCTGCCTTTTAATTCAGTCAATTCAGCTGCCTTCAGAGTTTGCGTTTGCAGACCATACTTCCTTAGCTAGCTCACACTGCATTGAGAGTCTATCTTGCAACCTTTGGTAAAGTCAAGGTATATACTATGCTTACTGCTCTCAGCTCATTCACAGAGACAATCAGTTCATCATCACAGGCACTGAGCTTGGTCAAGCATGATTTTGTCTTGGTAAATTCATATTGACTGTTCCTGATGACCTTGTTCTTTCCATATTTGAAAGGATATTCCAAGAAGACATAGTCCATGTCCTTTCCAAGGAAAGATTTCTTTCATAGCATATAGCATCCTGGATCCTCCTTCTTGTCTATCTTGTCTATCTGAAACTTCTTTTTTTTTTTTTTTTTTTTTTTTAAATCTCCAAGCGTCTCTTTTTGTCTTCGGGATTTTTTTGTATAAAGTGAGGGAAAGAAAGGGGATGGGGAATAGAGTCAATAGTTGTTACTACACAACAGATTTTTCTTTCTTCAAAAGAGAAAAAAATACATAATAATGCCTATGAGAATAGGATTTAGTATCAGTCATATATGAAAATAAGCATGTTCTACAGGATTTGCAAAATGTAAAAGGAGAAATGATTTGGATGAAGAGATACAAATATGTGTATAGATTATGAGTTGGAGCAAAAGAATAATCATAACATAGAAACAAAGATAGAAATTCAAAACTGAAAAAAACTGCACAGAGATGATATGGAATTGGAAATACATGTTTATTTGTCTAGAGACTGGTAAAATCCATTAAGAAATTAATGGATTTTTTTTTCTTTTTTCACGCATATGTATCTATATATAGCAGTCATATAAACGTGTGAATATTCACTGTTCCTCAAGGTGACATGAGAACTAGTTTCCTAATGGATATCACTTTTTTTCTAGAAAGCGGAAAATAAAAAGCGACATTCAGGAATGTGAACAAGGGTTCACATGAGTTTCAACATGAGTTTCAATGATGAGTTTCAACAGTAAAACCTTTCTTCTTGTTTCCTGCTGTTCTACTGTAGAAACAAACCAGTAAATTTTCACTTCAGTGAATTATTCACTTTCATTAACATATCTTATTGTCATGTCATTGACAACCTAAAGTTTGGTAAAATAAAAATCTTGATGGTACTCTAAAACATGATACATGAGACAATACACAGTTTCTAAGTGTAAACTAGACCTAAGGTTCCTCTTTAAAATGCGGACTCTCAGTAAAACCTTTGAAAAATGGTAAGCACTTTAGAACAGCATGTCTTACTGTGGTTTGCTTCACTGATGGTGCAGTTTGCAGACTACGACTGTAAAGGTGTTATATACTTATGGAGCCTTTGGAGTTTCTTTTGCAAAAGATACCAGACAATGTATTTAAATACTTATAGGCTCATAATATCACTAAGGTTGGAAAACACCTCTAAGATCGTCAAATCCAACCCTGTCCACCGCTAAGCCATATCCCCAAGTGCCACATCTGCACTCCTTTTAAATACTTCTGGGGATGGCAATTCCATCACTTCCCTGGGAAGCCTATTCCAATGCCTGACCACCCTTTTAGTGGAAAAGTAAATTCTTAATATCTGTCCATTTAATGAGCTATTGACATGCAGGGAAGTACAAGGTTGTACTGCTTCCTTGTTTTTTGTCTGTTTGTTTTTGGTGCTCTTTTTTTTGTTTTTTGGTTGCTGTTGTTTTTGGTTTTTCTGGTGGCAGCAAGATCTTTTACACAAAAGAATACTCTCTGGCTTCTGTTGGTTGGAGGTAACTAGGAGGAGGAACTAGGAAGATTTATACCATAAATTGTCTCCATAATTATTTTGCAGTAGTTTATACACACAACAACTGTACAGATAATTAAACACAGATTCTACTGTGATTTTACATAGGCTGTAGTCTATGCATGTTCATGTTCAGTGCTTTTGGTCTCCTTGTAAGTATTCTTACAAGAACAAGTAAAGGCACGAAAAAGCAGAAACTTGAACTCTGGCAAATAATCCTCCTGCTCACAATGATCATAGTTCATTCATTACCTTGAATTATGACATCAATTCAGCAGTCTTAAAATTTGTTCAGAAATTTTTGCATTCTTTGAAGAAATTTACACTAATAACCCTGTGTCCCTACACCGTAGTTGTGAATGTTGTATGATGGTACAAGATACAAATAAATATCATTTGGGAGTTTATTAAGAAAGTTCACAAGTTGGTACTAGTGTCAGAAGAGGCCTGTAAAGTCTTAGTGATTTTTCTGACGGCAGCTGTATATCACTCTTGACACAGTTTGACATGGTATTGTAGATCTACACAAACAGAAGGAAACTACTTCATCTAGTAGTGCAATATATTTCTATTTTATTCTGAAAAAGTGTCTCCTAAGTTGATTTAGAAATATCATAAAACAGATTGTGTCAACAGTGCATAATAATGAAAGGAAAATTATAATAGTTTTAAACTGATAACATATTAAAATTAATACAATAATATGATGAGATCAATTAAGATGATAACTAGATTTATAGAATACTTTATACATGGAATTAATTTTTTTTAGAGTAAGGTTAATGGTGTTGATAAAAAAAATCTTCACATCACTAACAGTTTTAGTGTTCAAAGAGATTTAAGATGAGGTATAAAAAAGTAGGATAGTTTTTCAAATGTTTATGTTAAGTGAAAAAGAAAAGCAAGTACCAAAACTACTCAAAAGGCACTTGAAGTTTTAAAGAATAATTTGCAGCTGTGCTTGGGTGAAGCTTGCACCTTGAAATGGGAATTCAACAATGATTACAAAGACACTCTCCTTTTTTTTTTTTCTTTTAACTATTCAGAATTAACTACAGGCAAATTCCATTTTGGTAGTATTTTTGAAAGATCTTTGATGTCCTAATTCACAAAAGCCAATGTGAGAGAGATAGTTTAAGACTGAGTGTTTTGAAAAGATTAATTATTTAATAAGTTGTTGGAAAACACACCATGAAACAGTGAAAGAAAACATCAATATGCCTATATTTTTCTAATATGATGGAAGTAAAGCAGGACAATTGGGAGCAGCAATAGAATTGCTATCTTAAAAATATGTATTAAAATCTGTATTAAAAATCAAATAGCATTCATGTTTGAATTAATGTAATTAGACCTTACTGTTGATTTTGACATTCTATTCATTTTCAGCTTGTACAAGGCAGCTGTGAAAAACAGATCCAAAGGACTTCTGAAGCTAGACAGAGTTTCTGCCACTGTAGAAACTGACAGAATTTAAACTGCAGTATTATCAAATTTCAGGAAGAAAATATTTCTTCAGTTTTCTACTTTTATAATAAGGAACAATGTTGTCAATCATTTCTTTAAGAGAATGAGTCATAATCTCTACCCTGACCAGTTATTATCAGAAGTATGATTGATTGATTTAATTAGATAATTTTAGAAAATAAGATATTTCTTTCCAGCTTGCACTGATAATAATAATATTGAAATAATGCCTAGATATCTCAGTGTAGGATTGGCCCAATGTGTTCAGTACAATGCATATGTGTGAAGGAAAGAGAGAGAGACCATTGTCACAATTTAAATATATGTGAAACTGATACGCTAAGAGAAAAACATTATATGTGACCTCAATATCTAGATGCAATTTGGAACATATTTTGTAGAAAGTATTATTCAGTGTAGGTGGTTAATGTCAGCTCAAGGATTTTCAGCACTGCAGAGAAATACAAAATTTGCTGCCCTCAGGGCATGTAGCTGGATTTCCTTTTTGTATAGAAAAGAGTTGGAAAATCTTGGGATGAATACAGAGAAATTGTCCGAGTAAATAGAAGTAGACAAGGAAGGCCAAAGTCCATCTGGAATAAATCTGGCCAAAGATGGCAAGAACAACAAGAAGGACTTCTTCAAATATAACAGTAACAAAAGAAAAAAGATAATGTGGACCTGTCCCTATCTGGAGGAGGGGCTCTGATAACAGAGGAATCAGAGAAGAGAGAGTTACTGAACACTTTTTTTGGTTTGGTCTTCACTGACAAGACTAGACCTCAGGAGTTTCTGACACAGGGGACCAGGGTAAAGGAATGTTGGAAGGAAGACTTTCCTTTGGTCAAGGAGGATTGGGTTAGAGAACTCCTAGGCAAATTTGACATCTCCCAAATCCATGGGCCCTGATGGGATGCATTCACAAATGGTAAGGGAGCTGGCAGACACCATAGTGAGGCCACATTTGATCATATTTGAAAGGTTGGGATGATCAGGAGAGGTGACTGAGGACTGGAAGTAGAGCAAATATCACCTGAGTCTTCAAAAAGGACAAGAAGGTGATGGAGCACCTCCATCTGGATGCCATTTCTATCTACATGGATGACATGAACATGATAAGGAGTGGTCAGCATGGACTCACTAAAAGTAAATCTTGCTTGACCAACCTGATTGTCTTCTGTGATGAAACATCTACCTAGATGGATGAGGGGACAGCAGGGGATATTGTCTACCTCAACTTCAACAAGGATGTCAGCACTCTCTAACATCATCGCCATAGGCAAACTCAGGAAGTGTGGACTTGATGAGAGGACAGTGAGGTGGATTAAGAACTGGCTGAATGGCAGGTCCCAGAGGGTAGTCAGTGGCACAGGGTCTAGTTGGAGACCTGTCACTAATGGTGGGCCTCAAGATTACATACTGGGCCCAGTATTGTTTAATTTACTCAACAATGACTTGGTTGAAAGGGTAGATGCCTCCTCATTAAGTTTGCTGATGAAGCAAAGCTAGGAGAAGTGGCTGATACCCCACAGTACAGTCCTCCAGGAGGACCTCAACTGGCTAGAGAGTTGGGAAGGGAAGAACCTACTGCTATTCAGTAAAGGCAAGTGCAGGGTCCTGCACCTGAGTGTCATGGTTTAGGAATCATACTCCACAATTCAGTGTCCCCACCAAAACTCTCCTAAACCAGACCCCGCTTGCTTGCTCCCCACTTCCCCTTTCCCTTTCTGCTTCAGTGTGATGGAGAATTGGAGGCACAAAGGGGAAAGTTATGGGTTGAAACGAGAACAGTTTTCTGCGATAAGAAAATTATCGGTAACAGCAACAATAATATTAACAAAAGTGTACAAAATAGAGGGCAATTCACATGCAAAATGCTCACCAAACCTGAGACAATTAACAAAAGCAGACAATGCCACATGTTTTTTCAAATGTAAACCATGCTCTTCTGAGAAGACAGAGAGCACACCTTGAAGAACCCCACACCTGGCAATGATGTGAGGTGGTATTGAATAGCACTAAGGTCCTCACTGAAACTAGGGCACTGAGGAAGAATAACTCCAAATACAGGCTGGGGGCCAAGCTGCTAGAAAGCGTCTCTGAGGAGAACCTGGAGGTCCTGATGTACAATAAGTTGTCAGTGACCAGGAGTGTGCCGTTGTGGCCAAGAAGGCCAATGGTATCCTGGGGTGCATTAGGAAGAGCATTGCCAGCAGGTGGAGGGAGGTAATCCTACCCCTCTACTCAGCCCTAGTGAGGCCTCATCTGGAGTGCTGTGTGGAGTGCTGGGCTCTTCAGCACAAGAAAGACATGGAGCTCTTGTAGTGGGTCCAGTGGAGGGCTACAAAGGTGATCAAGGAGCTGGAGCATCTCTCTTATGAGGAGCTGGACCTGTTCAGCCTCAAGAAGAGTGAGAAGGGGCTTCATCAATGTCTATAAGTATTTGAAGGGACATTGTCAAGAGAATGGACCAGGCCCTTCTCAGAGGTGCCAAGCAATTGAACAAGAGACAAGGGACAAACTGATGTACAAGAAGTTCCACCTGAATATGAGGAAGAACTCCTTTACTGTGCAGTTGACTGAGCAGGTTGCCCAGAGAGGTTGTGGAGTCTCCCTCACTGAAGATGTTCAAGAACCATCTGGATGCAATCCTGTGCAATGTGCTCTAGGATAACTCTGGCTGAACAAGGAGGTTGGACCAAAAGATCAAGTGTTGTCCCTTCCAACTTTTTCTGAAATGCTCACAGATATTTAATGAAGAACTTCCAAATGCTATGTTTATTTAGAAGTTGCTAAACACCTCACCCCACTGCAACCCCAGCCAAATGTAGATAAATTAATTTAAAAATGTGTTAACTTCTATTGAAAAACAGATCATTACTATTTGCAAAAGGAATTGTACTCAAATAGAGACATGGATGGAAAGAGAAAAAAAAATAAAAAGAAAATTAATTTTCTATAATTACGGAACCATATACACTGGGAAAATGTTAGCAGCTGCTTTGATGCAGGGGGTGTTAGAGCTGCCTAATTCTCAAAGTAACAGAATCCTCATAATCCTTAAAATATACTGCAGATATTTTTTTTCAAAGCTGCTCATTTTGAAAGAGTGGATTATTTTAAGTGGCAAAAAAAATTCATGTTGACTGGTCAGTTTGACCTTACAACCAGAAAATAAAGATCAGATCTTTTGAAAAAACAGTCTTCCAAGAAAAAAAAAAAAAAACAACAACAAAATAAAATACTAATAATAGAAAAAAACCCCAACCAAACAAAACCCCAAACCAACCAACCAAAATAAAACAACAACCAAACAAAAAAATAAAAGAAAAACCAGATTTAGAATTCCCTAAAAATCATTCATGTGAGAGAAACACTGTAGTGTTTACCTTATTTGGCCTGAGGACGTAATATGTACTAAGAGAAAGATGTTTCCAAAATAGTTGACATGAATTATTTGAGTAATCATTAAAAGATTGTACCAGAAGAAGCTCATTCATCTATTCCCCCACAATTTAAAAACCCCTGTGTAATACAGATATTTCTCAATGTCAAGTCTGTCTGAACCATGGATATTCAACTGTATGGTCTTAAAATATATCCACATAGCTCAGTTGCAGCCTCTCAGGGCTTCAGCTGCCAACTTAGATGAAAAATTACTTGCAAGTGGAACCAAATATGAAGATGTCATTGAAAAACGTAAACCTGTGTTCAGATTATTTTATACCAATTTTAAGGAGTTTATTTTCATGTTGGGACAGAGAACTAGTGGAAGAGCAAAGCTGTTTATTTGAAAGGTATTCTAAATCAACAAAAATAGGAAAGTACTGTTTTCTGGTCTACTTTCTTCTCCACACCAGGAAAGTTACTTTTCCAAACATAGATAAGGTGATTAGATATAATAAGATGGAATAGATGGACCTAATAATTAGAAGCTATTATTATAAAATCTAGAAGTTATGGTGAACAGCTATTGAATTACTTATTTACTGGATTTGAAAATAACGGACACTAAAAATTGCCTGGAATTGCAAGAGCAGAGTCTTGGTCTTAGAAAGATTGGTGATGTTAATGCTGCTTGAGTGGTCTGGGTTTCAAGGCTCTCCTAAGACAAGGAATCAAAACACTTGTAAGTGCCTTTGAAGAGATCCGTGGAAGTTGCCTCAGAGAATTATGCTAGCTGTCTGCTCTTCCTGTGTCTTGTAAGATCTGGTGTAGCTCAGTTAAAAGACCGTGGAAGAGCTTCCTAGAACTAGCATTCCAGCAACAACTATAGTAAGTGTTTTAGCCTGGAAGTCAATCTCCAATTCACTACATTATGTGTAGATGCATTTGTGAGTTGTAGCAATATACAGGAAAAAAAAACAAAACACAAAAAACAACAACAACAACAACAACAAAACAAAGAAAAAAAAAACAAAACAAAAAAAACCCCAAACCAAAACCCCAAATCAATGAAAAATATTCAAAACCCCCAATATAACTGGTTTGTATATATTCTGCTTTATTTCTCTTTGTTTACTTGATTTGTTCTTATTGCTGTTTTAACCTATTTTATTTCTATTACCAATGCACTATATGTAACTGTGAAACAATATTGCTGAAACCATTCTTGACTCCCAATGAGAGTAATTAACTTCCCTTCTATCCCCTACCCTTACCCTTCATCTTTCCCCTTCCTCTTCACCTTTCCCCTTTCCCATTTTCTTTTGCCTTTTGTGTGTTTTAAGGAGAATGTATCCTCCTTCTCTAGACAGGTATAGTCTCTCAGCTGTTATGTAAACTGTGGATGAACAATATTAGCCATGTATTTATTCAAAATGAAGACAGACTTGGAACAACAACAAAAACAAAATCCCAACCAAAAATGAAGGTGAAGATAACTATTGTCTACATCTGCTTGTTTTCCTATGCATATTATTTATATATTATGTATACACATGGAGATATGTATGCTATTTATCTTTTTTATACATATATGCATCCTACACATATATGTAGAATGTGCACATGCAGTATGTATATATATTATGTGTATGATACATAGTCTGCATATACACTATACTATAGGCATAATAGAAGTGTTTTTCTCCTCAGTATGTCATATTGTCTAATCTGTAAAAGCTTTGAAATTATTTTATATTACTTTAGTGAAATTACATAGATTTTAAATCAGCATGAAATTAGAAAGAACACTTTATAGTGAAAGACTGTAATGAAACAAAATTCTGTGTGAATTCATATTCACCTTTTTTGCCTCAGTTCCACACCTCTGTTTCTGTCTATCTCGATGTTTTTTCCTTTCTTTTAATCAGTCATTATTTCACATAACTTTATCATTTTACAGTTCTGTATTATCTACTTTTCATTGCCCCAACAACTTCCTTCCGATTAGTAATGTTATTAAAATTTTTTCTTATCTCAGTATGTCCTAGCTACAGTGGCCGGGTCCATCTTATCACTGTGTGGGTGTAACAAAAACTGTGTATTCTACACCCTTTGTGTAATTTCTGATGAACTGCTAATAATGTTTTCAAGAGCTGCCCAGGGCATACCTGGCACCTCAGGCTACAAGCTGCATGTTAAAGAACACTGTGAGAGAGGGGAGTGTTCCTGTCTTCAGACCAATGACTCAGCTGTGATAGCTCCCCTCTGGGGTGGTATCAGCACCTTCACACCTAGCCTGAGGGGTCATGTCTGCTAATGGGCCATCAAAGATTCCAGAAGTATCTCATGACTCACAGAGTTAAATCACCCATTGTGAAACTGCCCACACTGGGGAAGCTACTGGGCGTTCCCACCTGCACCTGAGCATATATAATCTTCAGGTTTTGGGACTTCTGGTACTGCTCATCATATCAAGACGAGGACCAGAATGTCAACAGGACTGCAACTGCCACTCTTGACCAGACTGCAACCATCATCTTCACCAACAGGTTTTCCTTTCCGTTTACTTTACAATCAGGGAGACCACGTGGCACTCAGCCCAGGGGCTAATGAACACCATTCTGCTTGTGTCACAGGGTGCTGGGTTATACATCTGGGGTTTTTTTGTGGGTTAAAATCAAATTTTTTCTGTATCATTGTATTTATTGTAACCTTTTTATTAAATTGGAACTCTGGCTTATAACGTCTTTTGAGTTGGGTTCATTTCTCCTGCTGGTTCAGCTTTAAACCAGCACATGGTAGAAGCACACAAGACTAGCATATTTTCTAACAGAATCTCTCTTGAATGTCACTTTTTTATCCCAGCTCACTTTCACTTTTGTGGTGAGCTGATCCCAGTTAACAGCTAAGCGTCCACCAGCTGCTCACCCACTCCTTGCTCCCAGACGAAAGGAGGGGTAAATTGTAAGAGAAAAGGCAAGAAAAAGTCATGGGTTGAGATGAAGACAGTTTAAAAGAAAAAAGAAACAAACAAACAAAAAAAACCCAACAACAACAACAAAAAAACCACAAAACAAAACAAAAACAAAACCAAAAAAAACCCCCACCCAAAAGACAGATGAAAAAGCAAGCACCTACCACCTCCTACCAGCAGAACAATGACCACCTCTGGCTTTCTCAGTGGGGGACAGCAGAGTGAGAAACAGGTGGTCTTAATGCTGTGCAAGCACTGCTCTGCAACAGATAAACCACTGTGTTTTATCAAGACTGTTTTAACTACAAATGAAAAACACAGCACGATATGAGCTGCTATTAAGAAAATTAGTTTAATTCTAGCCAGACCTAGTACAATGTTTACCTCTAAACTTGGGGAACGCATGGTGTCTTGCACTTTTATAAAACTTTTTGTGACACATCTCCTCAGTACTTCACAGTAAGAATTCTGATTTACTACAGTTTGAATCTGTTAGAAGAATGGTTTCTCTTGGCATATTTTATTTATTTTGTTCCACTACTTTTTATGGAACTCACTATACTGCCAAATTTTACCCCCCAGTTCATTATCATCCACTCCTCTGCTTCTCCTTTGACTCTTGATTCTTCCTCCAGAGAAAACTGTGGCTCTTGACTACAGCAACAGTTTCTGCCTCTCACACAGAACAGTGTCTTTATTGTATATCCGACTTCTCATATACTGTACAATGTTATGCAGTTTGTACCAGATGTCATGAAGCAGAAGCTTAGGTATTGCACAAGAATACAACTAAGAAGATGCCAGAACTCCTTATTCTCAGAGGAGTGGCCCTACAAAATATGACCTCATGAGTGCACATATACATCTTTCACCTTTTCCTGTGACTTCACATTTTTGAAGCCGTGCCACTGACCAGAAAAAAAAGGTCTAGAAAAGATTCTCTGACATTTATCTGTACAAATCTATATCTTGAAGAATTAGGAAATTCTCAGGGAAATTTGGAGCTTTTTTTTTTTTAACTTATGAGGAGTAAACCAAAATTAACTTTGTTCCTCTTAAGTGAGTCTTTCAGTTAGAATTATTGTTGTGTTACTAAAAATGTACAGTGCATAAATTTACAGTTTCTCCTCTCACCTGAATAATGGCAACCTGAGAAAGGGCCATAGGAGTGCTAATTGTCTGCATAAAAGTAAATTTAATCTAAAGCCATCTGACGCAAATCTGTTCTTGATTTCTGAACAGATACTATAAGGTGTACTTACTTTATTTTCAAGACTTCTAAGTGCTTAGCAGTAGAGCTATAAGAAATGCACTATCCATTAACATTAGCATGCTCTAATCTTAAATGAAGAGAGCTTCAACAAATTAATGAATTATTCCATTCAACTGAAGGGAGGCACTGTAGTATGAAAGCCTTTCAATTCTGTAATGAAAATGAGACAAAAGCAAACCAGATTTAAACATGCCTCTGAAACAGACAAGCTGTGCTTTCCAAAATCTGTAGTGTATTTCAGTGTATTCTCATTGTTTTCATTTTGAGAAACAAAAATACTGCATAGTCATGAGTGAGAGCTTGAAACATCTCTTGTCCTCTTTTCAGACATGTTTTGTTTTATTTTGGTTTGGTTTACTTTGTTTTGTTTAGCAGTCTTTCCTACACGAGTCACATTCTTCCTTTCAATGGCAAGTGCTGTTTCGTTTCCACCCCTCTAAAATCTTAATATAGTCTCTCTCTCAGCCTGGCTTCCAGGCACTGATGGTCTATAAAAGTCATTCTGCTTCTGCCCTCCACATTTTTCTGAAGAAATTATTTCCTTGGGCAAGAAAAGGATATGGCAATGTTTGCTTATTATATTTACACCTAAATCATGGTATGATTGATTTATAACCACACAGGCCTGTAATACAATATTTCTGTTGCTAGCAACAGGCCATTATCTTTTTAGTGAATTTACAAGGCCTGAGGGCTAGGGTAGTTAAAGTGTGATTGTAACATAAGAAAAAGAGGTAGGAACAAAGTGTGTACACAACAATTTTAACTGCATTATTATGTTTTGTTTTCTGTAAAAATTTGCTCTACACTTATTCTTGAATTAGACTATTAGGATTTGTATTACAGTAACAATGAATTTTCTCAACCTATATGTATGTGTAAGGTTTGCTTGCTATTTGTTCTAAAGGATACTTCGAAACATAACACAGTTTTTCCAAGATTACTTAGAAAACTATCTGAAATACTGAACTTCTTATTACAAACTATTTGTTCCTTTGTTTTACTTTTTTTGGTTTTGTTCTTTTTCCTCCAAGTTTCTTATGGTGAACAACCACATCTACCATCTCATCTTTTCAGTAATTTCCCATAGAAACACCTTTCTCTTAGCAGTACTTTCTGAAAGCGTATTAGATGCCCTTGAAAGAGAGAGGATAGATGTTCCTCTCTCCGGGTCCTTCCTTCTGAGTAAAAGAAAATATTTTAACAGCATAAAGCTGTGTCAGAGGAGGTCTAGATTGGGTATTAGGTAAATGTTTTTCATGCGGAGTGTGGCTGGACAATGGACCAGGCTCCCCAGGAAAGTGGTCACAGCAACAAACGTGACAGAGTTTAAGAAGCACTTGCAAAATGTTCTCAAGCATGTAGTATGACTCTCGGGGCTGTCCTATGAAGGGCAAGGAATTGGACTTCAGTGATCTCTGTGGGTTCATTTCAACTCAAAATATTCTATGGTTGCATGACTTTTCTTCAGAAATCCCAGTCTACAACATATACACAATTCCATGGCATCTATGCATTACACCATTTTTGTTTCTTGAACCTGAAGTTCATTTTAAAGAAACATAACAAGCTTTGTTGACAATACAAGTTGTAAAATGAATTTCCCAGGAATAATTTATTTAGGTTTTGGTGGTGCAAGATCCCAGAAACGAGTACCAACCATGAAGCAATGACAAAAGCATGTTCCTCTATGTCAGCCAGTAAACAGTGGCTACAGAAAACAGGTTCTGTATCCTTTTTGTTTTCTCTTGTAACATAATATTTAATTTCTTCAAAACAATTCAAGTTACTGCCTCACTTTGCTGCACCTACCATAATTCTGTCTTTACTAGGTAGTATCTGTACTTTTATCCAGTCCCACCTTCCTAACAGTTGTCAATCTTTTACATATTTCTGCCACACTGATACCACAGACCAGGCTTCAAATAAACATATGTAGTGATAGCATTAGAGAAACCTTTGTCTTCCTGTTTAGAAATAGATGGAAGTCAATGTTATACTGTGCCTATGAACAGGCATGGCAGATACAAGAAGTGGACTCAGTTATTGGATCTCTTTGCAGGCAAACAAGGTGCTGAAGGATCCAACAGTTAGCCCCCAGCTTTGCTTGTGGGCAGAAACTGATCACAGTTTGAAGCTAATATTTGATTCTGACTGGACGTTTTGAATCATAGGACCTCTTTTCTTGCTCTGCCTCCCCTGAGCTGACAGCAGAGTCAACTCTTGACTCTACTCCAGATCACACTGAGGTTGTCCAAGTACTGCTGGCATTACATGTATGAAATATAGGAAACCTTGCCATCAAAATTGTGGAGTAATAATCATTGGCCTTTGTGGCTCAGATCTAGAGTAGTCAGTTTTCTAAATATCTACGTGCAAACTCAGGATAAACTAGGACTAGGAGGGACGTATCTAAATACATACACAAGTTATATCTTTGACCTAAAGGAAAAAAATACAAGGTTGGGCTCATTTTTCAATTTGAGGTAGCATGAGACAATAAAATCAGTGTTAGAATTGATGCTTTCTGAAAACAACATAAGTATTTAGAACAGGGAGGAAAAGATTTCTCAAGTTAAATTTTTGGAGAAGATATATATGCTCTGTGAAAATCAGTGCAAAGGACTTCCAAGTGTGACCCATCAAGCTATAAATTATCTGTATTATATTTTCATGAATATATTGAATGAGGTACTTGAACACTTCCCAAATCATGAAGAGAATAAAGACTATAAAGATTAGTTAACTGTTGATTTATAATTTGTGATTTCATGTAATTTCAAGATCAACCATGAAATTAAGAAGCCTTTTAACTTGCAGTGATTTTGCTTTGCTAGAGAGAATATTTCGATAGCTTCACTTTTCCTTTAAAAATATTTATTAATCACATGAAATCTAATCTAAACATTGGAAAAATTAATTACTTGATAACCAACAACTGTAAAAAATAGTTTGAAAAGTTACAGTAAACCCCATAGTAATGTGTTTAAAGAAGACTGACAAAAAGTCATGCATACATATGAATGATTAAACAATGATAATGTCAAATAAAATCTTAAAACAAAAGTTGTTTAGATACCCAAAGTGTGATTTAGATCCTACATTCAGAAGTGTAATTTGCCAAAGCCAATTAAAATGTGATTAAGGGTCCAGGAAACTCAGATACCTGTCCAAAAAGCTATTGTGTCTCACACAATGAATTCTGCGACATGAATTCTGAACATCACTGTCTTTAAGGAACCAAATATCAAAATATACATCTTGGTTAAGGCTACTTGTGATCCAGACACTAAACTTGTCTAGGTTATTTAGTAGCGGTCACATAAGCTGGAAGCACAAAGGATGGGCTAAAAATTTAAAAGCTTCTTTTGAAAAATTGAGTTTCATGTTCATTTTTGCCTATGAAAAATTGAAACTACCTTTCCCAGAAAAAAAGGTACCTAAAAGCCTGGAAATATCTTTTACTTCTTTATTCTGAATTGGGTCAATAGATAACATATTCCTAGGCAAGAAAAAGTCCATTTGTAACCTAATTAGAAATCTATTTATTCCCTTAGAGTTGTGATCCATGACTGTAATTCAAGTTTGCCTTGTTTCTCATTTTCCATTTCTGTTTTTATCCAGTATAACATGAAATTGAAAAAAGTCTTGGAAGAAAAAATTGAGGAGCAGATCCCTTGGTGCTTACAAAAATTCTAATCCATTGGCTCAGCTTTCCCATTTGCATTTTATCCCTGCCCCTGCTTACTGTTGCTGCTCCAGCATGAGGCTACCAGTGGTGACCAGTCCTGTCACCAGTGCAAGGTCTCAGGATAGAGGAGGAAGAGACTGTCTAACATCACATGTTGCATACTTAGCAGCAGATGAGTTGCTGGAGACTCTCTCCATATCTGTGGAGGAAGCCTGAAAAAGTCTCTTAAAACCCAGGGAGACTTTAGAAAGGAAGCACAGCTCCAAAGAAGATGGGTAGTTATTAGAAAAAGCAACAATTGAAAATTATCCATTAGGTTATTATGAAAAAAAGCCCCAACAAACGAACTCCACAAACCCAAATGCCTCATCTGGAACTTAGAACTGTTAAAATTATCAGTTAACAATAATTTTTTTAGCTGCATATTTTTATTATACGCCCTTTGGCTCATAATAGCATTTCAAGCATGACAGTGCTCCCTTTCTGACCTGCACACTTTGCAGACCTAAATATACTCTGGGCAAGCTGCTGTGGGAAAATACAAACCTATCCAGGATACTCACAATCTTATAGCTGGGGTATTTTCCTGGTCTGCAAGGGATAAATATACAAATCTCAGTCAGGTGTACTTAAAACCCAGTCTTATAATCCATTTTTGGGGAACTATTGTAAATATTATGTAAGTATGTTGCCTCTGCTGTATTTTAGTACTAAAAGTTACTGAATGAAAATGAGAAAACTGCACTGTGAATTCAAGTTGCACTAAGTTTTTTAGTTTTAGTGGCCAGAAGAGGACTCAAAATCTTTCAAAATACTGTATTTCAGGTAGATTGAATACACTGACTATTTGACCCCAACCTAGATGCCTTTAAGATACAGGATGTGTCAATGCTTTGCTCAGTACTGGGGATTCAGTTTATGAAGGTGGCTACCTGACTTCAGTTTTCTGCAAAGTTGAGTTAAGTGTTCAGAAGTCAACAAGATTAACTTTGAAAGATATTTAATGTATAATGCACACATTTCTAAGAAAAGAAACATCAGAAATTTGAAACTCTTTAGTGCTTTCTTACATATAGTAATGGACATGGCTGCAAAACTGCTATGGTAACTTTCTGGGTGACTGGCAATATTCAGTCTAGACCATTGAATCCCAAACTGATTTTATAATTTGCTTACATAACAGCAGGCAAATATATAAAATAATCTTGAGATTCCTACATGTGTAAGAGAGAGCATTTTGCAGACTTTCTGATCTGTCTATATATCTTTTTTTCATTAGCTAAAATAAGTGATTGCTTGTGAGAGTATTAGCAAAAATCTACACAATAGGTCTGAAATTCCTGTGAAGTTTTGGTTTTGTTTGTTTTACTTTTGCTTCATCTTTAGTTTTTATTTTATATTACCTTAAATAAAAGCTATTTTCTCTTGTTTGTTATTTTACTCACAAATCTGTACTTTTCCACAGAAATAAGAGCAGTTAATCAAGCAAACAAAACTTGTGAAATGATTGAGTTCTGATCAAGGTTAAATTAACTTCAAAGGAAAGTAATTAGCTAAAATGTTGAAGTGAAAGCAAACAAAACAAATAAAACCACTGCAAAACTTAACCTCGGGAATGAATCCAGAAATAGCACAAAGTGCAATTCAGAATTCAGTGTCAAGAATATAACTTATTAAGCTTGATTAAAAACTGTTAGAGATTGTCCAGCTATAAACCAATATCCCATAAACAGAAATTTTCCAAACACGTGGAAGCAAACTTAAAATAAAAAAAAGACTAAATTAAATTAAATTACTAATTAAATTAAATTAATATATTGTATCTAATTTTTTGTTTGTTATTCATTCGGTTTTACATTTCGGTTTTTTAGTACAAAACACTGAGACAGACATATAGGGAGAAGGAAAAATAAAGTTCTTCTCTTTGGTCAACACTTCAACATAAAATCATTTTTACAAATGAGACAAAAATAATTGAAATAATGGCATAAGTGTAAATACAGAGTTGAAAATGTTTTTTCAAAAGAAAATGGAATTAGTGTCATGAATAACAATTTCAAATGGTCCTCAGCCATTGTCTTTTCACAGTTGAAATGCATAGATTTCAGTTACTTCTTTAATGTTCATCATTGAGTCCTAAATTTCACTGGGTCAAAGAGTGAAGTCTGTAGCAGGTATACATGTAAGCAGGAGTAGGTTGCAGTGGTGATATCTGTGAGAAAGACCATAAGCTGCAGTGTGCCTGTTGAAAAAGGGTCCAGGCTGCCTTGAGACAAAGGAAGACAACAGTGAAAAATATTCAGTGCGCATCAGAATTTAACTGTACTACACCAAACTTGATCCAATAAGAGAAGCAACAAGGACCCCTGCTCAAACATATCTAACAAAGACACCAACAGCTATTAGATACTGGAGAGTCATGCTCTAGGAAGGCACTCCATTGAAATTTCTGAAGGGACTGAAGTCTGTGGGAGAGAGATGTGCCAGTGCAGGGCAACTCTGAGGGTTCACAGGCATTGGGTTACTCATGATGGGTAAGGGACAACTCCAAGAGACTGTGACCGTGGGTGAGCCAGGCCAGTCAGGAACACAGTGAAATGGAGCAGCAGAAATCATTAAAGGCAGAGATACATACCACTTCAACCTCCTGTGCCATGTAACACCTGGCTGGAGGAACTGGACAGACTGAGCATAAAACATGGTAAAAATATGTAAAATTGAAACAGGGAAGAGAAGCAAATATTCATGTATATGCAAAAGTGTGTGTGTGTGTGTCTGTGCGCGCGTGCGAAATGTGCTCTTTCATTTTTTGGTGTGTGTTCTTTTCTTTTCCCTCAATATATTAAAAAGTGATCAGCTGTTTGTGTTGGATGTCAACAGATTAAGACAGGTAAAATTCCCCAATTCTGAAGTTGGGGTTTTTTTAACCCGTGACAGCAATACTTAAGAAATACACCATTACTTTTGTGTGAAATTTGCATACTATGACACTAATGTACATTTCAATCTACAGCCTCTGTCTATCCTCACTTTATTACATTACATTAAATGCAGAAGTATCTGAATGGTTTATTCAGAGATACAAGAACAGAAATATACAGAACAAATATAACCCTTTACTTCCTTGTTTGAGGTAAATGTTTAGTTTTAGTAAGTTAGTGTTAACAAACAGGCAAGAAACCTTCAATGCAGAACTTATGTTTGCACACTTGATTATTTAACTAATGGTCCTAGAAAGGCAAAAGTATTTGATTACTTTTTCTAATAAAGCTGTTTCACAAATACAAGAACACAAATTTTAATTTTGCTATAATACAAAACACTTAAAAGCTATTTATATTTAGTGTACTGCTTTATAAGCAAAGCCACTCATAAATTGTCAGTCCATCCGAAATGAATGAATAGATCATTAACAAGACATTACAAGACTGAATTCTGTATTAATTTTTTATATTATTTAATCATATACTATGTGATATGTATAGGTAATGTAATTTTGTATATATTTTAATAGAGTTGTTGGCATGTTTTAACCTCAGCTGGTAACTAAGCACCATGCAGCTGCTTGCTTATTTTCCTCTATTGAGAGTGAATTAGAAGAGCAAAAATGAGAAAACTCATGGGTTAAAGACAGTTAGTTAGGTACAGTGAAAACCACAGACACAAGCAAAGCAAAACAAGGAATTGAGTCACCACTTCCCATGGGCTGGCAGGTGTTCAGCCATCGCCAGGAACATCGGGCTACATCACATGTAATGGTGACTTGGAAAGACAAATGCCATCACTCCAAATGTGCCCCCTTTTCTCCTTCTCCCACCAACTGTTATTGCTGAGCATGATGTGTGGTATGGAATATTCCTTTGATCAGTTGGGGTCAGCCATCCCAGCTGTGTCCCTTCACAACTTTTTGCACACCTCCGGTTTACTCACCGGTGGAGTGGTGTGAGAAGCAGAAAATGCCTTGACTCTGCCTTTTAAACCAATTTTATTGTACTATTTTTATTATAAGTTTTATTTTGTATAATTAGAGCCTTCAGTGTGACTTCAGAATGAAGAATAACGGACATATTTCAATTACATTAACATGGTGGATTTTTTGTGTTGTTTTGTGTGTGAACAGCTTGACTTTACTTTCTTTTGAGCTGCACTGATAGTATTTTATCCTGTCTGTATATGACAACAACAACAACAAGGTAACTTAAAGTACAGGCACAGCAGGAGGAGTCTGCCTTTACTGTTCTTCCTTCATGGTGAAATATTCTTTCTGCTGCTCGACCTTGATTTTAAGTGAGTGGAGGGAAAGTATCCTGTGAGAGTGTAGTAATGTCAAGAAAAAAGTCCATTTTTATGCAAAAAAAATTCTATCAGGTTTTTTTGTTTGGTTGGTTTTTTGTTTTGTTTTGTTTTGTTTTGTTGGGTTTTGTTTGCTTGGTTAGTTTTGGTTTTTTGTGTTTTTTTTTTCTGTGTAGTTCTTTTGTCAGTGAAACTGCTAATAAGTGTTTAATCCTTGTTAAAGACTGGCAGCAACATCTTTCAGCTAAGATCTTCACCACGTGCTGTTAAGAGTGGAATGTTATTAGGAGTGGAATGTTATTAAAGAGTCAAGTTTGTCAACTATCTTCACGAAAATCCAAAGCAGTTTAAACAACATTATATAGAATAGGTTCTGACCATTCATGGCTTTGGCTTTAGCAGTACTCTCTTGATTTTTGTGTTTATCCTGCTTCTGTTATGAACCAACTTTTCAGTTGACACTTAGAAGCAAAGAACAGAAAAGATCAATTTCAAGCTGCCTAATATATTCTTCTGATGAGTAGATGCTCTTTAAGCTAAAAGTGCATTAACAAATTTCAGCATGATCCCAGAGACGTACAAATTAGCTGACAAATGAGCCCAGAGGTGAACTAGGGCTCATTTTCTTCCTTTTCAAATCCTCTCACATTTTCAGGATTTATACAAGTTGCCACCTTCCTTGGATTAGTAAGGCAAGCATTATTTGGTGATTCTTAAAAAATCTTCACTAAAAATACATATTTTGTATTTTACAGGATTATTAGTGTACTGCATAACAGTTTTATAAAAGATTTGTAGTCATAACATTTAATGGAAGGCTGGCAATAACTATCTAAATGCCTTAAAAATCTTTCCTACTGTTCTTGTAAGATGTTGCTGTTGTATCAGAAAGCAAAGGTATGTTTTATAAATACATATGCATAGCAAGCTCCTCCTTGATGGCAGTGATGACAGTGAGTTAGATAGTGCTTGGTCAGTACCATATAGACTAAAGTGATTTTATCCACTTTTCAGACTGTCACTAATCTAATTATTTACTATTCTAATACATCTTCCCTTTTATTTGGAAAGTGTAAGTATTGAAACTTTATATTCTGTCTAACGTTAAGGACAGCTTTCCTCCCTCCTCAGAAAAGGAGCTGTTCATTTATTTAACCCATACAGTGCTTTGCATCTGCATCCTAACTTTTATCCCTGTTATATAAAGCTCTGTGTTTTTTCATGTCTGAACATGTAACTTTTGAGAGTATATACATATTTGCAAATATATTACATAATGGTAGATAAATGTATTTAATGATATTTGTGGATATCAACTCTTGAACAGCAAAGAGAAACCAAAGCAAGTTCAAAGTTTTGCACCTTCTTTTCGGGAAAAAAAAAATAAAAATTCCTAAATATAAAATTCAGTATTGCCTCCCTCACATCAGATCATAAATAATAAGATCACTGATAAAGAAAATTGATTAACTTTTTAAAGATGGGAAAGATATAAATTATCATATCTGCTATAGTAACTACTATGACCATGACTGTTTTAGGCTTTCCCAGACAAGATTTACTAAGTTTATTGCAGGCAGAAGTAACAATATTGGATAATTCAGCAAAATATACACATTGTAACAGTGACTGCTAGGCAAGGCACAATTTCTGTGGGCAAGATTCATGTAAGTCAGGCTTATGTATGCTACCTTAAAATAAAAATGTTTTTGTTTGTGTCTAACAATGAAGAAAACTCTGAATAAGATTCGTTAACATATTTCAGGGTTTTATAGAATATTTTAAATTTGAATAAAACAAGAAATACTCCTTTGTCCTTCACTTGATAACTTTCTCTAAATTTGAGATCTAGTAGGCCATAATTTTTTATGGATAGAAAATTAGGTCACAAAAATCTTAACATCTTTCCTTTATCCTCTTTTTCTACTCGGCTTCCCTACTGGTGAAGATATTTTCACAGAAATCACCTTACCTCTGTGTAATTATTACAGGGAAATATTACTAATGTAAGAGGTGAAATATGGTGTCCTACCTAACTGATAATGCATTTCAATTGAAAGTCTGTAGATATTGATGGAGAGATTAGTACTATCCAGCTTTTTAATTTTTTGCTAACCTGATTGATAAAAATTGCACTTAGGAAAACTGTGTATCACACCAAAACTTGTGAGGTTAAAATTACCACTTAGTAATATGATGTCAGAAGTTTATCACAGTTTTTGGCAACTACCCCGAAATCAACAGGATTACATTCAACAAAGTACTTGAGAACGGAAATGCAATATATAGCTACAAAATGAGGAAAAAATGGCTAAGCACAGTGTTGCAGAGAAAAAATGTGAAGGTTATAAAGGACTAAAAGTAGTTTTGAAGAGAAACATTCTGAGACAGACTAATGAAATTGTTGTATGTAAGTCAAAAATAGTAGTAGTAAATAGCAATAGTAAAAGAAAAGTAGTTTTCTAGTATCTGATGTTGGTGAGACTGCAGCTGTAATAAAGTGTGTTTTATAAGAACGCAAAAAGAAGATTCTTAAATTAGTAAAGCATTCTTTTCCTCTCCTTTCTCCCCATTTCCCTAATCATGAAAATGTTCAGAAAGGAAGATACCTTATTATGGTGACTTTCATGCACCAACTCTGAAGGAAGATATTAGAAGTCTGGAGGAAAGGAAGAGAATTAGTTGAGTAGAAGCTGAAGAAAACAGATGCACTTATTAAAAGAAGATCTAGAAAGACTCAAAGAAAGCAGAAAATGAGACTGGTCAAACAATTGTTTTTTTGCAGCAATTTGGGTGATTAAGATGTTATGGAGAAGGGGAAAAGAGCAAGTATTTTTTAAATAGAAAGATCATGAAGTACTGTAAGTTTTTGAGGTCTCCCTCTGTGGAGATTTCTAAGAGTAAGTTAAACAAACAAAACCTAAGTGTTCTTATCCTTTCTCAACAAATGATTGAATAGAGATTTCCTGAAATTATCTTCAAGCCCCATATATTTTTGGCTATATGATTATCATGGGTCGTATAATATGTCAATTTACATATGTTTGTATGTTAGACAATGAAAATACATCTGTTTTACTGTAATTGCCTTGTAACCTGCAAGGATTGAAAAGACACAGTTAAATCTCATCTGATTTCAGAAGGGCTGGGTCACTTTCACTCTTGTTTAGATAACTTTTATTTATCTTTCATTTACAGACAAAGAAATAATAAACTCTTTTTTGGATACTGAATTTTACTGTAGATTGATATTGACCTAGGATATGTGAGTTGTAGAACTGAGTTTCTGAAAAACACCAACAAGTTTTAGCATTAAAAGTTCCAGTGAAAATTAATATTTGCTCAAGTTATCCAAGACAACATTTGTGTGAAATAACTGTATGTTTACTACATCTACCAAGAGTTCTTCTGCTGAATGTATGGTTACGGATAGATAACCAGGACAGGCAAGGAGAAGGCATAGTGCTTCAAGTAAAGGAGTGTTTGGATTGCACAATCAATGATTGCAGTTAGGGGTGACATGCTTGAGAATCTCTGGGCTTAGGCTAGGGGAAGAGCTGATAAAGTAGATATTGTTGTAGCTACTACTGTAGATCACCCATCCAGGATGACAACATCAATGTATTGTTGTAGCCAGGCTGGGGTGGGTCTCTTCTCCCAGGCAACCAGCAGTAGGACAAGAGGGCACAGTCTTAAGCTCTACCAGGGGGGGTTCAGGTTAGATATTAGGAAGAAATTTTTTCTGGAGAGAGTAATCAGGAATTGGAGTAGGTTGCCTAGGTTGATTCATTGTCCCTGGACGTTTTTAGGGTGAAACTTATTGCCATGGTCCAGTAAGCACAACAGTTGGATCAAAGGCTGGACTTGATGATCTCGGAGGTCTTTTTCAACCTGGTTAATTCTATGATTCTGACTATTATATAAGGCATTAAGGGAAGTCTCTAGATCACTTGCTCTTGGCCTTATGGATGACTTCAGCTTTGTAGATGTTGATTACAATTAACATCACCTACAGCAGATGCAAGCAGGTCCAGGGAATTCCTGAAGCATTTTGAAAATAACTTTTTGATACAGATACTGAGACGGCCAAATAGGAAAAGGGTAACACCTGTTTGCAGCCAGTCACTAGTGATGTTCCCCAAGGCTCAATTTTCAATGTTTTTATCAGTGACCAAAGCACAGGAGTTGAGTGCACACAAAATAATTTTGTTGACAATACTAAACTAGGAGGAGCTCTTGATTTTCTGGAGGGTAGAAAGGCCTTAGAGAGAGATCGTGATAGATCAGAGTGCTGGGTGATTACCAGTCATATGAAATTTAGCAAGAACAAATACTGGTTTTTGCACCTCAGAATGTAATCCTGGATGAACACATAGGGTGGGGTACAAGAGGCTGTAGTCCATATTTTCAGAAAGGGAGCTGGGGGGTGTGGTTGATGGCAAGGTCAATGCAAGTCAACAATATGCCCTGGAGGCCAAAAGAGCCTGGGAGTCATTAGGCATAGTATAACTAACAGATTGAATGGAATGTCCAGCTGTACTGAGCACTGGTGCACCCTCACCTCAAATACTTTGTGCAGTTTTGGCCTTCTGAATGCAAAAAGGATATAAAAATATTAGATTTTATCCAAAGGATGATAAAGAAGGTGGTGAAAAGACTAGAGGGCATGACTTAATTCAGAGTGGCTGAGCATACTAAGTTAGTTCAGCTTTGAGGAAGCTGAGGGGTGATTTCATTGCTGTCTACAACTTCCTGATGAGATGGAGCAGAGAAGGAGCTGATGACCTCCTCTCTCTGGTGTCTGGTGATAGGACACAAGGGAATAGCTTACAGCTGCATCATTAACAGTTCAAATTAGATATTAGCAAAGAGTTCATTGAGAGGATAATTAAACACTGGAACAACCTTCCCAGGAAAGAAGTCATGGCTCCAAGCATGTCACTGCTCAAGAAACATCTGGGGAATGCTCTTAGCTATATGACTTGGCTTTTAGTTTGCCCTGTGTGGACTCAGGAGTTGAATGTGGTGACCCTCATGGGTGCCTTGCAATCCAGGATATTTTATAGTTCTCTGATTCTAAATAAGGTATCTCAGCATACTTTTATAGAAAAGGGAGATGAGCTCTTCTAAGGCATGACTCTTTTCATTCTAAATGAGATTTGCACATATGGTCATGCAAAAGGTTTCTTAAAATTATCTGCACCTCGCCATTTACTATGATAGTATTTTAGAATTTCAGACAGCTCCTTTACACATGTCTGAAGTTATGCTATTTGGCCTGTATCCTTAGTCACTTTAGCACTTCAGCACTGCTAAAAAAACCTTCCAAAATGAAAACAATGTTAAAAACTGTAATGCATCTGAAGTTCTAATCTCCTTTATTAAAGTCAAGGAGTTTGTACTTTTCTCTTAGGAATAGGATTTGAAAATAATCTGTGGTTTGACAATATTTTTCTTCTTATGAAAAGGAAACTCAATCATCCATTCATTGCACTTAAAGTTGTTAGAAGGTTTTTCCATAAATTATAACTGTTTACATGAAAAAGCTGATTTTGTTAATAGTTCACAATAAATGAGATAAAGGTAATATTCTAAATTTAGGTTGTAAGTAGTGCAATGAACTTCATAAACATGTTTTCTAGAAATTGTGTAAGAAACAGAGTAGGGTAGAAAGAGACTAAAACAAACAAAAAAAACTACAGCCTCTATTATTTTCTTTTCCTTTTCATCTCTCCTATTCAATTAATTTTATTTCCTAAAAGGGAGTGCATTATATTGACACATTCTGCAACTGCCTGCATGATGTGACCATGGGTCTTGTTGATATGAATACAAATACATAAACACAGATGCCTTGAGCATATCTTAGTTTATTTTCCCTATTTAAAGAAATCTCCATAATTGTCTTGATCACCAGCTATGTATGCTTTTATAATTTGAAATATACATCAAATATTTGTGAGCAAAATGACATTTCATAAAAATAAGCAGATTGAATGTGAAGATTCTGAATGAAATGTAATGAAGCAGAAAAAAAACAATAATGTTTCATTCTTCTCCCAGGTCTGAAAACATTTCTTCGTACTTTAAAAAGGAACAGTTTCCATCAATTGCACCAAAAAAAGTCAGCATATTCTTAATTATTAATATAAGCAAGGTAAGAAAAATAGAGCCCAGAGCAGGCCCTCTGTTGAGTGGAACAGAGGATCTAGTGACAAAAACACATGGAAAAGACTAAAGTACACAATGTTTTCTTCATTTTGATCTTTACTGGCAAGACTGGTTTTCAGGGGTCTCAGACCCCTGAAACATGAAGGAAAATGTGAATCAAAGGTTTGCATTCAGTAGAAAATGACAAAGGTAGGGAACACTTAAACAAATTAGATGCACCTGCAAGTGCTGAGCAAGCTGCATGATGTCATTTTAAGAACATTCTTGGTTGTCTTTGAAAGGTCATGGCAACGGGGAGAGGTTCCTGAGGGGTAGAAGAAAGTAAATTTCACTCCTTTCTTCCAGAAAGGAAGAAAGGCAAGAAAGAAGATCTAGAATGACAGGAAAGTCAGTGTTGAAAAAGTAACAAGAGTTAATTGTCCTCAAAACTCTTTTTGATCCATGAAGCACAAAAAGGTGATGGAGACCTGTCAGTACAGATTTATGAAAGGTAAGTCGTGCTTAACCAGCCTGATGGCTCCTATGATGAGCTGACTGGCTTGGTCTGTGAGCAGAGATGAATGAATCTTCTTAATTTCAACTTCAGTAAGACTTTCAACAGTATCCATGTAACAATTCGTAAACTGATGAAGCAGAGGGCAGATAAATTAACAATGAGGTAGACTGAAAACTGTCTGAATTACAGTGGGTGGTCAGCAGCACTAAATCCAGGCCTATAACTAAGTGGCACATCCTAGAGGTTGATAATTCAGCAAATTATGTTCAACACCTTTATTAATGAGCTGCATGATAGGACATAGGATGATGGTACCCTCAGCAACTTAGCAGGCATCACAACAGTGGGAGGAATTATTGATACAACCCAATAGGTGTGCTGCCTTAACAGGTTGGAGAATCAAATACCAGAAATCTCCTGAAAGTCAATCAACAAAAATCTCATTAAATTCAATTGAAAATGAAGGAGTTAAAATGCAAAGTCCTGCCTTTGGGAAGGAGTAACCCTATGCACCATAAGGGCCTGAAGGCCTACCTACTGGCAAGTAGCCTAGTAGAGAAGGACCTAGCAGTCCTGGTGCACAGCAAATTCAAATAAACCAATCAGTCAGCAAAGAAGGCACAGGGCCCAGTCAGACAAACAAACTGACCTAGCCCTTTTTACATCTAATCAACCCCTTTATTATGCTCTTCTGTCTATCTCCACTGTCTGTTCCTCTCTCTTCACCTTTCTCCTGCACATTGTCTCATCAGCTGGCACAGTCCCACCACTCTCTTCCAGCATCTTGGACTCTCTGGTTTGCTGCAGTTTCTTGATAGCCCATCAAATTAGAGGGATTGTTGAGGTTTGTCTGTTGCCTTTGTGTCTCTGTATGATTACCCCTTTTTCTTAGTATGCCACTTGACAAGGTCCTCCATCAGGTAATCTTATTGAAATAAACATTCCCACATTCCACATACGCTTACCAATTAGTGTGACTTATTAGGCTTTGTTCTCCTTTTACTGCCTCCCTTATTGTTTGTAGATCAGGTTTGTGTTCTTGTGTGTTGATGCTTATTTGATCTTCGTTTTCTTACTATCACCTTCTGCATTGAAGAGGACCAGATTAAGGAAACAGATGCTCTCCTTGCATTATATCCCTATGTGAGTTTTTCAGGTCCATTTAAGTACAAGATATATTATGAAAGCATTTTCTGTTTGTGCCTTAATTCCCACAGGAAAGAAAATATGCATGTGTTGAAAGGGACTGTGGTGTTCATGAGCCAGGTCCCTTGGTGACTGAGTAAGAAAGACTAAAGACACCTCCCATCAGTCTACCCCTAGGCTACAGGGTCTCCATAGCAATGGAATTTTACTAGTAGCCTTTGCTAGTCTAAGCAAATGCCAGAAGGGATATTGAAAAATCTCTTCAGATTTATTATCTACAGAATCATTGATTTCTGGAATAGATTGAGACGAGTAGCAGATCTTGAATGTACAAAACATGGTTAAGAATATAAATAATATAATGCCACTTTTTTACACAATATCATTGTGTTATTAAACATATTTGTGAAAGATAAAAAGATGAGATGAAAAAATTAAAATAAAAGCATTTAAAAATAAATTTCCTTTATATTTCATTTTAAAAGGGAAATAAATAAAGAAGACACTAAAACGGGATCAGCTGAACTGAAAAAAAATATTTCAAAAGCTTTTGGTGGGAGGTTATGTCTGAGTTACTATTGATGGAAAAACACCTTTGCTAAACCAACTTCGGTATCAGAGGAATCAAGGATAGGGAAGGGATAGCATTTTTTAAAGGATTATAAAGATAATCTGGAGCACTACAGATCAGAACGTCTGAACTTTGAGCTGTGTCAATCTGTAGAAGCTGTAATACATAATGAAGTAAGTAGAGGCATAGACAGAGTTATTTTATTGGAAAAGATTGATAAAGATTCTTAAGGAATAACTTCCTTCTACAAAAATTATTAAAGATTTTTGGACAAGTAAAGGAGCAGATGAGCCAGAATGAACTAATCTTATTAAATACTTGTGATTTTTTTTTATGTCCTCAGAAAAATAATCCATCAGAAGTTTTAAAAGAATGCAATCACTGTCAACTAACAGCTAGTTTTCATAGAGTAATGAGGTCTTAAAATATCACAGAATAGAAAAAACTAGTCAGTTTTTCTATCAAAATAAAGCTCACATAAAATCTTTGAGATTGTCTGTCTGGGTAACTTGTACTTTTCAGTGTAGTGAAATTTGGTCAGAGATGCAAAATAGGTTAGAATAGTCAAATCTGAGTTGAGTGGGAAGTGCTATAGAACATTCTCTTTAAGACCTATGGTCCCATCAAAACTGAAGTAGTTCTGAAGTGTAGTCAGATATTATCTAAGGTAGTTGTCAACACCCCTCTATATTTCCTGGACAGAAAGTACATCTCTAGGATTGACTCATTTCACCTTAATTCGGATACTTAAAAATAAGCTGGTGTTTATACCTACTATTAATTTCCCTCAACATAGAATTATGCTTCTCGGCTGTGAGATTTTAAGAGGTATTTGCATCTGGTTTCCAACTCCAGCAGATCTGTCACCCTCTGTCATGTCTTTCAACACAGTATGGATGCTTCAGATAACCTAGGATGACTCAGATGGCACTAGATACTTATGCTGAGGAAGCAGAAACATCTTGAATCTCCCCATTGACTAGACAGATAGATAATGACAGCAGACAGAGATGCTCATCTATGTCTGCAGTTAGATAAGTTGAATTCAAACTTCATCCACTGGGCAATAAAATCATAGATTCTGAAAATTTGGGATTGGAATGGACCTCTGGAGGTCGCCTAGTTCAACCCTCTGCTCAAATTAGGGCCACCTTTAAAATCAGATTCAAAACTGCTGAGATTCCATTACTGAGAAATACATAAGTATGCATGGAAAAACTGAATAGAAAACGTTTTCTAATGTCCTATTATATACTTACAATATAAGACTTTAAATTCAGCTTCAACAGAGATGACTGGATAATCATCTCAAATTGTAGGCATACTACTCTACTGTGATCAAAACATAGAACACAAAGAATTATTAGAACAAGTATGAAGAACAAAATATAAACACTGCAATGTCACTGAATAAATCAGAAAGATAGAAGAAATTCTTCTTGCTTAAGCAGAGAGACAAATTAAGTTATTGTTTTTTTCACCTTCACAAAGAGATGACTTAAGTAATATGATAGAATATTCTTTAAGCATTAAAATATAAATTATACTGATAGTATTTTAAACATTTCCAGGTTACACCTGATGTTGAATATCAGAATAAATTTATGCATTTATTTAATATTTTAATACATTAATTGGTGTAAAACTAAGCAGAAGAAACTACATTAAAAGGCAGTGTTCAGACCTACATATATTACTCCTGAGGGAATTCTCAGAGATCTATATATTGCTTACCACTGTGAGTGATCTCAGTATAATAATACAATAAATAAAACAAGTAACTTTATTTACTATTGATTATTATTAATATCAATTATTTTATCTACAAGTTAGACTAAGGAAACATAAACTCCATAGGTTTTTTAAAGGCTACATAATAATGAAAAAATAAATCCAGCAGATGTTCTTCTAAATTATTGTGAATATTGTTATACAGAGAATGCAGAATTAGAGTACAGGAAGGGATGTCATACTCTTGTAAGATACATCCGGTATGCTTTCAAAACTCATCTATATCCACTACTCTATTATAGATAATCTTAGCAAAATTAAAAAGAACACAAAATATTCATGTTTATTGATGTACTTTGCAGCATTTTAATCAATTTCCTGATACTTTTATTAGTGTTAATTAGCTACTTATTAACTAACTAAATCTGAATCATCTTAAAGGTAGAGTAAGATGAGGTTCTGAAAATATGTCATTAAATAGGGGAAACAAAGGCAGTTAACAGAACTACAGCAGTTGTCATAGGAGATACTGCAGTAAGGGCACAAATCTCTATTCAAAATTGTGCAGTGTCTCCAACACCAATTAGAGTAGATATTCCTACCACAGCAGAGAACCCTACCTATACATAAATCCTTTGATGGGCTGCCATCCTCATCTCTGGCAGTGCGTGCTGCTCTGGAATTGCCCTAGCAGTGCCTCGTGCCTCTCTTCAGGGCCTAACCAGTGGCCTCTCCATGTGACACATACTCTGGTTGAGGTGCTGAGTCACTGGCTGAAAGGACATTGGGATGGGGTGTGTGGAGATTTGGGTTGGCTCCCTGCCAAACCCAGCTGCTATCCACACAGATTCCCCCCTCCTGAGAGAGAAGGAAAAAAAGTACCCAAAGACAATTGTAGTAAAAGCATATATATATATATATATATATATTCACATATATTACAATTATATACAATCAAACACTATGAATATACAGAACAAGAATCTGAAACAACTCCAAAAGGGGAAGGGGGGAAATGGGAAAGGGAAAAGGGACAAAAATGGGTAAAACCAAAACAAAACAGATACACACACACTCATAAAGTCAGGGAAAAGCTCAGTAAGTAACTGGCACAATAAATTCTCACCAAAACTTCCCTCAAGAGAAACAGTAGAAATCTCCACCTCTGTACAGGTGAGACACCAGCTTCCCAGATAAGCCTCAGCTCATATAGATAAGACCTGAACTGACACAGAGACCTGATGTCCTCCAAGCACACGAAAGGAAGAAGAGAGAGAGCAATCTTCCTCCTTTCTTATATACTCCTGATTCCATGAAGGAACGATGTGGAATACTTCCTTAGTTATGACTCTGTTACCAGGGAAGGCCTAGACCAAAACCAAGAAAACTAAACCACCACAAGGTGAGTGAGCTATGAACCATGAGGGAGAAAGAACAGGAGATTCACAGGATCTTCAACGTCCAGACAGAGACGGCAGCCTCAGCCTTTGCTCCAAGAAAAGAGCCAACCAGAGGCTAAGCCAAGAGGGAACAGTGAATGAAGGTGCCCACAATGGAGGACTTCTGGAAACACAACAAAGCTCACTCTTGTTCTGCAGGTACTGAACAGTGTGATGCACTAGTACTGGGTGAGGAAGATGACCCAAGGCATCAGAGATACCTCAGCCTGAACCAACAAAGAGAAAGAGGGGTGACAGTCACTGGGGATGCCCTCTGATGGAGGATGAAGGCACCCACTTGTTGCCATTAACTGATGTTTCAGAAAGTTTCTGCTTGCCACTTTATTGCCTCTTGGAGCACAGAGAGACTGGCAAGGCTTGTGCAGTCCTCCAACCCTTGCTTCTCTTGCTTCTGATGATACAGGCATCAATACTACTGCCAGAGACAGCCCTTCACATACCAGGAGTCATCACAGATTTTTGGGAACAGAGGAGAAGCAAAGGACAGTGAGTAGTAGGAATGGATCTGGAGGCCCAGGTGGTGGTCTTAGTTCCTCCAGTAAAGGCAAAAGGTGGGTGCTCCAGCATACCAACACTCGTTCCAGTGGCTGGTGAGGACTTTGTCTACTATGACCCCAGGACGCCCTTTGAAGAAAAAGAGATGGAAAGCAATAGTCAGTCTTTAACTGGTGACCAATTGGTATCATTCAGGGATCCATTCTGGGATTAGTATTGTTTAAAGCTTTTATTACACTATTTGGATAGTGCAATAGACTTCTTGCACAGTCAGTCTGCATGCAGTTTTAAACTGAGTGAAGCAGTCAATCAATACACTGCAGAGTAGAGCTGCAATTCAGAGGAACCTGAATAGACTGGAAAAATTGGCCAGTAGGACCCTCAAGAACTTTAGCAAATCCAAGTAAACATCAAGTCCAGCACTTGAGACAGAACAACCTCCTGCAACAGTGCAGACTGGGAGCCAGACAGCTAAAAAGTAACTTCGCAGAAAAGTGCAAAGGAGTGGGAGCACAGGTGCACAAGCTGAACATTAGCCAGCTATGTGCCCCTCTGACAAAGGCCCACAGCATAAAATCCTGGGCTATGTTGTGAAGAACACTCCAGTAGGTTGAGGGAGGATGATCTTTCCACTCTGTTCAATGCTGATGAGACTGCGCTTGGAGTGCTCTGTCCAGTTCTGGACAGTGTGAAATGCATGCAGTAGGCTGAGTCCAGCAGAAAGTTAGTGAGATACTTAGGCAGCCAGAGCATGTTATATAAGAAGAAGCCAAAAGAGTTGGGTTTGATTAAAAGTTTCAGAGAAAAGTGTCTTGTTGCCTAAAAATATCTGATGGATCAGTATAAAGAGGATGGGGTCAGACTTTTCTGAGAGTTACACTGTGAAAGGACAAGAAGCAACAAACACAAATTACGATGTCTCAATATAAGAAACTGAAGGTTGTGCTAGGTGGCTTCTAGAGTCCCTTTCCAACATACATGCTTCTGTGATATGAGTCTTTGAAGAAATTCTTGTTGCAGAGCCTCAGAACTAAATATATTCATATTTTACTGTTATTTACAATTTGCTTTATTTCAATCTCACCACTGTAGTGAACTGAAACTCATCTTTCTTTCTTGCTTGCTTCCTTTCATCTTTTTTTTTTCTTCTTTTGAAATGTGACAGAATGGGACAAAATCCTTGTATCACTTTCATTTACTTCTCAAGACTATGTCCAAAGTACTTTCAAAGAAATTCTCTGACACAGTTATACAGCAGAAGCCTTCCATGGTTAACATACCTTATCTTGTTATAGCAGGGAATAGAATCTGAATATTTTGTTTATGTGACACAGAATAAAAGACATGCTTATATAACTGGGAACAGTTAGAATGTCTTCTTTCTAAGTAGTTCTTTATGAAAATTTAAATCTTTTAATCTCTGCCTTGTAGTCTAGTATCCTGCTATTTATTAAGAAGTAGTACCTATATCTTTGCACGTTTTATTTCAAGTTATGTTTTCTTCTTTAAAAGTGTTTACTATAAAACAATTTTTTTTTTAACTCATGCACTTCTGAATTTAAACAGTGGTCATTTTCTTTAAGCTTTCTCTAAATAACTGATACATTCTATATCAAGAGTTTTACTTTTGGTATATACTTAATAGATATCATGTAGAAGGATACATAAAGTGTTAATTCAAATGTTGTGCTGTTATATTCAAGAGATATGACATGATGCATTTTGTACAAAGTTATTATTATTTACTAATCAGCTTTTTTTTTTTGCTTATCATTTGAAGTGATCAGAGTTCAAAACTTTTCATTTCAATGTAAAAGTACATAGTCATTCATTCACTGCCATATTAGAACAGACTGATGCTCATGACTGCAAAGATTCTGATTCAGAGGCATGAACTTATGATAATCTTTTAATAAGCTATTGAAGCTCTGCTAGTGGTTGACTACAGTTTAAAAACCCTTTTGTTCATGAATAAAAGAACTTTGAAGGCCATAGGCAACCTGAAGACTGCACTGTAACAACTTGAGAACTATACAGTTGTATTTAAGGGGAAAAAAAAACACCACTCTTTTAAAAGCATTTAGAATTTTAATAAAATCACTTCTCAGACATTCCCAGAATGCTCCTAAACATTAAATCAGTTGAAAGAGGATGAGATCATTTTTGAAGACCCCATCCTGTTCACAATCAGTGCAGCCCTTCAGTTAAGTTTTAAGCTGTTAAACATTCAATGGAACAAGAAGTGGAAGATGGGTGTCTTGCTGTGTAAATGCTGCTATACTAACCCAGAATTCTGACATTTCCTTTTGCTTAGTTAAGATTTAATTAATGCAAAGATGAAGAGCTTTTAACAAATCAAAAAAAAAATACTGTCTCCAATCTCTCCTCTCAATATAAGCCTTTACATGAAGGATCTATATACTTAAAAAATATCTATTTTGCAATATTCATAGAATTGTGAAATGGTTTGTGTTGGAACGGACCTTAATGATCATCTAGATCCAGTTCCCTGCCATTGAAAGGGACACCTTTCACTAGATCATGTTGATGAGAGACCTAATCAACACTTTCAGGGTTGGGACATCCACAGCTTCACTGGGCAACCTGTTCCAGTGTCCTAGCATGCTCACAGTAATGAATTTGTTCCTAATATCTAATCTAAACCTCCTCTCTTTCAGTCGTTATCCCTTGTCCTGTCACTACAAGCCCTTGCGAAAAAGTTCCTCTCCAGTTTTCTTACAGGCCCCCTTTAAATACTGAAAGGCCACAATAAAATCCCACTGGAACCTTCTCTTCTCCAGGCTGAACAACCCCAACTTTCTCAGCCTTTCCTCATAGGGAAGGTGCTCCAGTCCCCTGATCATCTTGGTGGCCATCCTCTGGACTATCCAACAATTCTATGCCCTTCGTATGTTGAGGACCCCAGAGCTGGATGAAGTCTCCCAAGTGTATAGTAGAGGGGAAGAATCTCCTCCCTCAACCTGCTGATCACATTGCTTTTGATGCAGTTTAAGTCTATTCTGGCACCTGCTTGTAGAATCAAAACCTGACCATTTGTTCATCGAGTAGCATACTGGTTAAGACACAACACTACCCTGTTGTTTTCTTTTGCAACACAGAGTCAGTTTATAAACTGAAGATCAAAACTCTTGTCTGGGAATTCAAAGAAAATCCCTGACATGCTAAAAATTATAGTGATGGTTTCCTCAAGCCACAGCCATTCCCAGGTATTTTTATGCAGTAGCTTAGGTTTCTCCTCTCATTTAATACATTGTAGTGGTTTTTTGTGGGTTGGGGTTTGATTGTGTGGCTTTTCAGGTGTTGTTTCTTTGCTTGTTTTGAAAGAACTATTTATAATTGTCAAATCCTTTCTTGTACTGCATAAATGTCCTGAATTATTGACTTGAAATTCCTCAGTCCTTGAGTTAGGAAGGTGTCTACCGCCTAAATCTGAACAAGAGACATAAGATTTAATATTACAATACTGATGAGTTACACACCCCACTTTATGTGTGTATATGTCATTTGGTAGATGAATTGTAATTGATTGAAGGAGAAATAAGTATACATGGAATTTCTCAAGATCTAACATACTAGGACACCTACACTGAGCAAATCAAAGTGATGAAGGCAATGCAGAATTCTTCCATTTGCCTGTGTTTGGTGCTTTATCTCAAGAGCAACATTTATTTACCTTTAAAAATAAAGTAATCTAGGTCATTTGTAATGGCTCTATTGGAAGACTCCTTAACTTGGCAGCTATAAACCTTCTGCAATATGTAGTTTGATCCTCTTGACATAATATGAGACCAGATACCAGTGTACTACTACTCTATATTGTTATTCTATTACCTACTATTTGCAGGTAACACTCGTATCTTGAACTGTCAATTGCATTGGCACAATAGGTGTAGCTTTCCAAAATCTCACCTTTCTGTTATGATAAAAAATCCTCCGACAGACTTTGAGAAACTTCTTTTTCTCACTCCTATTAACTCCAGTATCTTTGTTGTATGATAGCAATTTTTGGAAAGTTTCAGTCTTAGTCTTTCTATCAGTAGTCCTCAAAGGCTTCTGAAGTGTTCATATGTCTTTTTGAAGTGGATTTAGTCTTTGGAATTACATAATATATACATAAAAAGCTACTTTAGCACACAAAGGTAGTCAGAATTAAAACACACCAAGTGTGTCCACTCAGAACCTGTATAATCCTCTGTCAAACACAGAGTTAACAATACTTTTACCCCAAGAGTTTCTCAGTCAAAGATGTTTTCTAGGTTTGTTCTAGTGTGTAAAGGATCCTTTCACTGCATATCTTAATTTGGTAGATATCCTCTTCAACAGCCTTTTCAAAGTCAACTACATCAAGAAAGTATCTTTCAAGTGTAGCTATTGTGCAAACAAACAAACAAACAAAAAACCCCACAAAAAAATCAACCAACCAAAAAAAAAATCCTAACCAAACAAAAAAACCAAAACAAAACAAAAACACAACACCCAAAACCTTAACCTACAGATTTCAAGACATTCTCATTTAAGAATATGATGGTAGAACTGGTAAACTCCATCTGATATCACAGCATGCTGCCTAGGACACATTCCTAGCAAGCAGTATACTTGAATTTGAGTTTTTCTGTACTTTGAAAGAAGTTCAATAATAAATGAAATTCTTTCAAAAAGCCCAAACACTGTGAAGATGAACATTTCTGGCTTGTGCCCAGAGGTATGTATCTTAATGTCAGTGGTAAGTAGTATTTTGCTTTCCTTTTTGTTACTGGTATTTCTGTGGCAGTAGAGGAACCTATTTCCAAATCTGAAGAAAAATAATTTCAGTTTTCCTTATTTGAAAGTGAAAACCTCCCATTCTTACTGAAAATATAGGTGGAGAATACAAAATATTAGAATCAAGGAAAGAAACATTCTTCTATTCTTGTTGGTGTTATTTTATTTCAACTTTTTATTCCTTGTTTCTCAGTTTTATCAGAGATGAATAGTTAAGGAACAGATACAAAATGTCCTTTGCTTTGTTCAGAAATATCAATAATTTTACAAGTGATTTTTTTTAATGACCTCTGGCACTTTCTCTTTAGTAGGGCTTAATATACACAGTTTCTGAATATAGACATGTGAAGGTAATTTAAAGTGTACCATGACTTATTTGCCACAGACAGGAGAAAGTCTGGACAGTCTTACTCAATGCAAATTTTCTTTTGCTGAAAGAGTGGATGACTTTATATATTTCAAGTTTTCCCAGAGGTTCTCAGCAGTCTTTTGAGACACTATTTTGAAAGGAAGTAATTTTCCCCAAATAATCCAGGTCTTGTATTGAGGGCATTACCTCCTTCAAGGTCATATTCAACTTCTTTATAAGAATTTCTGACCCTTCTCTCCCAGTAAATGGGTCTCAGTTTTTAGACTAAGACTAAACAATTTTGAACCTAGTGCCATTTTGCCTGCAATTTAAAAACAAACAAACAAACGCCCTCCACCCTCCATAATTAGACAATTTGATCTACAAAGGCAAGTAAACAAGCATAAAGCACCATCTCCATATACTGTATGAATTACTTCTCAGGTTTTAACCCTAGCCAGCAACTAAGTGCCACAGAGCTGCCTACTCCCTCCCCACCCCCAGCCTCGCTGATGCAGAAAAGAATTGGAAAGAAAAAGTGAACCTTGTGGATTGAAACAGGAGCAGTTTAATAAGTGAAACAAAATAAAATGTATTACTATAAAGAATATTATTAGTAGTAATAATGAAGTGGAGAGAGAAAGAGGAATAAAACCCAAGAAAAACAAGTGATGCACAATACAATTGCTCACTACCCACTGACTGATGCCAAAGGCATCCCTGAGCAGTGATGAACAACCCCCAGACAGCTCCACCCAGTTTATATACTTGTCATGATTTTCTGTGGTATGGAGTATCACTTGGAGTATCACAGTTCAGGTCAACTGTCCTGACCATGCTCCCTCCCAGCTTTTTTGTGCACCTGCTCGTTGATAGAACATGGGAAACTGAAAAGTCCTTGACTTTGACTTAGCAGCAACTGAAACGTCAGTGTGTTTTGAATATTATCCTTTTGCTGAATCCAAAACTGAGCACTACACCAGCTACTAGGGGAGAAAAATTACCTCTATCCCAGTTAAAATGAGAACACTACTGCTGTTTCTTGTTGGTAAGCGAAACAGCATTTGATGTGCACACAACTATGATGCATTTCATCATCCCTGTGAGACACTGAAATGGTTTATGGCTTAAACACTGTTAAAATCACTGAAGTTTGTTCCACTGTAGCAAACTGCAAAGACGCAATTGCTCGCTGAAGCCCACCTCTCCCCAAATATGTCTAAGCATTTGGACAGTAGAGGGAACTTAGTATAAGATAAAGAATGTGCTATCATCCCAGGAGAATTCACACATGTAAGAGACTGGAATGCTGATGGTTCAGACAATCGATTGCAAGCTGATGCTGTGCAAAGTAACCATGCAGGTGTTGTGGGCATGCACACCTGGCACCTCAGGCTACAAATTGAATGTTGAATGAGATAAAGGAGAGACACAAATCCTGTCAGGTGGGGCAATGTTTCTTTGTCCTTACACAAATGACTCAGCTGTGATAACTCCCCTCTAGGGAAGGACCCTGACAATTCACACATAGCTTAAAGACCTATATATCTCTGCTAATGGGCCATGATAGATTCACTTGTGCTTGCATAACAGGCAGCTGTAATATCTTAGAAGGTGTCAAAGACTTGTGAAATACCCCATGATCCAGCATTACATTAACCATTGCAAAACTCCATGGCCCAGGGGAGGTATCAGGGACAACCTCACCTACCCTGAGCCCAATGAAAGACCACACTCGGACTTCCTTCCGGTTTTTCTTCCCTTGCTGTATGGGACTTCCTTCATCATCATGGGCTTTTCCCCTCATCACCCTGGACTTCCCTCGATGGATTTAGCCCACAAGAAGAGGATCAATGGGACACTGTCAGAATCCATGGATTGGTGATTAGTCTGTCTTACTGTTGCTCTCTTTCTCTCTCCCTTCTGTCTTTCCCTCTATTTCTATCTCTCTCTATCTCACATTTACTGTTAAATAAAAATCTGTACCATTGACTTCAGCATATGGTCTCATTTGCACCTAATTTAGGCAGAGCTGTCTCTCTAATAATTTTAAAGAATCTGATCATAATAATCTTACAGCTCTTATCTGTTGCTAAGGGTGGAGTGGGTAACAAAGTCCTTAGCTCTGGATCTCAAAGACCTTCAGAGGCAATTGTATTAAATAGACATAAGTGAGAACAGCTTAAATTTATGCTTGAGGCCACATTAGTTTGAAAGTATGGTAAAAAAAATATGTGTTTTAAGGATGTTTTACAATTCCAAAGTGCAGGTTTGTGGTACTCTGGCTCCCCAGTCATATTCTTTGGTTGAGTGAGTATTTGAGCCAAGGCATCTGTCCCGTGTCAAATCATATAACAAAGGTAAGTTAATAGTAAATGGCTTGTCATCAAGTTTGTATCTCTGATTTGTCCTTGTTTCTTGCTCCCTTTGATACAGCGTCACCAGAATGTGACAGGGCAATTTCTCTATGGAGCAGAGAAAACTCAGGTGGGGTGCATCTGTGTGACTAAACAAGAAGCTCCTACAGTGGAAGAAAGCATGGAGGAGATGGGCACAGGTGACTTGCTCAGATGCTCAGGGTAGGAGAGACCACAAGTGTTGTAAAAAACCACTGAACTTACCTGAACACAAGGGGGACCAGAAGGTGGATATATCCGTTGAATGAATCAGCTGGTTGTGTAAGTGGCCTTCCCAGATTTAATCAAAAAGCGTGCATGTCTTCCTGATTTAGTCAGACCAGCATGGGGAAGTGGCTCCTAAAAACTGAGCAACTATCAAAATGAACCTTGAAAAGAGCAGTAGGCTTGAGCTGACTTCAGCCTATGTAATCCTTCCCAGCAATTAGGAATGCCCAGCATTGTGGCAATGAACATATTGAGACTGGTAATGCTAATCATGTTTACATTGTAGTCCAACTGTATATTACAATTGCTGTATTGTGCTTGTGTTGTGACATTAACAGTATGCTAAATCAAAATCCTGTGTAATGTCAATTATCTTCAAGTAAGTAAATCTTATATTAAAAGATTAAACCTTCCCTATCTTAAAAACCTAAATGAACCTGGCCAGAGAGTACTGGACTGACAGGCTGGTACCAATGCCAGGGCAGTGCATGAAGTGATATACTTCTCAGCCTCTCAGTTATCTTGGGATAAGTTCTAATATCAATATTTTTAAGGCTGTAAGAGATTTCTATAGATCAGATTACCAACACTCAGTGGGAGAACTGGGACTACAATATTGAATTTATTCCATATCTTTCATCAGTGTGAGGTCTGATTTAAACCAGAAAGGAGGTTTCAAAACTAAAAAAAAAGCTCTTGCTTCTAATGGTTGATATTTGATCAAAGTGGTTCTTCACAGGACATCTTTTTGATTCCAGTACCTCTGGCCAAATGGTGACATCAAAAAGAATGTTGACATGCTGGAATAAAGAGACTCCATCCTATATGGCATATAAAAAAAGTGTTCTGGAAGCATAGATTTCAAGGAAGTAGAATAATTAGGGTGAGTTTATTTCTTCATGTGACACTAATTGACAAATATTCTAGAGATCTAATAGGCTCACATTGAAGAGATAAAGGTGTTAAAAATACAAAACTCATGGAAAAAGCCTGTAGGATTTTTAGAAATTTATTGAAAGAGATAAACAAGGGATCTAATCAGATCTTGTAAATATAACTGTTTATAATGATGTTTTCAGTATAGCAAAAAAGGCATAACAAGAGCCAAGACAGACAAATGCAGACCAAAAATAAGTGACGATTAGAACAGGTCAGAGACTAGAACAGGTTGGTGCAGAGAAAGACTACAGCCAGCAATGCTGCTACACAAAAGTGTTGGAAAATGGTTAAAATAGCTGATCAGCTATGCCAAAACCACACCTTCCTAGAACAAGTAAATTGTGACATGCAAAGCTCCAGACATATTGTAATTTTCCTCTGAATACTTACATTCAAATAGTATAATTCTGAGAGTCTCCATTGTATGACTTCTGGTCCAAAGAGAGAGGTGAATTAAATAAAATTACTTATGTTAGTATGAAGTAATGAATGCAATTCTAAAGTTCATTATACTCAGGAGGTGGCATTAAATTATGTGGGTTTTTTTCTCATCACATCTTTATGCTTTTGGAAATGCATAGTAGAAATGCATTATTTCACATCCTATTAGTAAGGTGTGTTTTTGTGCTTTTAGTTACTTTCCTTTAAGCAACTAATAATTAGAAAAAAATTCAAAAGGGACTTCTGTACAGGCCAGATCATCCAATCTGAATTCTCTGCCATGGGCAGAGAACATCTTTCACTATATCAGGTTGCTCCAAACTATATCAGGTTGATCCAAACTGACTCTAAATACATCCAAGGATGGGGCACCCACAACTTCTCTGGGCAACTTGTTCCAGTGTCTTACCATCCTCATTTTAAAAAATGTCTTCCTTATGCCCAGTGTAAAGCTAACCTCTTTCAGTTTAAAACTATTACCTCTTACCTTGTCACTACAGGTATTGGTAAAAAGTGCTTTCCATCTTTCTTATAAGCCTCCTTTAAATGTTGAAAGGTTACAATAATGTCTGGACCCTTTTCTTCTCCAGACTAAACCCCCACAATTTTTTCAGCCTTTCCTAATAGTCATAGTGTTCCAGTCCTCTGATGATGTTTGTGACCATCCTCTAGACCTGCTCTAACAGCTCCTGGCCTTTCTTTCTCTGGGGTCTGTAAGGCCCCAAGCTCTTTTCATGAATACGTCAAAGGGATTTTGCACCAAAAAAATACAGGATCCCAAAAATCTGCCTGATCGAGTTTTTTAAAAAGGCCTTCAGTTCTTTTTATACCATGAGGCCACACAGGGGAAAACACTACAAAGCTTCTCAGGGGGTCAAAATAACACAATTTTACTGGCAAACTTTGGAAAATAAGGGAACTTGGCAAAAGTTTAAACCTAACATTTAATCAACATAAACCATTTCACAGAGCACTGAGATAGCAAATTCCAACCCATCCAGATTTAAGCTATCCAAATAACAAGAAAAGGAAATTAGGAGAAGAGGAAAAAGTAAAGAAAGAGAGAAGTATAGCTTCCACCTTAGATCCAGCATATATTCAGCTATCAGAAGTTGAAGAACAGTAGAGCATGCATGATGGAATGATGGAGGCAGAATGATGTTGGTTTTATTTGCTCTGGACTCCTGTGGCTAGCCCTCACCCCAGGTGGGACTTTTGGTCTGCCAGCCATATGGGACTGGTTTAGGGGGTCCAGAGGGCATGGTGTGGGGTTGTGCTTTTGGCGTGCCAGTGACTGATAGCTGCGCTAAAGGCTCTCAAGGAGATGGGATTATGGGGGGGTGCAGAGAACCATTGGTACAACCAGATCTGTCCCCTTCCACACATGCAGAGTTGTTTCAAGACAGTAATAATTTTAATAACTTTTTTCGGTCCCTCAGAGGGCCCACAGAGATGGACACAGTACTCCAGGTGGAGTCTCTGCAGCAGGATGCTCTACCTTGGTAGGGATAGAGTAGCTCAGACTCTGTCTTGTTTACTAGTTATCAGTGATGGCTTGAGCAGGGAGGATCTGCTGTGTTCGCTGGAGCAAGGAGAATCTTCTGATCAGTGGTAAGATTGAGCTGGAGCACTCTGGCCCTGGAGCTGAGGGCTCATGGGCTCAGGTAGGAGTTTTACTCTAAATTATATATATATATAGGATTCTTTAATACCTCAAGATACAGTCAAGAGAATAAGCCACAAACTTGTTCCCAAGATATATCTTTATTAATTTAGGGGAAGAAATAAGGAACTTGGCAAAGGTTCAAAAAGGCCACTACATAAACTATGTACAATGTTCCACCACACTACCAACTCAGCACATACTTATACCACAACACTTATTTCAGGATGCAATCCCTCCAGCTCCAAGCCACCCAAAGCATCAAGAAAGGAGCAAAGAAAGAGAAGCAGAGGAAGTAAGAAGAGAGAAGGAGAAAGAGGGAGAGACAGATCATAAAGCTACCACTGGAACCTTGTGGACCAGCTTTCACGTGTCCAGATGGCAGGGCTGTGACACGTGGCACCCTAAAACCTCTGTTTTTATCTTCTCTGGTCTCTATGGCCAACCCCCCCCCCAGGCAGGGCCTCTGACCCCCCAGCCACTCTGGGATCCCAGACCAGTGTGAGGGCAGTGTCCTCGCTGTCCCTGCCAATTGTCCCTGACAATATGATTTGGGTCAGGGAGTCCAGGAATTGTGGAGTGTTATAGTTTTTCAGGGCTGTTTGTGACTGGCAGCCACTCTGGAGCTTCCCCGTGTTGGCTTCAGGGGCTACCATGAGGGATATGATGCCATGCCACCTCTGTGAGGTTTACGCATCCCTTCTCCCTCCACACACATATGCACCCCCCACAAGATGGTTCTGACCTAATAGTTACTGATCTGGTGTCTAACATGAGCAAGAAGGGTCTGCTGTTTTTAGTGTTGAAGAATGCTGAGACCAGCTTGATCAAACTATCAGACATGAGGACATGCAAGACAGATACTTCCTGACTGACGCTGGGAGCAGAAAGGATATGAGTGCCCTGATATGCAACTGATTTAGAAATGTTGAGCAGAAGAAACCAAAGAACTGATAACACCTTTTTCAGCCCAAAGTGTATTTTGCTGAGTAAGCCTGACACCACATAACCTAAAAAAGCATATATGACTGACAGTCAACCATTTTATACAGTAAAAGGCCAGTCTCACTTTTGCAGAGGAAGGACTTCTAGCTTATCTTGCTAAACTGTATGATGATCCTTCCTCTTTTGCTAGCTTTAACATAATTGCCTCACTATAATTGCTTAACATAATTACTTCAATATTGCTTAAAAAACAGTGCACTATCCTAGTAGCTAGCTATCCATACTTTGTAGCAAATAATTCTGATTAAGGCATTTTTGTCTAATTATCTTTATTATAATCAATTTAAATAAATAATTTACTTTATTAATATAAATATATTTGGTTTGTCATCCTTCGTCCTGCAGAACAAAGTTGTATAAAGTTTCAGTTGCCCCTGTATAATCCTTTAGACATATATTGTTGACTGAGTCAAGGGTTAGTATTGCATCTGAGATTCACCTCTGAGAAGGCGTTTAGAAAGCAAGGGGGTCCTTTCTGCACCTGTGACACAATGGGAGTGCTTCTCTAATAAACTTTGTCTGAAGCTCCCATTCTTCCCACAACAATCTCACAGGGGCAGAGCAGAGGCAGAGAATCATCTTCCTGGACCTGCTGGCTACACTTGTTTTTATTCAACTCAATGGAGTTTGTGGCTGCAATCACACATTATTGGTGCATGTCCACAATACCCAGTGGAAATACAGATTTGTCTTTTCCTTGAGCAGTAGAAAAAACGTATTATAATTCTCAGTGTAATGGATTTTTCTTAAAAGAGTGCTTTGAATGTAACAGGTTTCTGCTGGATCATTTGGCCAATGCCTCAGCATTAGGGGTAGAAGTATTTTATTGTTTCTAAACCAGGTCTACAGTGGTATAAACTGGCTTTGACTCTTTCTCTGAGGCTGATTGTATACCTGCCCTTGGCAATCTTTTCCAGCATTCATCTGCTATAACTGAAGAATTTCCTTTCTCACCATACTATTTCCTAGTCAATGCTGATTTTCTAGGCTGAAGTTTCAGACAAGTGTTCGTTGTTTTACTCTCTCATCAAAATGAAAATATGGCTTATCTAGTATCTGAATGACATCTATTAAAAACCCCCAAACAAACACAAAACAAAAACAAACTGCATTAAATTGCTTTCTTTTGTAATAGATGTTGTTTTGCTTTGGATTTAGGATTTTGTTGTTGTTTTGGGGGCTTTTTTGATCATGAAGCATTTCTTTTCTAAAAACGTAGAGACCAATTTTCAAACTCTGCCCTAGTAAGCATGTAATTCAAGTTAATGTGGCTACTCCCAAATAGGTCACTCCAGGGAGAAACTCAGACAACCAATAAAAGCTTTCAACTAAAGAACATTGCTCTTTTCAAGAGCCAGAACTAAACTCAGCATTATAATGGTACTTTATGAAAATTAAAAATGTTACATTAGAAATATTACCTACTCTAAAACAGAGTTCTTCCCAAAACACTATTTTTAGCAACAAAGTTATTCCTTCTGCTTCCTCTCCCACTCCCCGTCATCTCAGTTCTTTTTAATAATGGCCATGTTAATTTATTTTAAGGAAAAAGAAGTTACCTTATAGCTAAATATTCTAGAAATGAAAGTAGTTCTTCTACATGAGATGTCATTATCATCTATAAAGCACATTTGTTTTCTGTGGCTTAAAGTAAAGCTTTCTCCATCACTAGCACAAATGTTGTCTCCTAAGTAATTGGCTTCAGTCATACTATTTCATCACTGCCCAAATTTTATACCTATGTTATTTTCTCTTCCATCAATCTCTAAATGTCAAAACTCAAATTGGTTACTGTCTCTACTGCTTTCAGATAAGATAGTTCCATTTAATCATGTGTCCCTAGAAGGAGAGATGTTTCTAGAACAGAGAAACAAACTGGAAAAAAATTAAGCAAAAAGGTATCAATCTTTCAAGTTAGAAACCATAAGATCCTAATATTTAGGCAGAACAGTCAGCGAGATCCTACTTTTCCAGCTCTTTCTAGAGTACTTTATGATATGAGAATATGCCAGCACATTAATGAAAGATAGCTGATGAGCAAGAATCCTTGCAGCAGTCACTCTGGTATTTCCAAACTATTCTAAATTAAATCTGTGTGCAAGTAAAGGGGATGCTTGCTTGATGTTTCAAAAATAAGAAAGCTGTGTGAGAAATAAGCATTTAAAACCTGACAGCTGCATATTATTTGCACCCCATGAATCTAAGCAGATATTCTGTGATTATCACTGTTAGCTAGAATATGTTATTAACTTACTTACTAGGATGACTCTTTACATTTCAGGGGAACAAGCAAATTGCCTTTTTATAGTTTTATGTCAGTATGAACTATTACAGATATCAGCAGAATGAAAAATATAAAAAATACTAGATATCTTTTAGAAATTGTGTGTTGATGTATATGGATGCTGCTTATAAAGGCTCATAAAACACTGAAGGTGCAGAAGGAGTCAGTCTGAGAATAAATCAGTATTACACAAATTATGTGTGAATAAAGTCAGTGTCAGTTGAAAAGGGAAGATTTTCTCTAATTGTTTGTGCCTGATTAGTCTGTCAGCACCCCAGGAAAGCGAAAATCCTTGTGTCCTACCAGTCTGTCAATGTCCTGTTATGGGGACCCTTCACTGAGCAGTTCATTAGTCTGGAGTCATTGACTGACTTGTTCAGGGTCACGTGCCAGTGGAACCCCATCTCAGGCTTCCATATCTTTACCCACTGCCAGCGACTGCTAGTGTCCTTGAAAGACTCACATTAGCAGTTTACAGAATAACACTCCTATTAACAAAACTGTGACAGCTTAAGGTTAGAGAATTGCTGGTGATAGTACCTGACTGCAAAAATATATTCAAATCAATATACTAACAAGCTCTATTCAAGAATTGAATCACTCCTATCACCCTAAAATATTCAATGAACCATAGGGATTTTTACAGTAAGAAGTAAACTAAGGAGAAGTAAACCACCTTCCTTTCCTTGATTTTGTCACCTTGATTATTCTGTTTCTTCTTGTCCTTACAAAATGTTATCTACATTCAATGGATAGATGTCTACTTATTTTAATGATTTGTGGATCACACTACACTGCTTTAGTTACCACGGTAGGTGAAAAATAAGGAAAATTGCAAAATTAAAACCTAGATGTGAAGGAGGGGGATTTGTGTCTTCTAGTATTTTTTTCCTTATTAAATTGCCATAGTGTATGCCTAAACAGGTGTTTTCTAAAGCAATGTTGTGTATTAAAATCTGAAGGGTTAGAAGAAAATCAAAGTTGTAATCTAAATGTAGAATTTGGTTTGAGAAAGGGAAAACTCTTGTTTTAGGCTGACAATAAGCAAAACACAACCTTGAAATGTGTTTACTAAACCATCAGTTTTACACTGTGTAATGAATGACATGAATTTGACCTGTAGTTTGGGCTTGTCAAGGAACATCAGGGTATTGAGAGACTGGAACATTTAATAGTCTTCATTTCCCCATGGATAAGTAACTCATCCTATTTCTCTGTGTTTTATTTTGTTGATTTTGTTGGTTTGTTGTTGATGTTCCATTATTTTCTTCAGTTGATTTCATGGAATTTCAAATATTGATCTCTACTGTTTCTCTCCAACTCTCCCCAGCTGGAGGCAGAAGACATGAGAAGAAAACTAACTCCCTTGGGACAGATAAATCACACAAAATAAATTAAAGAAGTGGCAGAATTTATATAAGGATCTGGAATCTATCTCCAGCTTCATTATTTTTTAAGGAATGATAGTACATAGAAGTCAAATAATGGCAATAAAACATTTCAGTATATATACTTTACATGAATACATACACACACGTTAAAATTCAGAGCTAATAGAATCCTGAAATGACAAGAATAACAGCCCAGAACTCATCAATATAGATTTCAGATAGCTATAGTAATTTTAACTTTAAACTTCAACTCACTAACATATTGGTTGTTTTTTTTTCCTTTTTACATAGTTCTTCACAATTAGTATCCAGAGACATACCTATAAACATATGTATTTTCAACTACTTTTTATTATTTTATGCTCAGTGAAACGAATAAATATTAAAACAGTTGCCTTCCAGAGCACAAATTGTTATAATTTCATATACAAAGTTTTCAATAATAGTTGCTATAGTAATTATAGTCACTATCTGGGGGAAAACCATTCACATTAGATTGAGATAAGCTTTACCAACATGAGTGATATACATCACTCCATTTTGTGATGTATATTTTGGTAGTTATAAAACAAATGGTGACTACATGCTAGCTTATCTTCCTGATGAGAAAGAGGAGTTGTTTGATCAGTTTGCTTTATGTGAGAGAGTTAATACACTCCAAAACCTAGTGAAAACAACATTTAGTGAGAAATAAGTTCATTGCACTGACAGCTCATCTTTCAAAGATGAGATTTGAAACCAGAATTTAAAAATCCGTTGAATCCTGAAACTGATAGAACCTCCTCTATATGTGGTCTTTTATTATGTGTCTTCTTTCCCCCAGTTATTTATTTCTATATAGCAAAACTTCAAGACACAAATAATTCTCTTTTTCTTAGGCTGCACAACTCCTCCTCTCCTCTCTCTCTCTTCTCCTTAATTTTCTGTCTCTTTCTCTTTCCTCACTTCTAGTTAAAATAACTCTCTGGCCAACTGCCACTCTTTTCAAAGAATGCCTAGTTTATGCATATTTAACTAAACAGATATTTTTTTCTCAGTTTGTATTTAGACCAAAGTAAAGAGAGAATTTTTTAATGAATTATAGGGAACATTTTTTTTTTTCCATTTCAAACCAGAAGGACAAATTTTCCAATTCAAACTTTAATGTAAAATACACTTATTGGAATGGAAGAAGTAAGGGAAAAAACCTCTGAGGCTTCAGGTGCAATTTGAATCTTATAGTTTTTGGGAAACTGAAAAACTGTATCAAACCAAAACCTTAAATAGATATTCTATTAATTGTTGTCTAACCTCTAGCTTTAAGTAAGTCTTTTTACAGGGTTTTTACTCATCCCATGAACTCATTCATTTCCCTCAGTAATTAAAACAAACTATCTCTTTTATGTAGGTTTCTAAAAAGTTACATCAAAGGAGCAGTTTAGTTTGAAGTCTACACACCTCTTGCTGTTACATAAAATAATTCTGGAGCATTAAAGCTAAAAAAGCTTCCAATCATTCCAGTACAATAAATGCAGGAACATTTTTAAATCACTTTATTTATTCTGGATATTGCCCAAATTAACTTGTAATTCTAAAAAAACCCACAGCTGCCAATGCAAACTAATTAGAAGTGGCAACATATCACTCTAAATTGCAATCATGGCACAAGGCATTACAGTTTGTAAACTCAAGCTTGGTCTGGCATTTATTTTTATAAATGCAATCAATTTTTTTTTTTTGGAATGAGAGAAATTTGATTATGGAAAATCAAACTACATTCCAAGCACTTAATTTAGAAGAGATAAAAAAAATTATTTCCAGTTTACATTTGTATGTGTACTTTCAAAACTCTTTTGTTATTTCTGCTTTATTCTCTAAGAGAAAGAGAGACAAGGAAGTTACAGCCACTCCCAGGCTATAGTGACCCTTAGAGGCTGAATATCTGCATATTAATGCAATAGAAGAAAACAGTAAAGACAATTAAAAAACTCCATAAGTACATCTGGCGTTTTCACTAAATTACAACTTGTCAAGAACATTAAATCATAGCACTGTGTATTCTTTTATCACAACTGTGAGTTAACAGAACTGTAACTTTTTTATTTTATTTTATTTTATTTTATTTTATTTTATTTTATTTTATTTTATTTTATTCCTCTTAGAGTTTGCAATTTGTTGACATTCTGGTGACCAGGCAGGTAAGATGTAGCTTTACATGTGTAAATGTTGAATCTTGTATTTTTGGCAATTATGTAAAAGGTATTTTTAATAGTTTATTGAATAGAATTTGTGGGGTTAAGGATGGCATTCTGGAAAATTATGAGTTCTGAAAAAAAACACATGATGAAACAAATTTAGGAAAAAACCTCATAATTTTTATTTTCTTTCCAAAAATGATAAAATTTAATTTAATGGATTTTTAAACATCAAAAACTATATCCATATTGAATGAGATTTCAATCAATAAACACTAGTGATGGTTAGGCAATGGAATAGGCTGCCCCGGGAAGTGGTGGAATCACCACTCCTGGAAGTAATCAAGATGCATTTGGATATGGCACATGGTGATATGGTTTAGTGATGAATGTGCTAGTGCTACGTTGATGGTTGGTCTCAATAATCTTAGAGGTCTTTTCCAACCTTAATGATTCTGTGATTCTTTTGTCTTAAAATATTTTAGAGGAAAAGTCAAATTGATGAAAAATATTTAGAAATCCTCTTTACTACAAACAGAAGCCCAGAAAATCAAGACTTTATTTAATCTTCTTGGATTATGTATTCCCAATGGAATTTGTTTGTTTGCCTATGGTGACTGATCCTGAATAAAACTACCAGTGGCAACTCATGTCACGTGGCAGCAGTCACCTGACTGTGGGATGTTTTAGGGACAGAAAGGTGTCCAGTTGCATCGGCTCGCTGAGCTGTACCAGATGAGCCTACTTTAGTTGGGACCTGGAGTAAGAGATCCTTAAAGTTGCCATGTTTATCAGGCAGCTTTCTTCTCTCGTTGTGATAAAGTGTTTGTGGAACAGAGAAGACCTCATGAACCTTTGTTTAGAAAAGAAGTGAAAATGAAGAATGCTTCTATAGTCTAGGAGCACTCTCAAGAGTATATACTTGCTCAAATTACTGATAAGTATACTTGCATGGTTTATGCTCCCTGCCCCCAGTAGTGCTTATGTATTTTACATAACTAATTAAACAAACTAAAGAAGCAGTCCTAGAAACAAGGGTCAGAATCCTATTGCACCACTCTTATGTAAGTATCCCAAATAGCAAGCTACAGAGTAATTTTCCCCTTGCCTCATTGTAATTACGATTGAACTCTATTCTGTGCACTGGCAGTGGAGAGTGTAAAGCAGGTGAAGACTGGAATAGTTGATGATTATTTCTTAGCAATTCAAGTGGTTGAGTGCCCTCCAGCTGAAGATGACAAGTAGGTGATAGAGAAGCTCATGTTTTGAGTTATTTTGTGCCACCTGGACTTTACTAAGATTGTGTAGCTCCCTTTACATGGTAAGTAATATTAAGTTCAGGCAAATGAACTTTGAAGGCTTTATGCAGTTTTTATATTGTGTATTCCTTAAAGTTTTGTCCAGCAAGAGTCAGAATTGGTGAATATAAATTTTCATATTCAGCTACAGCAACACAATTTCAGTATAAATAATAATAATTAAAAAAAATTCTCCAGAGTATTCTACATATATCAGATTTAATTGAAGAAAACAAATACTGATGATGTCAAAATGTATCTATGTGGTCATGCAGGGTATGGAAGTGATAGGTAGTCTTTCAAACAGGTATGTAATTTTAAATATGCTTTTTATTTTCCTCATTAACTATGTACTTGGCTAGACAAATATTTTGAAAATGTGTATAATTTATTCAATTGTCGGTAATTGCTTCTTTGGAATCAACCTAGTCAAGTGAATCAATATATAGTTAGTTTGGAAATTATTTAAGTAACTGGTGAAATTAAATGGCTGCATATATCTATATATATATACACACATATATACACAGACCAGTTGTGCAAGAGGGGGACTGTTAAAACTGTAGTAATCATTCTACTAAGCAGGCATGCTCTTTTCCATAGCATGTTGATAAGGTTTAGTACTCAAAATGTTTTTGACAACTTATTACTCTTTTTTTCCTATTTGAATTAGTAACTCAGATATCAAAACCTGAAGAGGATAAGAAAGGTATATGTCAGGGAAACCAAGAATCCAAATTGTCAGGACAGTGCTAGGAACATATGTTAATTAATCTGTCATTAATCTGTTCCCACAACAGTCAACATAGGTAGAGTGGGGTCCATATGAAATAAGAATTAAGCAGCACACAGAAAATATATTCATGCCACCTCAGTCTAGTCTTGTATATAGTTTTGTGGAAGGACTACATCCTAACTGGATTTGAAAGAAGAGAAGGCCATATGGATCAGTTCAACAAGGATAGCTTGTGTTTGTAAATAATACGACAAAAAAGAAGGAACTTTATTGTAAAACTGATATGATGCTCCTCATTTATTTATGCCTGACATTTAAAATGGTTAATTTTCACGTATTTTCTTTTTCTTATTTAATTATTGGTATACTAGATTCGAAATGCAATTCGTGGATTTTCAGAGCTATGTGTGTCTCAGCCCAACATAGTGTATAAAAAACAAACAAACAACAGAGAGAACTTTGAAGAGAGCAAAGAAATTGAGCTGGTTTTAACCCATGCAGTCTTTTCCAAGGACTGGGGATGCTCAGTTGTGACAGAGAGCATGTAGAGACTGGTAAGGGTAATCAGGTTTGTACTGTGATACAACTGTACATTGAAATTGCTGTATTGTCCTTGTGTTTAGAATTCAGTATATTGCTGAATCACTTCTCGAAATTAAAACTCCATGTAATGTCAGTCATCTGCAAAGAAATAAATTCTAATGTGAAAAAAACGAAAAGAATCAGAGTATTGAACTATGACACCCAGAGGTTATATTTTGAAATAATTCTAGTAGTATGAAATTACTACATTTTGAGTTATCATTTTATTAAAGCCAATGTTGACTACGTTGAAGGAAATGTAGGAATTATGGCAAAAGTAGTTATAGCATGCAGATCAAGAAATTAGAGTTAAATTACTCTGCTGACATAAAAAAAAAATAAAAAATACTTACTTAAGGATAAATTTAAAATATATGTTTAAAAGTCTCATCTAAACCCAGAATTGCTCATTTACTTTTACAGGTGTTGTTTCAGCAAAGTAGTTACCCCATGTCTGAACCGCAAACAGAAAGAACTTTTCCAAATGGATTTTTAATATAAAACTGTCAGCATTGAGGTTAGGTACATTACAAGATGATTTTTGGTTTCTCTGCATGGTAGTTCTTGACTTCTGAGAAAGGTTTGCTGAACTCCTTCTATAATTAGTAGGGATAAGTCATGAACATAAAGAAAATGTTTTCTAGTTTAAGGTAACTGTGTAAAATAGGCCAATCGATTGAAATTTGTATAATCTTTAACACATGGTATATCCAACTACCCAGAATGTTCTTGTATTTCTTCACAGTGCTCAGAATTTTTTAAAAACTGTTTTATACAGTCCTGATTAACCTCATCTTCACTTATTATTTGATTAATGCCAGCCCACTGAATCAAAAACTTTTGTGGGAATAGAAAATTATTAGCATATAGTTTGACCTCCTGTGAACTAGAATTTCACCATGCAGCTAATTCTATAAAATTGAGGTTATGTATAATCTATTTTCGTAATAGTGACCCATAACAGACAATGTAGCATAATTTACAGTCCTACACAAGTTGGTCCAAGATTAAAATATATTTGATATTATTGTAGAAAGTGTATTAAATAATACATGATATTATTGTACATGGTATATATATTTCTATATTTAGTTATACACACATACATGTATGTTTCAGTAAATACAGTGGAACATTTCCACAGTTTTTACTTCTGCAACTGCAAACACAGGCAATAAACCATGAAACAATTTTATCTAATTTCATGTTGGTTTGCAATAGGACTTCATAAATATCTGAAAGAAGAGAATAATCAGCATATTGAATGACAACTGTTATGTAAAATATTCTTCAATCTGACGTCTGATTACATAGCTGAACAAATTGGAGAGCTTGAATATTTTTTCTTCACATTACAGAGGTTTTTACCTTTCATTCAAAAAACCCCAAAAATATACAGATACCATGTACACAATAGGGTTTTTTTCTATGAACCCAAAATTTGGAAAACTATCAAGCATTTAATAGTTCTTTTGAGACTTTTTTTTTTCTCATGACTTTCTATGATGAAAGTGTAATTTCTTATTTGAATTCTTTGATGACAAGTTCTGATATCTGTATAATTTTTTTCTTTAACTTCACTTTTTCATTTTGAAATAACCTATTTCTTAAATGCTGAAAAGAATTTATATGTTCCAAATAAATGAAACACTTTTTTCAGAATAAAATAATACATTCTGCTCAGAAAGCATGTCTGATTCTTCAATTCACTGAAAAATGATGCTGACTCTTTTAGTTAGCACTACTACATTTGTTTTTATAACTGAAAATTGATTTTGAAATCAGTTATTTTCTTATCTTTCTTTATCTTTGCTTAGTATATAATATGTTCTTGCTTGGGTTTATGTCTATTTAAATTGAATATAGTGAAACAGTGAGGGTGGTTTTATCTCCTCACCTGGCATAAGACATGATGATTCTTTACTTGTTTTGCAGACTGGAAAAGTCAAAAGGAGAAGAGAGCTGCAGAGAGAGCTCCTTAAACTCTTTTTTACATTTCCACTTTTCTGCAGTAAGCAAAGCTTGCATAAAATACTGTAAAGATGTATGCTAAGTTAAAACTAATATTTGAAGAACTTTGGAATAGTCCTATGCTTTTCAGGTCAAAGCATGGACATAATTCTGCAACATAATATCTGCACAATTAAAATTTGTTATATATTTGGATTTACCTGAATAACTTTGAAAAACAATTTTGTTTTGTATGTATCTATGATATGCTTTTTCTTGCACAAATATGCACATTTAAAAAGAAAAGGAATGTGGAATTTTCCAAAGGTTGATTCATAGTAACAGCATAACTCAGTTACTCAGATTATATTGTTGAACTAGTCATACCTGCTAATAATCCACACCCCATATCCATTAACAAGCACCTTTAACACTGCATATTTTTGGTGTGAGTCTAAAAAATTGTGATTTGGTGCTCAGAGGAAGCAAGAACCCCAAATCCATATGTCTTTCAGGGAGGGCAAGTTCTAAGACAGAAAGCACTGCTTGTAGATGAAATATCGTCTTTCAAAAATTCCTGAGTGTGGTTGATGTCAAATCTCTTTTGTGAATTCAAACTATTTACAAAATTATTCAGATCATTTTATTCACATACATGCTCTTATTTGTGAGAGAAAAAGCATAGCAAGGTATAGGAACTGGACTCAGTTTTTAAATGTCTTCCTGTTCAGAAATTTTAACAATTTAGCATGCGTACAAGCACACAGTGCAATAATGTTCTACTCCCTTTGGTCCTCTTTAAGGTAACATTCGTCTTAAAAACAGTAGGATTACTAGATCTTTATGCATTTATTTTTTCCTGATTTTTCCCTATTTAATAATATGTTATTATCTTATTCCTCTTGATGACATCTGTTAATTTCATTTGGCTGTGCAATGTGATTACATTTACCCAATTTCTTAATTATTGCATTGTGAATAATTAATACTTTTATATTCAGTTTCATTGCCAGGAAAACATTTATCTAAATTACACAGAAAACCTTTTTGTGTAATCAGCCTAACACATAACTGTTTCCTCTTTTCAAATTAATCTTAACTGTTAATTTTAAAAGTTACTTTTATGAGATTCTATTGTTCCAGCAGTTCCTTTATTAAGCCTTGCTGTGGCCAGATTTGTCCAAATAAGAACACATAGTCTCTGCCTTAAGTCATTTGCAGGCAGCAGGAAAAAAAAGAAAAGAAGTTAGCAACTAAAATTACATAATTTGTAGGCTCAGGTCCTTCTTGTGAGAACTGTGCACTTAACAGTGATTGCCCTTCTCAGCCTATTGTTTCACTGCATGTCTTTTGTGACCTATTGAATAACCTCTTTACTCAACTATGTTTTTTCTACAGCTGATAATCAAGTCTTGAAGAATTTCTTTCTAAAACATATTGAGATTTTCAGTAGTTACGAATGATGCTGTATCTCCCCTTCACCTTTAGTATTTATAAGTTTACCTTTAGGTAAGAGGAACTATGCTCAACAGTCATGGTCAGTTGTTTTCTGAGAAGCAAATCAATCTAAAAGACTGAGGTTGATCCCAAGAGGACAGGCACCAGTGATAAATCCATATTTCTGAGAATCATTAGTCTGATTCAACTGCTTTGAGAGCTTTCATAGGGCTGCTTCAGTGGACAAAATGATAGAAATACAAATTCTGCTTGTATTCACTTGTTGAAATACAGAGTACAATTTAATCAGTTAAAATGCAAGATCTTATTTTTCTTTCTTGACTGTGAAAGCCCTGGAAATTTATGAAATTGCACTGGAAATCTGGCAAGCTACTACTGTAATGAGATGAACTGTCCATACAGGTAGAGAGAAGAAATCACAGCCTTATGCATTTTGTAATTGTTAAGGGGCACACAGGAAACAATGTAAATTAGTAAACTTAGAGTCTTAGAATCTATTTCTAGAATGTATGTTTTTGCTTGTTGTTCAGTATCTGTCTCATCATTACTGAGCTAATATCTAAACTGGGAAAATCATTAATGGAGATTCTATAAGTATGATCTGTGTTTATTTTCAGCAAATCTACCAAAAAAACGCCCCACCCGTATCACGGAGTAGTCTTTGCAATCAGTTCTGCAATTGTTATTAATGTGATACCTGCAGACTGTTTCCATTGCCTCAATTATGGCAAAACTATTTTCTTCAGTTAATCCTGTTTCTGATTAAAAAAAAAAAAAAGAAAAAAGATTTTGAAATATATCAGCAGAATAACAACCATGTCTGAAACGCAAATTAAGATACATTATTGTTTCAGAGAGCACTGTTAAAAGACTGAGAAAAATTAGATACAATGGAACAAATGGAAAAAAATACTTTTGGGGTCTGGGATTAAGAATGTTAGGTATTGAATGAGTGGTACTTGTCAGTCGCCATGATGTTGGTATAAAATACCTCTTTGGGACAGGGAATGTAATAAATGCAATAGCTTTTACTACATTTTTTCTAGAACTCTGACCACAGAGCAATTCGATAAGGCTCATTTCCTAGTTAGCAGAGAAAGAGAAGGGCACAGAATGGAGGGAGAAGAAATAAAAGCTTTAAAGATCAAGAAGGAAAGAGTGTTAAAGCTATGATTACTCACCAGCAACCCAGGCTCTAACATCAGATAACCTTCCCTTTTCTAAGACATTTCAGTGTTACACAACTGAAATAAAATTAGGGTAGTAATGAGTCTTTGTCTTACACAGATGCAAAAAGAAATAGTTTTTAGAATAAAGCTGCACTGTCAATGTAACAGGGACTGAAACCTGCTCCTAGTGTCTTCAAGTGCTTCTCTAAAACATTTGAAATAGAGACATACATGGACTGATGCAACACCCTTGTTTGGTAGGTAATAAAGCTGGATGATTCCCAAGTGAGGAGCAGATTTATTAAAAACCAAAAAACCAAAATACTGGGCAACAAATTATTTTCTTTCCTGTACTGACACAATTCAAACTGTTCATGTTTCCAGTCTTCCCCGAGACAATATGACTTCTGGAACTAGCTTTCCTTTGATTCTTCCTATGTGGCGCAATAAAGTGTTAATTCTCCAAACATATGGTGGAATGCTGAAAGATAAACACACACTGAAGGCCCCAGGACACTAAGAAAAGTTTCAGATAAATTGTTTATCTCAGTTGTATTTCCAAGCCCCTTTACAGGTTTGCCCATTTCTAGTTTACCATGAGAGTTTGGGGAAAATAATCCTTGCTACTGGCAAAACTCGTGAAAGTCATGTTTTGGCAGGAAAAATAAGGCCTTTCTGAGGAAGGGGAGTGTGCTGGTCATGGTGGAAATGGGAAAAAATTAATGCAGAATTCCAAAAATTAGCAGAATGTGGAATTAATATTAAGACCTACAGTTTTATGGGATGAAGGCACTTTTGCTGTTCCGCAAGGAACACATCTGTTAAATTTTGCTGTTATCTTAATGTTTTTGAGTGTGTACATAATGCTATGATACTTGAAGTTGTGTCCTTTATTTAAATATAAATATATTAAGGTTGCAACAGGATTTAATAGGGGATGGAAATATTTTTTTTCCTTCTGCTTTGAAGGAAAGGTACCTCATCCCAATCCACTACGGTTAACTTTTGTTATCTTTGAGTTTTGAAGCCAGCTTTCAGGTTTTTCTTTCCTATGTAAATAAAATAAATACAGAAATAGTAATTTTGCTGACTTTTCATTTTTTTTTCTTTATAAATCCTTGTCATAGAATGATAATCCCCCTGTATTTATAAAGGTTTGAGAAGGAAAACTGAATATTCCTATTTGGAAACTCTAAGTGTAACACATTGTGTTAAAAATGCAACTCTACCAGAATAGTATTTGAGTTTCAAAATAGTTAACATTCATAACAAAGAATTTTGGGATTTGGACTCTTAAGGCATGTTAGGAGTGTCTGCCTCCTCCAGTGCTTTCAGACCAAGACTCCCAACTTCCTGGTTACTGGAGCCCAATCTGATACCACGAGTCCCCATCCAGGCTGAGAGACACAGCTGATTGGTTGTTTGTTTTTTTTTTTACTTGCAGGGACACAGAGAGTGAAATTGCACAGGCGAAAAAATAGTTAAGAAAACAGGATTTATATAATAAAAAGATAGCAGAGACTGGGAGTGTACCAACAGGCCCTTTTGACATGCAACTGGCCCCTTTTATGCCCTCTGCTCTTTGTATTCCCACACTTGTTCTTCCCTGATCTCACGCAATGCCTCCTTTTCCCCATCTTTGAACTTTACCCTAAACATCCCATTTCAGACATTCCACAGACCCCACTCAAACAACCCCTAATACTCTGTTATTTTTGTTTCCACATGTTCAAGCCGTCTTCAAGTCCATGTATGGGTAGTTCCTTTATATTGCATGCATTAGTGACTGAAGAGGTCTGATCATTATTGTCACTGTTGTAATTTCTTTTCGGTGTGTGTATACATATGTTTAATTATAAATTTCTTTGTTACTTATTTCTCTTCTACTGAATAGTCCTAAATCAAGTAGCTTAAACAAACACAAGACCTCAGTTTCCACTTAGTATCACTTTTATGTCATAAGAAGCATACTGCTTTTAGTATGAGATGTACTCAATGGGTATAAGGACATTAAAATGCTATAGAAGTACACAGTAAAAGAGATCTCCAGTTTCTCAGAGATACAGGAATTTGAGGGAACAGATATTTGACACTGAAACATGTTTTTCTGTATTATCAAGTTTGTGCTTGAGAGAGTTACTTTTGGTGTTACAAAGTTTACTTACAAAAAAAGCTATTCATAGAATGTACTATTCATCCCTGGATGTAAAACATATTGTTTCCAATAACCCTAGTTGCAGTCTAGTTTTTAAAAGATGTGCCTGATCTGGTTTGTGAAGCAGTACAGTTGCAATTATCCAATTGTTCCTTCCTCTTAGAAGGTGGCACTATAGAAACTCAGCTCCAGTACCTGCTTCTGTTATGGAGTTAATCCATAATCCAGTGTTACTGCCAATGGAACATTTAGTTGACTAATACATTTCCATAAAAGTCAAAACCAGAGGAAAACAACACAGAAAACATACATTCTCTTCTTCCTAATCATCAGGTATTACTCGCTACTTTTCAATGGTCTTTTTTAGATAGGTGCAAGTAGGGGCGTCTAAAGAGTAAATTTCAATTTCATTTAGAAGGGAGTTTTGGAACAGATATCTATGTTGCCCTCAGCTCATACTTTGGATGGAACTTACTGCAAAGACAAATCCAAGTGTTTGCCTGGCACCTGAACAGCTGATGGATGTACAGTTCAAAGTAAAATTGCTTTGAAATACTTATTGTATATATATATCACATCTTCGCTACCAGCTGCTTCACTTTGTAAGCCCAGTCCTATTTATCTGCATTACTTGTTACTGTAGACATATCCCCTGACTCCAGTTTAGTTTGGGCACACAGAGTAACTGTAAGTGTCCAACACAGATGGCAAATGAATATGAACAAATTATTTCAAACTGTAAGCATGTCAGACTTATTACGGATACCTACAACATGTTCAATAGGGCTGATCTGTCCATGGATGTTGAAAAATTGTTCAAACAGACAGAGCCTTTACTGCAGCTGGGATGGGTGAACTTCTAGTTAAGTAGTCAATGTTTTTTGCTTTTAGCAAGATACTTTCTTATCAGAGAAATGAAGATATAGAAATAAAACTGTCAACTGTTGTAATTGTTTAACACCATCTGGCAACTAAGAACCACGCAGTTGATTACTCACTGTCCCCCACAGTGGAATGGGGAAGAGAAATAAAAGAGTAAAAGTGAAAAAACTCATGTGTTGGGATGAAGACAGTTTAATATGTAAAGCAAAAGCCATGCACGCAAGCAAAACAAAACAAAGAATTCATTCACTTCTCATTGACAGACAGGTGTTCAGCCTCCTCCAGGACAGCAGGGGCCTATCACATGTAACAGTGACTTGGGAAGACAAACACCATCACTCCAAACATCCCTCTGCTTCCTTCTTCTTCCCCAGCCTTATATGCAGAGCATGATGTCATATGGTATGGAATATCCCTTGGGTCAGTGTCTTGCTTGTGTCCCCTCTCAAATTCTTGTGCACTCCCAGCCCTCTCACTGGTGGAGTGGTGTGAAACACAGAAAAGACCTTGACTGTGTGCCAGAGCTATTCAGCAGTAATGAAAACACCTCTGTGTTATCAACACTGTTTTCAGCACAAATTCAAACCTTGATAGCTACAAAATTAACTCTATCCCAGCCAAACCCAGCATAACGGTTCCTGGAAAACTCTGACACATCCTTAAACAGAGATCACAAAATTGCATGTCTATTTCTTTGAGGTATATACTCTTTCCTGCGTGTGAGAATAAGTAAATTTTGTAATAACATTAGTGTATCACCTTTCTAGCAGACTCTGTGTACCCTAAATAATAGTAAATATTTATAGTAACTGAGATGATTAAACCTAACACTAATGTAATATTTAACTGTTTTTTTTAACTTCAGTCACGTATCAATACACAAAAAAATCATGTGCAACAGAAAGAGTTTTCAGACTGAGCCTTATTTCTGAAAACTTTTACAAATAATTACACCAAACTCATTCACTGCCCTTTATCAATAAATTTTGGGTTTATTTGTGAAAAGAAAAATATAATTTAGTTGCTGCTAATTTTTTACAAAAATATTAACAGCTTTGATTTAAGTTAGAAGAGTATAATTCGACAATGACAAAGGCTGAAGAGTGTAGTCCCTCGATACATTGTAAAGTGGTGGTCAAAGTTAAATATTTATCCTCTGCAAGCTTGCTCTTGAGTTGAATCAAGAGATGCTTCTACTGTTGTTCCTATAAAATTTCCCATTTCATCACACCTGATACTTTTTTTTTTTTCCTTTCCTTGGTTCCTTTTTATTTTCTTTTCGCTCCTGGAAGTACTCTTTTGAGCTTAATGGGATCAGGAATGTGAGATACTAACTGCCAAAGGTGGTCGCTGTTGCTGATTCTAAGTAATATTTTGGTGATTTGTCATTTTTGACAACATTTATCTTGATTGAACTTGATAACTTGACTATTCCAATTACATACAGAGTTGAAAAAATGATAGTGGATATTTCTTCTAAACTATATGAATAGAAAATAATTCACAGGAAATTTAAATACTTATTGAATGTGAATGTCCACATTAAAAAATGTACCTTTTTTCCTTATGGATTTAAGATGTCATTTAATAGAGTAAGTACTAAACACAGAATTCTGGAAAAAAAGTTCAAAAGAAAAAAACATTGCTTTCTTATGCTATTATATTCAAAGACAATAAGTGATTTAGGTTAAAGTATTTTGATTATTCTGAAAGTCACAGGCTTATAAAATCATGCAAAAATATTTCACTGAGATTAAGTAGAAATTCTTGGCTCATTAAGGAAGTAATTTAATTTTACTGAGACACACTGTCTGTATATACTACAAAGATAGGTTTTTTCCTTCCTCAAACTGCATTTTCCATTTTCAGTGGATATTTAATTGTGATACGTCAGTTTTAACATTGTAGGATAGAAAAGGAAGTAATGATAATGATAATGATAATGATAATGATAATGATAATGATAATGATAAGAAAAAAAAAATAATGTTATGTCCACTGGAGACAGGATGAGCCTTTCAGGTCCCACTAACAATGGCCTTAAAGGAAAAAAAAAACAGAAAAACTTGTACCTTGTACCTGTTTATCACAATAGTAACCTTCCCAACCCAACAAAATCCATCTGGGCAACCTTCTACGTTCAGAGTTAAAAAAACCAAAAAAACTAACAAACAAAAAAACCAAACAAACAAAAAAACCCCAACAACAAAACAAACCCCCAAAACCAAACAAACAAATTAACAATAACAACAACAACAACAAACATAGCAAAAAAACCCCAAACATATTTGTGACTTTTAAGTTGAAAACACAAGATTTGTAACATTTTGGTTGTAATGATCTGTGGCTTCTAACATCTTAACATTGAAAATCAATGTAAGTAGTGGAGGCATCTCAGACAGACTCAACTTGTAGAAATTATTTCATTAAAGCAAGCACTTTGGAATTCACAAAAAGGTTAGCAGTTTAATAGTTAAAATTTTATTTTCTTCAGAATTTTATTTCTCTCTGAAAGGAAGCAAGTTTATTATATCTTTATGCCCTACAAATATTTTAGGATGGTGTTATCCTTTCTCTACTTCTTAACTTTTCAAAGTTCAAAACTGACAAAATCATCGCAATAGTTAAAAAAGTGCTGATAAACCTTACAGCTATAGAGTAGCATACACAAATGTCACCTTTCACTAACACTGAGTTTTGATTCCACTATGAAAGCCATAAAGATTTTATTTATGACTCTCTAAACATCAGTTTTTAATTGATTTTGGTCTCCTTTACCATCCTCTTACTAAGTTTTTTATAACTATTTTCATAAATAACATTTCTATGATGCTGTTCCTCCCATTGCTCAGCTTGCAATTTTTTTTCTTCAGCATTATTTAAATAGTGTTTAAGTGAAAGTCTTTGTTACTCTATGAATGCTTGACAGTGAATTTAGTTTTGATTTAAAAATGGTAGAGGATAAATAATTAATGATGGGTTACAGAGTGAATGTAGTGGGCAGATGTTTTGTGAAACCTTACCATGCTTTTAGCTACAGTGTTTTTTCTGCAATCCAGTCTGGTTTGGTATCTAACTAGGACCTGAATGAATCTGAGAGGTCAACAGAAGACACTGCGTCTCCCAAAAATGCTAAAAATCAAGGTAAGTACAAAGCAGGTACATTAAACAAATTTGAGATCTAAATGAATAATACATTATTACTTTTGCACATCATTTATGCACATTTTTAGAAACTTTGCTGAACTTTGTTCTATGTGTTTGATTCCAAGAATCAGACATCCCATAAGTGAACTTTTGTACTTTACCAAAAGCATAATATAGTACTTGGCATAATATCAATCTTATGAAGACGAAATCTCCATGTGAAGATGAAATATCACCTGTTACTTCAAGCAGCTGGAGACTTGAAACACTTCCAAGTTCTTCATAACATTATACTGTTATAACCTTATATAGTGAAATACTTTCAGGATATAGAAAAATTACCTGAAAGGTATGCTGAGTCTTCTCGTTTGTGTGAGGACTATACTTATATCTGTTATTTGTAATAACAACTATTATCCATCTAAATGAGCAATCTAAAACTGCTAAATTAATTTGGTAGTAAATGGATTATTTAATAGCTGTTTTCATAGTATCAGAGCACTATCATCAGAAAATAATTAATTTCTGCCTGAAAATTATGTATAAAAGCACAAACTGTGAGCTGACATCTTAAGTACCTAATGTTAATTGCAATTTAAAAATAGTACTGTTATATGTTATAAATAAATATACTCACATACACATAAATATATGTATAATTTATCTATATTTATATATACATATATGATACATATTATATAAATGTAACTATTATACACATATATATGTATAATATGTGCAACATATATATGTATTTGTATATATATAAACAAAATTCCCAAGAAATAATAATACATTCTCAGTCAACGCCTGGACTTCTGTTGAACACAGCTCTTTTCTGATTTGAGTAGTTTTCTCTGATTTTATCAAGCAAGACAATTCATGAACTATATTCTTCAAATAACTAGTGCTATAGATACTACAGGAATGCAGGAATGTGCATGATATTTTCTGCCTCAGTTGTACAGAAAACTAGGAATTTTATTTTTTTTTTAATTTCACCAGAATATTTTCAACACAGGACTCCAGAGAATAGGAAATGTTCTTTTATAATGAAGGATAGACTTCATTCAAGCACAAAGAAGCCTTTCTCCTTAGGGTAGCTTTCCCGGGGGACATTCCCCAAATGTGTCTAGAGTCTCTTTAAACCCACTTCTTACATTTCTCTAACTCTCACAAAAGCAGAAGAAACATAATTTGTAAAATTCTAATCTAGCACTGGTATGTTTAATGAGCTGGTTTGTTTAATGAGATGGGATGGTTCAAGATTGTTAGTTTCAATTGTTACATCAAGCAAAATTGACACAGACATGCTTTATCTCATTCTGCTAGTTTCTGTTTCTCTTTATTGCAAAACCCAATATTTGACTAGATAGTAAAATACTGTAAAACTTCAGCATTTTGGTAGAGGTAATAAAAGACTTTTACTTAAAGCTTTTTTTTTGGTAATCTAAAGAAATAATTCATTTTCCTTATTCTTAAATATAGTTGGGAAAAAAAAAGAAAGTTGTGGTTTTCATATGAACGCTGGGCATATGTAACATTAAACAGTTATGTCCACGAGATTTCCGTGAGTTTTGGGTAAAGTATTTTTTCCCAATACTTTGCATGTAGCATGAATAAATCCATCATAAATTAACAAAGAAGGCTGAGAGCTTTGCAAAACACTGTGAGCCTGGTTCCAGATTATGTGAGAACTACAATGTTCTTCATGCAAAAATTACAGTTTAGTAAACAGAGAAAACCTGTATCTGACTGTCCTAAAAGTAAAGACTAGAATAATCAAGCTACCAAAATTTTCAGGCAGAAACATACCTAGACATCTTCATCTGTGCTACGGAATAAAACGTGTAGATCCCCTGGATTTACTGAGTTGTCTGTGTATCTCATGCCTAACTCAGATGCAAAGTTTTTGAATGGCTTGTGATTTTTTATAATCTGGACTGGCAGGTGTTCAATTCTCCACACTTACATGAATGTGCACTCTGCTCACTCTCCTGTTTGAAACTGATACTCAGCCAGGTCATTTAGTGTGAATAGAAAAATAATTCTACATATGCTGCCATAGACACAATTATTTAGGATTCAGAAAATGGATGTCCTAGAACCTATGTTCCATGAAAACTCATAAACATTGGGTAGCCTGTGCAGCCATCTGTGGTTTGTGCTTCACAGACCCCAGTAGAAAGCATGAAGGATTCCTAGGATTATATTCATAAAACATAGGGACTTTATTTAAAAAACAGAGGGAACTGTAGGTGCTAAGTTAAACCTTTTGGCACCAGATTAACCAAGAGTTCACTAATTCATAAACAGTAGGCTACACAGCTTCTTACATAGGGGTTTTTCCTGCGTCTTTTAATGCAGGACCACTGTGAAGGCAAGAGGCAAGGCTCACAGGCTTGGCAAAACAGTAGGCAAGAAGAAAAACAGTGGAATTTAAATTAAAATTAGTTCTTTCTTACAGTAATTTAACAATTCAAACAAGGGAATATAATTCTAAGTATGCTTTTAGAGTTTGAAGCCCAGGTCAGGGACAAGGTCAAATCAGGAGCTTAAATGCTCTGAAAAATAGATAATGGATTGCAAGGCTTATGAACTGGAGGGCACAGAAGTCAGTATATTGCTTAAATCAGAAAAAGGACTGTACTAGAGCTTGGAACATCATCTTCTGTAAAAGTTCAGAAACATGTCTCAAGACTGTAGTAGTCCATGCAGAAGAGAGGCCTTCAGTCAACCCTTCCATCTGAAGCATATATAGTGATGTGATTTGGACATTTCAGACAAGTTAATTTAAAAGAAGAAAAGTTTTGCCTTGTCTTGTCTTATAATTGTTCACCACTAAAATATTTCTCATTTAACTACCAAGCAGCAACCAGAAACATAATTTTGTGTTATTAGAAAGTGCTCTTGATATAATCAAAATCTCAAATGTGGCGTGCAAAGATGGATAACTGTTTTTGAAATAAATTCAACAGTAAATTTTGGCGTTTGGTTATCCTACTGAAAGCAATGTCTATGGAATGTGACAGTTCTTTCTCAATGATAATTTTCCTTCAACAAAAGAATAAATAATAAAAAAATGTAATCAATCCTGTAGTAATCTTCTTCTCAAATTCCAAATATGTAGCTTCTGATTATATGTGAGCCATAAAGACTGAATAACTTCAAAGCAAATACTTGACAAACATCTGTATCCCAATTGTACAAAAAAGTACTTGAAAACTTTGATCTTCACTAGGGTGATAAAATACAGTTCAACTAATAGTTCCTAAAATGCCAGAAATTTCAACAACTTTAAATAATATATTCGTTATAGTAACTGATACACTCACAAGTGGATCAGTCATAGTCTAAGTCATGATCAATGGGATTTGTTAACTTTTTCAGCCCTTTCGGGTGTTGAATGGGGAATTAAAGCTTCAGAACTGCAGTTAGAACAAAAGAAACCAAGTGAAATATGTATTTTATATGTTCAGAGCAAAGCATAGCACAGCATATTTTCTGTTTAGTGCAACAAATTATTCATAGCCCTAAGCATCTTCTAAATGTCAAAACACAAGTAAAATTTTAAAAGTCAACAAAATAATATTCCAGTGATACACTGAATCATCAAAGTGCTATGAATCTTTTATAAAATATAATGCATAAAACAAAACCAAAAGCCATTAGTCATTTCAAACCTTTTAAATTAAGGTAATAGATTATTTCTCTCCTGTTTTCTAAGCAAAGATTCAAATCCCAGGCACATTGATATTTACTGGTCAGGAAATTGTTGAGGACTATGGAAAGAGCTTCTATAGCAACTAAGCACTTCCCTGTTCCACTCCAAGTGCTGTTAGGTTTATCTAATCTATTTGTGAAAACACTTAATAGCAAGCACCTCATAAACAGTTGTAGCACATTCTTTTATCTTCTTGGTAATACAAAATAGAGGCCATGTAACTTTTATGAGACACCACTTAACCATATTCTGAAAGACTTCTGAAAACTTACAGTTAAGAAACTTAAATAGGAACTGATTCATTATCATTTTGTAAGGAGTCTTGCTAAATAAAACACCCAGAGATATAATTTTTTTTCATTGTATTTGTTCACTAATTTGTGTTTGATACCCACTGTCACACTCAAATTTCTGTTACAGGTGAAAAATGAAGACACTGTATACACAAGGGTAAGAATTACTGCCAATTTAATTTAAAAAAAAAATACTAGTTGAATCCAAATACACTACACAGTTGTCATTACTGTTTTTATAACAGTATTCAAATTTTGCAGTCCAAACTATTGAGTCATTACACTACAATCTCACTGAAAATGCTTTTTTTGAAAGATCTGTTAGTGTCCATCCTTGTACTCTGGAGTTACTCTCACCCTTCCTATTTTTCATAGAGTCATTTTTTAAAGTATTCCCATGTCTCCACTTGAAGAAAATGTGCTGGTTTTGGTTGGGATAGAGTTATTTTTCCTCAAAATAGCTGGTATGGGGGCTATGTTTTCGATTTTTGCTGTGTCAATAGTATAGAGATATTTTTGTCATTGCTGAGCAGTGCTTACACAGAGTCAAGAAGGCCTTTTCTAGTCCCATCCCACTCCTCCAGTGAGGAGTCTTAGAGTGCACAAGAAGCTGAGAGGGCACACAGCTGGGATATCTGACCTCAACTGACCAAAGGGATGTTCCATACCATATGGCAGCATGCTTTCTGCATATAAAGCGGGGGAAGAAGGAGGAGAAAGACATTCAGATGATGATGTTTTTCTTCCTAAGTAACCACTATACATGATGGAGTCCTGCTCTCCTAGGGATGGCTGAACACCTGCTTGCCTATGGGAAGTAATGGATAAATTCCTTGTTTTGCTTTCCTTGCATGTACAGCTTTTGCTTTACCTATTAAACTGCCTTTATCTCGACCCGTGATTTTTCTCACTTTTCCTATTCTTGTATAGTGTTTAGCTGGAGTTAAATCATGACAAGCACTTAACATATTTATAATTACTGTAATGTATTAAACAATAAGTGGTGGGGTTTTTTATTATTGTAGAGCATTAAACTGAGAAATTCTTCATCTTCACACACAGGCAGAAGTGCTAACACTGAAGTATATTACCACTCATGTCTATGTCAGAAATATTGCTATAAAAGCTCTCAGAAGTTTTAATGTATGTCTGCTATCATAAAACCTTTCTTTAATTCTCAAATGAAGAAAGAGAAAGCAACATTCTTACAGTGTCTTGAAAACAGCAAAATGAAGCCATGCATAACCCAGATTACAGTTCTAAACTGGAAAATGAGAGTGATTTTAAGTTTTCTGTGATTCTTATACATTTTAATTTGAGAACTTTAAAAAAAAAATTGACGGCAATCTTAGTGGGGAAAATCCATCCTGTTGAGAAAGGAAACATATGATGAATGCATATTTTGTAAAGTTGAATTAACTTATCAATTGCATAGAAAAGTTTGAGATACTAAGATCTATATGAGATTAGAGCATTAATAATGGGCTATGCAGTAAACACAGTCTTTCATAGTAATAGCTCAAACCCCCTCTAGCCCTCTATTTGGTGAAATACAGTATTATCTTAATATAGTAAGTAGTGGTGTACTGTTGAATTTATCAACAATGTTGAAAGCTAAGGAAGAGTTCATTGAGTGGATCATCCTTCCACAAAGCCTTTAATCTGTTTGTTATGGATTCCTTTGTAAGACTTTATAGCTTCAAAGTTAAAAGTAGGTTTATATTGCAAGAATTGTATTTTTTTAAGAAAAATAAGTCAATTTATAAAGTGAAAAGCACTGTTTTAATTCTAAACCCTGTGCACACATTTCAGAAAGGCTCAAATATAAAGTTAAAAGAAATTAGAAAAGTAAAAAAAAATGAGTTTATTTTCTATTATCAACCTTTTTCATTAGAACAGGTTTTTGAACAATTATTCTAATGAGTATAATTCACATATTGTTTCTGAAAAATTTCATCAGTTGCCTGAAATAATCAGACAATGATAGTTCCATTAACATTGTACTGTTAGTTGTGGTACCTTGAGATAGGGAAATGTGACATCCTGTCATATACATTCCACTTCAAGCATTAAAAAGACCTTGAACAGGATGGTCCTAGAGGTCTATTCTAACCCTAATGACTCTGTGATTCTAAGATTATGTAATTCGTTGTAGCTCTGGTAAAATTGGCTCATTTTAACTTTGATTATTATAACTCTTTACTGAAAAATTATTATCATCTTCATAAGTTTCAGAGATATTACTTATGTTGTACAACTAAACACAGACTCAACCTCTCCCCCCCACCTCAGTCTCTCATGCAACAACCTTTGTTATAAGTTAATTTTAATGCCATCTCTGCTGGAATCATCTCCCTGCTGCTATGACATTGCCTTAATCTAACATCCTCTTTAAATCAGTGGAGTGCTGGGGTATGTGAGAGAAATCTGGTAGCACAAATTGTGTTCATCCTGTTCAAGAGATCGGTTCTTTCATCTGAGTTAACCAAGCTTAATTCAACACCTCTCTGATAAAGTCCCCTGCTGTCTGACCATGTATAGGTTGCTGAGGGAGGCTTTTCAACATTACATGGCTGGTATTTCAAAATAGACTTTCTTACCCTCTAGCATCAAAATGCATCAGCAGTGTCTGACCATTAAAATGTAATTGATGAAAAAGTGCCAGTATTTAAAACATCTCTAGCTTAATCTTAACGTGACAGAAATGGTGCTACTGACCTACAGTAATCTCAGACGTGTGCTGATTTTCAAGATGTTCACAATACCTTTTCAAACACCACAGTATGAGGCACTTCAAAGACAGGTATAAATTCATCCTTTATTTAAACCAGCAACTCAAAAGTGTAGAACATTATTCTTCCTCCTTTTTTTTTTTTCCCCCCTGAAATATGCGAAAACAAAACCTAGATTTTCAGGAAACCAAACTTATTTACAAACTTAAAAGAAGAAGCCAATATAATTAATTTCACAGTAACTTAAAAATAATTTATTGGGTATTGAAACTCTAGCCTCTGAATAGAATGTCTCTGAGGAAATACAGATGAATATACTGATTTGTACCTAGGTTGTAAACTAAACATAAAACATCTATAATACTTCAAGGGACTAGCTTGCTTTCTGAAATATTAGATTTAGTGATTATCTTTCATGTTAGTTCAGAAAAATACCCAACACATCTGTAACAGATGATATTGAGTTGCTAATGAAAAATAGGCAGTCAAATGCAGTGTGAAAAGAGTTAGTTCAGCTGCAAAATCTTTGAATCTATCTATGCCAACTAAACTAGTGCATCACATATAAAAGTCTGTAAACAGACCTAAGAAAATACATTTATTCTCAGAATTCTCTAATTTCAGAACAGTCTCTAACTTGACAAGTTTTCGAGTTTTTTACTTATTAACAGCAGTATAATTTTGCTTTGCATAATGGCAAAAATCAACAAATGCAAAAGAAACACCTAACTATTTTTAAAGACTAGTGACATTATTTCCCCCCCCCATCCTTCACAGCTGTTAGTTCCAATACACTACACTTAAATAATTATTCTTTTTTGGTTTTATTTCAAATCTCACTGTTTTTCTAAATATTACCCTTAGAAGGGGCAGTACTTCAGATAATAGGTAAAAAGTTATTTTGTTATTGCAATACAAACAACGATATTGTTTTTGAAGTTGTTATAAATTTAATTGATATCTGAATAACCACTCCTTCAAAGGTTTTTCTACTCAAGCTTCTTGAATAGAAATTTGGATAGTCTTCCTTCACACATCTGAAGGGGAAATTCGACTGGCAACTATTCAGCAGTGGTAATTTATGACAAAGAACTGATCTAGCATGGAGGGCAAGAAGGCCCAACTGCAGAAGGGATAAACTGACTGGAGATAGGAATGCCAGAGACAGAAATGCTATAGAAGAGAGTGTTTCCCTTGATGACAAGATGAAAAGCACCCACAGCACTTAAAACTACCTTGTTATTTTGATGACATAAACAAAAAATAAAATTTTTTTTAAAAAAAGGTTCTTTTCAAGGTTTAGGGTCTTGATGCCTAGATGTCTGGATTTTTTTTTTTTTTAATTTATTTGTTAACCTTTTTTTTACCCTAGGCTGATAGGGGCATAGGCAAACTATAACTACATTACATGACCACTCCCAAACACAAGTTGGTTTTAATAATGTGCTCCACCTGAGAAATTAAAAATCCCATGATTCAGTACTTATTTAGGAAACGAGATATAAATCCAAGTTCCCTCACCTTGATACAAGGATGAATTGTTTAATTGATTTTGGGGAACTATGTTGAAGGTGGAGAACCTGTAGCCTATGAGGAAGGAGCTTATTGACAGGTCTTCACTAAATAGTCAGTGGTACAGAATATGTTATGCTTGTTGCTTCTTATGAAGTGCTTAATTTCACAGAAAACATTTTTTTCCCACTATTCTCTGATTATAATCTGCAAGAAAAGCTGACATGAATTATCAAACCAATACATTGTTAAAATGAGCCATCAAGAACAAATCACTGCCCCTAGCAGAATGAGTTGATGCCTTTTTGACAAGGCAGACAGCTCCTTTTGAATTCAGCCTATCAATTACGAAGACACTCTCCAGGGAGCTTCACAGTCTCTTTCCTGCCTCTGCTGCTTCCTGTCCTACCTTTCCTCTCTATTTTCTCTCTCCTAATTCCCTCTTTCCTTCTATTTTCTTTTTCCTGGCCTCAAATTTTCCTTGAATTAGGTTTTGTTTAATGAAACTAGGCACTTAAAATGACAAAGTCAACAGTCTGTATCTTCTCACCCTTTCAATGTCTTTCTTCTCATGTGACAGAAAAAATACATGCTTGTCATAAGACTGTGAAAACCTCTAGTTCAGCTAAGGGAAAGAAAAGCTCTTAAAAATGAATGTTTATTTAAGCTCTTAATTTTCAGAATACTTAACTTTTTCTGTTTGTTAATACATATTTTAAATTACTTTATCCTTGTTTGTTTGCCTAAGGAAAAAAAGAGGAGGTGTAGGAGGGAAAGGTGAATCTTCCTGTGTAATTTGATGAAATCAAAATTAATAGTCCTGCACTGTGGCAATAAAAGACATTGTGATATCTCTGAATTTCTATATTCTATGCCTTCTATGTCCCAGTCTTATGAACTTTTTATTTCTAAATCACTACAAAATTTGAAATAAATTGTATTCAACAAGTGACTTGTATTTAAACATTTCCAAAGAAATGAAAAGGCAATAATTTGTTATGGAAACTGCGGTCATCCAATTAAGTAGATGTTTCATATGTTCTACCATGTATTTTAACCTCTAAACAAAAGTAAAGAAATTGCCAAGAAATACAGATGTGTAAATTTAGACTGTAATGTTCAGATTTCAAGAAATCTGACTTCATACAACTGCATTTGCATTTACTTCACTAAAACAAAAATGGTACTACTGTGTTTTGGTGGCACATGACGAGTATTTATGTCATCCTTGAACCTGTGCTCACATAAGGAAATTATATATACCTGGTCCTCAGTTATTCGTTTCTCCTCCATGTTTCCCATTGTCTTGATTTAAGTAATGTATATTTTTTTTTTCTGGCCATGACCAGATGCTTTTTTAAGGTGTTTAATTCTGTTGAGGCATTACATGGAGAACCTAGAGAGTATATTCACACAGCTTATAGGCATATAAAATGATAAGTGCCTAGATTTATTAAAATGTTGTTCAGCCCTAGTTAAGGCTTCTACAACCTACAGGTAACTGAATGCTTAAAGCACCTCTACAGGCAGCAGATAACCACAATATGTTTTGCACTCTCCTACTGCCTTTTAAATCTCTGGTCCTGTAGTTCATCATAATCCTTTTTTTTTTTTTTTTTTTCCCCCCATTGCTCAATGCTCAGGGATGGGAGGTTGTTTCTTGGGAAAGACCTTCAAATATGAAGGTCTTGCAGCTCAGTATTCAATTCCCAGTGTGATTCTAAATGGAAATTGCCTCACACACAGAAGGTGCAGTCAGGAGTAGATGTGAAATGGTAATTATAAATCTGACAATAGCAAAAATAACTTCAGTAATATGCATATGCAAACTCAGTTCACAAGATCACCTACACCTACAGCAAATATCACATATCATGTAACTACCTAATTTGTAGTTATGCCATGCTTTCTGTTCTCAAGTATCTTTGCTGAATAGAAGCAAAAAATCTGAACACAGAGAAAACCAGAGCAACCTTTCTTTGACTTTAAATCAAGCCGTGGGTTTCCAGGGAATTGTGGAGAAACTATCCAACTTCTAATTTGGATTTCCTTCTTTGGTTTCTCTTTTATAGACAGAAATCCAATAGGGACCTCACTACATGCAGAAGAAGCTTTATTTTAAAAAGGCATAGTTCACCCATGATGCTCATATTTTGAATTTTAGTTCTGTAAGGACTGTCAGATGGCTACCCTCTGGTTCCAGCAATTCATATTACTTGAATTTTTCATACCACTCATCAGTTTTCACTTACTGCACTTCAGCTTCCTTTATCGCTGTGCTCTCATTGTCTATGAAGAGTATCTGCAAAAGGAACTCAGAACTAAATTGAAGAATGTAGGTAGGTGCCATATGCCTTGGCACAGAGAACACTTAGTTATCTGAAACTTCCTATACAGCATATTTAAGTGGCTAGACTTCTCATACCAGGACTAATAGAAGACTGACCAGGGAAATATCTAGTACTTATTCACAGGGAGATGTCGATGGTCAATCTGTACACAGCTGGCATATCTGAGCTGTATGTAAAAGTTGAAGCACTATGTCTATTGCTGTGGACAAAGGTAACACAACACATATATGAAGCCAATGACAGTGCATTTGATGTTTTAATGATGAAATAGTTGGAATTATCTAATTCAGTAAAAACTCCCTATGAGTTAAATTTACACTTTTTCTCTGTTTATTATGTTCACCTTCCAATATTCCTTTGAGTCCAAAATCTGACAGCACCATCTTCCTTGAGAAGAACCTGTCTGTGGCAATTACAACAAGCTTCTAGCATCCTGTGGCCCTCGCTGCAAGACAGAAGATTACAGTGGTGGGATTTTCTTGTCCTCTCTTCTGGGGCCCCACTTGAAAGTCAGTGAATGTGTTTGTCTTCTGCCCTGGAGGCTCCTTCTGGTAGCCCCTGCCTGGATGGCAGCACTGCCCAAACCAGTAGCAGATTCTACCAGGCAGTGACAGTCATGTGAGTGTGGAGACATTCTCCAATTCATAACAACAGATACAATGAAAGGTAATTTAGGTCTTGTTCATTTTTTCCTCATCCATTAATCTGGCTTAATAAATAACTAATTAAACTCAATTTTGAAGCTGCAATGCCCTTTGAAGTTCTGTTATATTCCCAGAATCTTGATCTATAGGGCATAGATAGTTTCAACACGATGAATGTTTTACAACCTGTTTCAAAGGTACTCAAAAACATGTACACGTCTAACATACAGAAGTTCCCAGAAGGTTTAAAAGGAAAAGCTTCCAATTTCTATGTCTGGAATTTAGGTGTGCCTTGAGACAACCTGCTTGAACTTGAGTTTTCCCTCATCCAGATGAATGTTACAATCCAATGGGAAAGAAATTGGGAAGTCAAAGTTTAACCCAACACAGAGTGCTTTTATTGTGTGTTTTGTTTTTTGAAACTGGGTATTTTGAGATATTTAGCCAAAAGGTAAATTCATTCCAGACATACTTATGGTCATATTTGCATATCAACTGCAGGTATTAGTTTATTCCATACTTGACTTGAATCAGACCTTGAGCAGCATTCTGGTTAGATGGGTGAACTGCTTAGATCAGCCCTTGGCTACTGTGTTGTTATCTGTCTCACACAGATCTAATTTGAGTCGTATGCAACCGTTATGATCACATGCATCCATTACAACTGCTGCTGGTGGTTACCACTTGAACAGTGTTGTGAGAAATAAAGGTCAGGCTCAGGGGGAGGCACACCATCAGACTCACAAGGAAAAAAAAAGACAGATATAAATATCTCACTGAATCTTCTCTTCAACTGTATGTTCATTAATTTTTGGAGAATATAGCACTGAATATGTCTCAGTGTTGCAGTACAATGCAGACGGGTCAAAATGGCATGGAGTATTTCAGTACGAATTTCTTTATTCTCTAATTAATATCTGACCCATCAAAGATCTCTGCTATAAAATAATACTTTTCCAAACCTGTTAGTGCTCTAATAAGTCTTGAGGGGGTGAACATGGCTGAAATAATAACCAGCATACAATAACTTTAACAAATGATGTCTTATGTGTGGAATGTGAATGAATAAAGTTGTCAAAGCCAGGTTGCTCAGCTTATCTATTATACTGCTGGACATTCACATATTGCTGATGGATAAGGTGTTCTTCCATCCCTTTTTTTTTTGTTGTTGTTTTTTAAAGAAAGGGTTACAAATCTGAAGAAACAATTTGAAGCTAATTTGTTGGACAAGAAGCCAGCATGTTTCAGATAGAATATAGCCAGAACAGATCAAACTGTATAGTGATATTTAGAGTTATGTAGCCAGATAGTAAAATAAAAGTGTTTTTGTGAATCCCAAATAAGTTTAAAAAAGCAAATAAGGAAACCATATTTTTTTGTTATTTAAAGTGTCTCCATTAGATACAGTAAGTCTGTCAAGTAAATCATAAGGCACATGTAAAAAACATAGTGCTAGAAATTATTATCAACCTGAAAATATTGATGTTAATGAGATAGTTTCTTCCAGAGCTACATGATTTTTTCATTATAACTGGTAATTAAAAGCATCAGTGTTCTAAAATTCAGATCTGCAAGATACCATATATCTCTATTGCAACTTGAATCTAGGCAAAAAGCACTGGTATTATTACGTGAGTATAGATTTTCAAATTAAATATTTTTAATTGAGTGAAACATGGCATTTCTATAGGTTTTTAATTCTAAAAGTTCATCAAAGTTATGTATATAGAATCCAGATGTTCCTGTGTTACATTGAATAGCTTAGCAATAGCTATATTGCCTAATTTAAATAAAAATTCATCCGTCTCTAATCATATTTCCAGTTGTCTGTTAATCCAATGTTACTAGATTTTCTGAGAAATCAGACTATCAGTAAATTTTTCACCTTTTTGAAGTCTATGGAGAAACTCCAATTGACCTAATCAGATTAAAAATTTCACACTATCTCTTTTTTTATCTTGAGATACTTCAGGGTCAATGTTAATAAAACATAGGAAAATCTTTGGAGTGAATGATACAATTCATTTTTTTTTCCCAGGAGAAAGATAATATTATATCAGAATCAGAAAATGCATTTTACTGTGAGGAAGACCAAGCATTGGCACAGGATATCCATAGAGGTTGTGGAGTTTCTGCCCTTGGAGTTATTCAAAAGCTGTCTAGACATGGTTCTGAAAAATCGGTGGTTCTGCTTGAGCAGGTTGGGCTAAATGACATCCAGACATCCCTTTACCATGAACCATTTCCTGATTCTGTGATAATTCATGGATGGCTTCACACTTAAGAAATTTAAGGTGTATTTTATACAGAATACAGTTGTTACTAAGGTGTTTAAATACCCCTATCATTCCTGTTCATACACTGTCTTTTCTATGTTGAGGAATTCAAATGTCTATTGCATAACTAAAATCACTCAAAGATCACAAAACAGGTGTATCCTAGGTGATCCAAGAGGATATTGCTGTGCCTATCTAGTGCAGATAAAAACCACTGAATTTAATACAAAGTCCAAAAGCTAGTGAGAATTAATTAAAATTTGAATGATGAGTGAATTAATGTGTATTTTTCATTTTATGCTGTTTTCTCAGAACTACTTTGTAGATCTGGCAACGTCCTTGTGATAGTGATATTATAACTAATAGGAAAGAGGGGTCCAGGAAAACTGGCTAATATCCAAGAATCAATTCCTCCAAACTCAGGAGTGATGCATCTCAACAAAGAGAAAATCAAGCTAAAACACCAGGAAGTCTGCATGTACTGCCAAAGAACTCCAAGACAAACTCAAACACTGAAAGGAAGCCTACCAAGGGTGAAAGCATGAACAGGTAGCCTGGGAGGAAGACCAAGAGATTGCCCAAGCAGCCAGGGATCAAGTTAGGAAGGTTAAAGTCCTGGTAGAAATAAATGACATCATGGGCTATGAGAAGAGCTTCTGTAAGTATATGGATGACAAAAGGAAGACTAGGGAAAATGTGGACACTACTGAAGGAAAAGTGAGACCTGGCTACCTGGGTTATGGAGAAGGTTGAGTTACTCAATTACTTTTTTACCTCATTCTTCACTGGTAAATGCTGCAGCTGCAGCACCCAAGTTTCAGAAAGCAAAGGTGGGGACTGGGTGAATGAAGAACCATTCACTGTAGAAGAAGATCAGGTTCAAGAGCCTGAAGGTGAACAAGTCCATGCAACCCTATGAGGTGCTTTGATAGGTTCTGAGGGAACTAGCAAACAAAAGGGCTGACGTACTATCTATAACGTTTGAAAGGTTGTGGGAGACTAATGAAGTTTCCACTGACCAGAAAAGGGGAAACACAACTCCCAGTTTTTAAAAAGGTAAAAAAAGACCTGGATCCTCTGGGTTAAAATATTTGTGGATAAGGGAAGAGATACTAACATCATCTGCCTGGATTTGTACAAAACATTTAACGCTGTCCTACAAAACATCCTTGTCTCTAAAGTGGAAAGACATGGGTTTAACAAATGAACCACTCAGCAGACAAGGAATTGGCTGGATGGTTGCTCTCTCTTGGAAGTGTGGTCAACAGCTCAATGTCTAAGTGGAAACCAGTGACTAGGGGTGTGCTTCAGGAATTGCTATTGACATTGTCCCTGTTAACATCTCTGTCAGTGACATGGACAGTGGGATTGAGTGCACCCTCATCTAGATTGCCAGTGGCACTTGTCTGTGTGGAGCAGTTGACATAATGAAGGGAAGGGATACCATCCAGAGGGACCTTGAGAAGTGAGCCTATGCAAACCTCACAAGGTTCAACAGGGCCATGTGCAAGGTCTGGCACTCGGTTCAGGGCAATCTCAAGCACAACTACAGGCTGCGTGAAGAACAGATTGAAAGCACATCTGACAAGAATGACTTGAAGGTTGTGGTGGATGAGCAGGTCAACATGACTCAGCAACATATTTTGCAGATGATAAAATATCCTGGGCTTCATCAAAAGAATCATGGTCAGCATGTCAAGGGAGATATCTCTACTCTTTACTTGTGAGACCCTACCTAAAGTACTACATCCAGTTCTGGGGCCTCCAACATAAGAAGAACATGGATTTGTTGGCTCAAGTCCAGAGGAGGGTCACTAAGTGGATCAGACAGCTGGAACACCTCTCCTATGAAGACAGGATGAGAGTTGGGATTGTTCAGGCTGGATAAAAGAAAGCTCTGAGGAGACGTTATAAGAGCCTTCCAGTACCTAAAGGGGACCTGCAAGTAGGGTGAAGAGGGACTTTTGAGAAGAGCATGTAGTAACAGGACAAGGGGTAATGGCTTTAAACTGAGAGTAGGTTTAGATTAGATATTCTTTAATGTGAGGATGATGAGACAGTGGAACAAGTTGTCGAGAGAAGTTGTGGGTGCCCCATTCCTGGAAGTGTTCAGAGCCAAGTAGAATGAAACTTTGAGCCACCTGGTCTAGGAGATGGCATCCCTGCCCATGACAGGAGTGGGATTGGAAGAAGGTGATTTTTAATACCCCTTCCAAACCTAACTAATCCAAGATTCTATGAATATTGCAAAAGATGTAATTTTGAAAGATTTTGGGTTGATCTTTTGGATCAATAGAAAAAATTAAATATACTAAATGTAGAAGAAATTCTTCGGGGACAAAAATGCTAACAGTAATTCAAAAGATGCCTTATTATAATAATCAACAACCTAAAAGTAAAATAACTGCTTTTGGAAACCCTTGTTTGCTTATTTTCATATTTGTCTGTCTGAAATGAAAGCAATACATTTGGAATGAATTTGTTTAAGGCTCATTGTTTTGTACAGGTAGTGGTAATAATTGATACTGAGTAAGAAGTAACCATTGCTACAGTATGTTGACAATGAATGTCAGTCCAGTCAGTATTAGTTTGACAGTTAAAACAAATCTTCTTTGAAGGACTTTAAACATTTTCATCAGTATTATCTCTAATCCCCTGTTTTACACATATATCATTATATTTTCAGTTGAAACAGAGATTTTCTTATTTGCCAAATGCTTGGATAGTCACCCATTGTCCAAACAAACAGATAGAAGAGATGACACAAGCAGTGTCAAATCTCAACACTAGGGTAATTTCTCAATATAGTATCTCTGCTAATACATCTTCTGAGTTATAGAGAAGGTGCTTTATTCATACTGTCCTGTCTTATTGGTTTATCAGCCTGTTTTAGAAATATTACACTACATGATTATCTCTATAGCTTTTGCACTTCTTCTGACAGGACTCCATATGGACAGAGTTTTGAGGCTGTTTGACCTTATTATGACAGGCATATAAAGGCAGGGTAACAGGTTCTTGTTGATACATCCACCTTGGGGTGGATTAGAGTAAAACAACAATGAATAACAAGTGTATGTATATTTTAGAACAATTTGGTTGCAATTTAAAGGAGGTATATAGACTTTTTTTATTATCTATAGTAATATGGCAATATAAAAATATGAAAATATCGCTCAAGAAAATATATAAGGAAAATAAAGAGAAAGAAAGGATAAAATGAGATAGTGGAGAGGAAAGATATCACCCCCATGGATCCAGTGATGAGACTTTGTCACTGCAATTCAGATGTCCATTGATCAAAGGGATGGTCACAGTCTTGATACATTGAGAGTGGGGAAAATCCATGAAACACGGAGTTCAATAGACTAATTTATGATCAGGCTGAGGTGGGAATTCCCCCTGGTGGCAGAGGTTTTGATGCTGCAGATCGTGTGCATTCCTCTGGTGGAAAGCCCCAGAAAAATGTCTGGGGGCGCTTCGATGATTGTTGGGAGGTCACAGATGCTATCTGTCTCATCAGCTGAGGTAACAGGTGTATGAGTAGTTGCTTCCTTTCCCACAGTTTGTCACAGTGGGAATTTTAGTCTGGATATATTAAGCAGGATGTGATAACCAGATCTCACCTCTGCCAGGCCTGGAATTAGTGTCTTCATGTCACAAATTCCTCCCTTCTGTGCTTATCTCAAGTTTCCACTGTGGTGATATCTTATGGCAAGTTTCTTCTGTGACCTTGACAGTGTTTGAGACAGGCAACTGCGCTCTTTAAGTCCTTACAGACCTGTATTATTTTATTTTCCTGTATACTTTTGTAACAAATTTATCAGACAGGGTAAAAAAATAAAACTGAGTCAAGACACAAATTTAAGGAAAATATTAAACAGTAATACATTATTTTAAAATATAAAAATCTAAGAGTATATAGGTAAGACAGTATGGAAAAAAAATGGATCATAAATTACTCTCCATTTGTACAAGATGTCCTACTAAGTCAGAACTTTCCTCCAGTTTTGGTTTTATTAAATTCAATTATTGTATCATACCACAGTCTACTTTTATCCCTAGGAAAGAATTTTTTATTCTTCTGTGAGGCTCTGACTGTTCATGTTACCTAACTCTCTTTGTATCAACTTCTTTGGTTTCAGGTGCTTACTCTTGTCTGTGATCCTTTAACCTGCCATATCTTACAGTTAATGGAAACTGGCCTCCTTAATGATGCCTAAGAATTCCCCAGGAAATAAGCAATTTCCCGTTCTTCCAGGTGTTCATGCCTTCTCAAAGAAAACAGCAGTGGAAGCAAGAGGAAAAAAAAAAAAAGAAGGAAAACCCCCTCAAACTAAACCAGACAGTCCAGCGCAATTCTATTCCAGACATCATGTTTGCTATTCTTTCTCCCTGAAAATGGAAATGTACACTTTTGTGCTCTTTGATGATGTCTAATTTTCTTTTTCATTTTTCATATTGTGCTTAAATGGCTAAAATTCTATTTTTCCTCTTTGCTTAAGCATCTAAATATTTTAGCTTCATCTTGTTGATCAAACTTGTTCACTGTCTGTGTGAAACACATGCCTTTTACTATCTATATTGCTGATCAATCAATGTTAGTACTTTCTCACAGTACTTCTGCCAGCTCTGTGACACTCTTTTTTGCATTAATATATTTTCCAATTTAAAAAAAAAAGGCAAAGTTAATTATTAAAGAAAATTTAAAGCATTTAATTTTTTCCCAGAAAATCACCTGTCTCATTTTAAATATTTGATTTGTAATACCTCTAATATTATTTTATTCATATTGATAGAATGACACTAGACAGTTTATTGTTTTGGTACATTAATATTACATAGTGTTGAAGGCATGTTCCTGAGACTTGTTCTGTTCAGCCAAAAGCTGACTGACCTCTCACCGTGGTATTTAGCCCTCTAATTGTAATTGACAGAACAATTTCCTCATTTCCATTATGTCACAGAAGACTAGGTATGGGCAATTTGTTATTTGAAACATGATTGCCACACCTTTAATTGTAATTGGCAAGACCACCTTAGTAAAATTTATCCCAGTGAAATAGTTCTGGCAGATAGATTTGTTATGATAGTGAGAAGCATTCACTCTCATGCATAAGCAAATGTAAATCGATTTAAAAAAGATTCCTTAAGATCTCACACATCAGAAAACATCTGGATATTCCTGTAGCTTCAGGTCAAAAATTCAGTGGATCAAGATTCATTCAATAAAGGGCATTTTGCACTAATATATGGCAACAGAGAGACAGAGTTCTTCTCTTTTGGGTGTGAACTCTAACTTCAATTATGTATTCAGATAAATGTAGGTAATTTTTAATGCAATAAGATTAATATTTAATAAGATTTTGAAGTAATCTTTATATATGTTGTTCAAAACTGTGGCAGGATGAATAATCATGTTACTTTCAAAAAAAAAAAAATCAAGAATTTTTTTTTGGAAATACAGTTGTCCTCTTTATCAAAATTTTCCAAAATTCTAGTCCCATTATTACAGTATTATAACAGTATAAGACCTAATTGTCAGTGGGGAGAGTAAATGTGCTCAACACCAAAACATTTTTATATTTAATTTTGAGTGATATGCCCTCTGTCTTACAGGAGGGAGAAAATATTAAGCAAGGCCTCACAGGAGTCCTAGATCTGTGGTACATGGTTCTGTGCCTGGGCCATGGGGTCCGCTCTGCTATATCTTAGTTACTCCTGAAGACAGTGTGGGATTGGTTCTGTATCGGAGCTTGTCTATGGTCTCTCTTTGGGTTTCAAACAATGGAAGACACAGTCAGCTGAAATCAACTCATCACGATTTCCACAGTGCTGAACAACTGGCTGCCACTTGTTGCAGTGACTTACAGCCTGTCACTCTCAGAGGTTCTCTGGACAGTTCATTTACCCTTAAATTACTCCCCTTTCTTGTCTATTCCTTTTAAAGTAATGTTTAAGAAGCCCCAACCCATGCTAGTGCTACAAGGCATAACATTTTTAAATTAAAAAAAAAAAATCTATTCAGCTTGAGTTTTTACTTTTTTTGTGCATTTCCCTATAGGACACCAGTGTGATAATTTGCTAAAAGCAATTTTTTTTCCTGCTATATTCTTATCAAAATAATGTTACTTGTGACTTTTCTTGATTAAAAATAGTCTTATGTCTTCATACTATAGTCATGGCATATCATTTTGTTTCTGTTCTGTTGACCTGCTGTCTTTGCTCCATATCTTGTCAAAATTCATGTGTTACATTAATGAATACTGCTCCATATTAAAAAAATAATCAAAATAATTGTAAATATCAGAACTTTAAGTTAAATACAGTATAATTGCATGAAACTATAATCACATGATTCCTATGTCATTAACGCATAGGATGCATAGTGCTCCTGGGATGTAATACACATACATTCGTACTTACTCCCTTTTCTGTAATATGTATATTTCTTTTCTCACAGATGTTTGTGGTGAAAATGAAAAAAATAAAAAAGTATTAGCAAAAGAAAGACTCACCCTGCTTGAGTAGGAAAAGTAAAGCCAGATGATCTTCAGAAGTTTCTTCCAGCCCCAACTGTTCTGTGATTCTGTGAAAGCCATTGAAGGCATATAACAGAAATTATGTCGGTGACAATAAGTTGACAGGAATCATACTTCTAGGTTCAATCCCATTCTGCTTGATTATCTAGGCTATAAAACATAATACACATTCTCAACTTCAGTATTAAACGTTATGATTGCATGAAACTATAATCACATGATTCCCATGTTATTAATGCATAGGATGCATGGTGCTCCTGGAAATTAATGCACATACATTCTTAGTTACTCCCTTTTCTATAACACATATATTTCTTTTCTCACAGATGTTTGTGGTGAAAATGAAAAAAATAAAAAAGTATTAGCAAAAGAAAGACTTTCTTTCTTTTTAAGATGACTGAATTAGATACCAAAGAATGTAATATAAGCACATTTGATAAACAGTCTTTTTCTGAGGGTGATGAATCAACATCTTCGTAAATACTCACTAATTGTATATTCTATATATTGAGAATATTCAATAAAAGACACTAAGACTCATTTACAGACACAGTGATGGCTCATGACTGTCACTAATTTTAATTAGTGAGATACTTTGAACATGAGAATTTCTGTATGAAAATTCTACATGACCAGGAAAAACATCAGAGCTTCTCTGCTTTCATTTTCACACTGAGATTTGTGGGTGTCTAATGGCTTTTACTTCACACTCTCTAAACCTCTTATCTGCACAGATGACGACTGTAGTACTACTTGTTTGAAAAATGTGTTGTTGAGATCAATTCATCATTTAGATGCTATGGTCAGAGCAGTTTAGCAACATTCTCAAGGAGATAATTATTTGAAGATTAATAATTTTGAATTTAATGAATAATTTGGATCACATATAAAGAATAATCCTTGAAGTCCTCTGAAGAAGAAAAAAAAGGAAAATATAAAGAAGTTTTCATTCAATTAATATAGCTTGGGTGTGCATAAAAACTAGTGTGGAGTCATGCAATTAAAAACCAAATGCAAATGTACACATAAGATGATATCAAAGTAATTCACTTGAGTTTAATTCTGAAATTTCATGGATACTATGTACAGTTCCAGTGCAGAGTATCAAAAAAATTTAGGAACTGTAGTTGCAGCAAAATTTCACAGTTCAAAAACTACAGTGATTTCAGATCCTAATTTTAAGGAAAAAATATGCCTCATATTGATTTATATTTTTCTAACTTTTATTTGCCATTTCATAAAAAACATGTAATGCCTTATTTTATATTGATTTTTAGAGTTAGTCAGCAAGACTATTTTATTAAAATAGGAGAACTGGCTTATGTGTTAACGTACATAATGAACATGCTTAATTTAATTGTATGGGTTGCCAGCTAGATGTAAACATCTGCAGTGATTCTTGAAGTTTTCAGTAGATTTTCTGTTTGGTTTGGGAGTTTGTGTGTGTGTGTGTTGTCTGCCTCTTGCAAAGGACAATGTAAAGCTTTTATCGTCAAGATGGAATACGGAAGTCATAAAGCAGCATGTTTGTCAATACTGTTTTCTGTAACACAAAGCAGTTTGGTTTTTATGCCACCCAGTATAGCCTTGAATGTTTTACAGTGGAATAGTTAGAGCAAAGAATAAAAGATGGTTTTGACCATTGCAATAGTCTGTATGTCCTACAAGGAAGTAGATACCTTTCTCTGAAGGCTGGTTCTGAAGGCTGTATCTTCCATTATCTCAGTAGCCTGTGTATTAACTACCAGATTGAGATTAAACAAGATTTTTTCTAATTGATTCAGAGGAGAAGTTTTTTTCTACAACCCATTCAAAGGGTATGAAATATAAAAAGTATTTAGAATACTTGCTTTGACAGAACAGTAAGTGGGAGAATTGAACCAATAAAAAACCAAGTTACAGTCCATATCTTTGCAGATTTTGGAAATATATTTTACAACAAAAAATTAGGTCAAAGAACAAAAATAAAGATTTGTTTGAATGTATAATACTACTGATGTGTCTCTAACATCTTGATAGTACCTCTAGGAAGTTGAATAAAATATCAGGATCTGTAATTAAATTAATACACTAAGTCGGTCCTGAGGAAATAGAATTGGTAGATGCATCAGGAAGCATGTAACCAGCACCTCTTAATTATAATGATATCTCACAATTTTCTCACCCAAACTTTACAAGTGATTTGAGATATTCTAGTTTTGTTCTGCCTTGAAGTGGTTTCATTTTAGTCAATAAATTCCATGAGATTCCGTAATGTAGGGCTCAAATTCAATCTTAATTACCAAGTTGATCTGATAGATGACAAAATTTCAACTTTTCTGAAGTGTCGTATACTATGTGAAACTCTGCTGTGAATTCTACATGGTGAAAAATCCCTTAAAACTCAATTACAACTTGACTTTTGAGTTATTCACACTTTTACTCTGGCACTAAAGTCTTAGGTTTAACAGTACATGCTTGCTCACTGGAAAAGAATGTTTAAATGCTGGTCTACCCACTTACAATGTCTTTTTCTCTTTTCTGATCTTCATTCTTTTTGAGGCTGTACGTATATCTTAACATGAATATTAATTAACTATGCTACATGTTTATCTTCAAAAATAGCAAAATACTATATATACTTTACAAAGAAGTATATACTGTTTACTAAAGTTCAATTACCAATGGAACAGCACAAGGTAAGTAACAGCTTTCAAAGACCATTTTGTTTAACACCAAATAACATCAATAAGCATACGGTACCATCCCTTTTTCCATTATTTTTTTCTGTTTTGTTGCCTAATGCCACACTAAAAATATTTTCTTGTATCTTGTCAAGGATTTTGTCATAATCAGTCCACTCTACCTTTGCATTTCTTTTCACATGTTTAACTGGTCTTCAGTTTATGGGTTTTTTTTAAATTTTCATTCTAATTGATGTGACACTAAATTAGTTCAAGATGCATAATACATTTTTTGTTAAGATTTCAGATACTTATTAGTTTTTTCCCCTTAAAAGATTACCTGACACAAGTATCTTTGGGACACCATTAACATCTAAATAACAGTGCCTGCTGCTCATTCTTTTAAATATTTCTGATTTATGATATGCTGATTAAGCTTTTAGGAATCTTCATCTACATCTGTAGTTATATTTAACCTGTATAGAGATGAATTATTAAAATATAACTATTTAATAAAAGGCAATTGATGAAAGCAGCAAAATAAACCTGGCCATTTACTATAATAAGGGAAAGTTGCAGCACATCATGTTTCTTCCCTTGGAAAAATGGTCTTTGTTTTACAGAAGTTTAAAAGTGTGCTGATTTTTAACTGTGACCAGTAGCATTTCGAGTTTCTGTCTGTTTAATATCTGCTGCTTCATTAGCACAAAATTTTATTTACTTAGCAACTTCATTATAACTGTTGTCCAATATTATAGATATATCTCTTTTTTTTTTAATCTGAATTAACATTTTGTTCTTACTAATGTGCTCAATTTCTCCAAATTCAGGATATGTTATGATTTCCATTAGCTAAATCTAGTATTTAACATTATACCCTTGAAGGCATCCGAGGGAACCAGTATTTATTCTGTAAGCTGAGATATTGCTATCCTTTTGCTACAGACTTCTAGCTGTATTTCAGTGACATTATTTGCACACATATAACTTAAATTAGTTTTGATTCTGCCACTTTGGAGAGAGAAGGCCTTTAAAGTTAAGTGTTTGGGGATTTGAAATACGGCTTTCAGATTCCAGAACTACCATTTTCAGTTCTCTGCTGTTCTCCAGAGATCTGAAGTCATCCTAGGCACTCTAAAACATTATTTTCAACCACCTCAGGAGTCAGAGAAATAATTCCTCTGCTTTTTCTTATCTTGGTCATGCATGTTGCTCTACAAATATTTTCTCTGAACAACAGGTATTTCACTATCTCTGATTTGTTGTTGATACAGCTATGTTGTCAGTGCAGACCACACACATTGCATTCCTGAATCTAATTCCAATGGTCATTAACACCAAAGCCTAAGAATGGTTGTATTACCGTAGGGGCTGCCTGGGTATTTAGTATGGACAGAACTATGTGCATGAAATTACTTAGTTAATGACAAGGTCCAGATTTTACATAAACATAATAAAAAACTGAAAAAAGCCTCTCTCTTGCTTTAAAGTTTTCTGGTCTAATGTACTAGGTATATGCTTAGTTCAGCTGTGCATTTTGACAAACATCTTCCCTTTTAAACAATAATTTATTTTCCTAATGCAGAACAGAGCTTCCATGGCAACAAGACAGTTTGAAGCAGAAAAGACATAGGCAGAAAACACACAGGGGTCTGGTTTCAGAAAGTCTCAAAATTAACAGGTAGAAGCACAGCATGTGTCAAACATGGTCTAAAGAATTTTATTTTGCTTAAAACAGCAAATAAAAATGCAACAGTCCTTTAAATGTCAGTGGGTCAACTCACATTCAACAAAATATAGTCTTGCATTTTGCATTATTATTAAAGCTTTTATTACTGCATTATTAAGAAAACACAGAAAGACTTATAATGTCTCTACTTGAATGTAAAACACTAGCTAAAATGACAGGGTTGAAATCCCAGTCTCACTGAAATCAGAGATGCCTTTATTCATTGTTGTTCTGTAAAATGATGATAGACCTGACTTGCTGTTCTCTAAATACACTTGAAGTCCTGAATATGTTGCTACTTTTGCATTTGTCTTGTTTCTTGCATGTTTCTGTACTTTTAATTTTTCTCTTCACTATTCTTGTATTGTGCTTTAACCCTAGCCAGCAGCCAAGCTCCACACAGCCGCTCACTCGCTCCCCCATCAGAGGTATCGAAAAGGGAATTGTAAGGGTGTGAGATGATGGATAGAATTAAAACTAGAGGAGATTCAGAATTCTAGGGTAAAAAGCATCTGCAGCTTCTTGGCTGGACTGTGGTTGACATGCTGCCTAATATGACGATAATCATCTGCTCAGAGAAACAGAACAGAGTGTGGAACAAAATGGAGACTACATGGCCTCCTTCCATTCAAATCCCAGCAGTATGGGGGAACATTGTGTTACTGAGGCCATACAGTACCTGTCTGACACAGGAGAATGAAGATGTTCTGCTGCTGAAGCTAACAACCATGTCAAACCCCTTCCTCAAGTGTCAAGCTATGACCACCACCCACCTCCCTTTAGGTATGGCAATAGTACTTTACACCAATCAGAAATAAAAGGTATTTATGAATTGAGCCACTTGAACTCCACCCAAACATAAAGAAAAAAGTATAAAAGTAAGTTGGGGATAGGGGTAAAGTGAGTGAAGACCTTTAGTGAAACTGCTGGGATCATTTGATGGGCTGAGTCCATCTTCTTCCCCATCAGAGAGATACCTTGGGTGAGAAATATACTCTCTGCATGTTAAATGCTGCTTTTAGGACTAGAGCTTTTGTTTGTGCTTATACCATAGTATATTAGTAAATTGTTTCATATTAGAGCTTGTGCTTGCTTAGTATATGTATCAGTAGATTGCTTTAAAGTAGACACTACCAACAACAACCTTTGAACATTATTAATCTGTCACAATTTCTATTAATCAAGAGCGTTATTCTTGTTAAAGTGAGTCTTTGCAGCTGGTGGCAGCAGATAACACCTTTGAAAGACCCATTGAGGGGCCTTCATTCTGTTGAGCCCCCTTCCTAAAAGGGTGGTTGAATTACCTCCCGACCTTGTGAATCTGTTGGTAACAGGTCTCATTACAAGATGCTGACAGACTGTCAGACACCAGGATCTCAGCTTTCCTGGGGGTATTGACAGGCAAAAATCTAAACTCCCACCTTGCACGTGATGAACAGTAAAAGCCAGAAAACTCAGGGGTTGAGATAAAGACAGTTTAATAGGGAAAGAAAAAGCTGTGCACAAAAGCAGAGCAAAACAAACAATTAATTCATTGCTTCCATTGGCAAACAGGAGTTCAGCCATCTCCATCACATGTAACTGTTACTTGGGAAGACAAGCGTCATCACTCCAAATGTCCTCTCTTTCCTCATTTTTCCTCCCACTTTATATACTGAGCATGACATCATATGTTCTGGAATATCCCTTTGGTCAGTTTGGGTCAGATGTTCTGAATGTGTCTCCTCCCACACTTCCATGCACCCACAACTTCTTTGACAGCGTGACAGTACAAAAAGCAGAAAAGGTCTTGGTTCTGTGTAAGCCCTGCTCAGCAATAACAAAAACATCTCTGTGTTCATCACTGTGTTCAGCACAAATCCAAAACATAGCCCCATACTAGCCAGAAGAAAATTAACGCTACCCCAGCCAAAACCAGTGTAGTTATTCATTAACTCAATCTTAACCAGTCAAGTTTACCTCTTATATGTGAGAGAGTTCACAGAAATGTTTTGCACAATCTGACTCTTGTGCAGGTTATCAGTGTCTCAAAAGTCAGATTTAGGATAAAAGTCATCAGTTTTGTACTGGGCTTCATCAATTATGAAATAGAAGTTTGTGCCAAAATTTGAAAGAGTATTTTCGTTTTTAGTTTTTTTGGAAATATTAAGATTAAAAAATTTCTAGGAAACAGTAAGAAAAACTAATATATATGTATATATGTGTATATATATAAATATACATATATGTATATATATACATATATATAGATAGACCTCAACATTTATAGATGTTGTTAGATTTTTTTTCCAAAATAGAAAATAATTAATACAACCTTTAATAATTATTGGTTGTCAAATTAAATGTTATCCTGATTGTGATGGATTGGCACAAGCCAACAGCTAAGTGCCCACATAGCTGCTTGTTCACTAGCCCCTGCCCAAGATAACACATGAGAAAACTTGTGAGTTGATGCAAAGACAGTCAATGGATGAAGGAAATTTAAATAAGAGAAAAAAAAAAAAAGGAAGGAAATTACACATCAATTACCAACCATACAAGTAGATTGATGCCCAGAGAGTCTCGGAACAATTGCTACCTTGGGAGACAACACCCTGTCCCCCCTCCTCTTCTTTCTCTGCTTTAGGCTTTATTGCTGAGCATGACATTATATGCTATGGAATATCCCTTTGGCAATTCACATTGCTGTCCCGGCTCTGTCCACTCCTAACTTGCCCACCTCCCAGCCATCTCTCTAAGCAAGACAGAAAACTTTTATACTGAGCAAGAATTATTCATCAGTAGTTCAAACATTTGTTTGATCAACCCCTTTATAGACACAAATCCAAAACCAGAGCACTATACAGGCCACCAGAAAGAAAGTTAACTCCACCCCAGCCAGATGCAGTGCACTTATAATTGCTTCCCTTTGAAAGCAAAAAGCAAATGGGCTAAAGAATGCTACTATAGCTAAAGTGCTAATTTAGTTTTTATATTTTCACTAATTTTGTTTCTATTCCCTCCATATCTCTGACAAGTAGGGTTGTTGTTTTTGGGTTTGGGTGTTTGTTTTTTTTGTTTGTTTTAAAGAACATGCAGCCTTTATTTTTAATCCAAATTTAATTTCTTAGATAACATTTAGAAAGACAGTCACACTCTCATTCATTTATACCTTTGATTTATGTAGATTACAACACATCTTTATAATTAATATTGAAAGAACTCTTGTTGTGTTCTTAGAAGTAACAAAATAGTCCAGAAAAGTACTTCAGAACCCCAACCAGGTAGCATCACTTCTGTACTCTGACTTAAATGTGTTTCAGTGTATGTCACTCTCAAGAAACTGAATTGAATCCAACACTCTACTATTAAATATTATTTCAAATGTTTTTATTTTTATACCTGGAAGACTGTAAACTAAAGGTCAATAATGTGGAAAGATTTTGTTATTGCATATGAAATACACAAAATAGCCAAAGTGCAGAGATGAAGTAATAATTTCTAGTTTTTACATAATACAAAAATTAAACTTATAGAAGCTTAATATTGCTTTACACATATGAATGAAATTGTGTCTAGAAAACATAAAACTTCTACAAACCAAATATTTGAAGACTGCTATGAAAAATAATTTTATGAAAAAAAAACCACCAAAAAACAAACAAAACAACAGAACAACTACCAAAAAAAAAAAAAAACCCTCAAACCTGACCCCCTTAAAATTGTATAGATGTCAGATAAGAAACATTTGAGCAGTCAGGTCTCAGATCAGAGCAAAACAGGGCAGGTTTCTCAGAGTTTCTCAAAGACAAACTTTGGTCTTGACAACTTTCAAGGATGTAGGCTGCAAGGAATCTCTGGACAGACTCTTCAGCTACTTGATTATACACATAGAGAACAGATTCTGGTTCAACTGACTCTCATAAACTTTCACCTTATGTTCTTTCTCTCTCTTTCTGTCTCAGAAAAATAACCATTAAATCTCTAGATAAAAATTTTTTCAGCAACGAAGTTAGTTTCTCATGGATTATTGCTGTTACTATGCCAGTCCATGGTCCTTTTTCTTCTAAGGTAGATGAAGCACAGTGCAACTCATAAGAAAATAAGAGACCTTCATAGAAAATGCAGTGAGATTATAGAAATTAAAAAAATGAATGTTGCTGTTATCAGCGAGGATTAATAGGATTTTGGGGATTGACTTTATCTCTATATTAACATAATTTTCAATTTAGAAGTCTGAATTAATGAATGTCAACATGAGACTTACCTAAGGTGCAATTGTACTTAAGGGTGATATATTCAATTAATGAGCTAAACACATACATGTAGTGCCATTTTTGGCGATATGGGATATTCTGTCTGGTTCCTCTGTCAGTACAGAAGGGGAATTTATGCAGTGATTCAGTTGACAAATGACAAGGTGACTGTGTAATTACTAGCAAGTCACAAAATATTATGAGGAGATGATGAAGTAGATTACAGGTCATGATTTCAAACTCTGAGTAGCAGATCTGATTTTTCCAAAGATAAAACTCAGCTAAACCGACTAAATAATTTAAATTTAAATATGAAACAATCACTGGTTCCATTTGCATTATTCTTTTGAATTTTCATCTTTAAAATGTCCTAATTTTTATGAATTTTTCTATATTCTGGATGTTAGCAACACATTCATTGTGTCTGTCAGGGACTTCTGAGGCTGAAGTCCATCTATATTGGCCTTACTTGCCCTGACAAAACTCATCTGAAAATATCTTTTGCTCAGGAGCCTAGTAGCCCAGACATCTAGAGCACCAGTGTAGGTATGAAATACGTGACACAGGATCTGTGATGGACTCTCACATTCCTGAAGCAACAGTTGAACATAGAAATTATATCCTAGAATACATCAGGAACCTATCTATAGACAACTGTATAGAGTCTTGGTGTATACAGTGTAAGAGACTACAAGTGAGTTAGCTGTGTAAATTCCCACAGAGATGAGCTAATCAATACTCTCAATTGACTCACCCCACCAGCTATTTTAAAACAAATGTGTAGCTCTCCACTGACTTTACTGACTATGAGATCAATTCATTTGTCAAACAGGTTTGTAGTGTTATTTGAAACTCTAGGTTATCTGAGAATTCTGCATGAGGCTTTCAGTATTCACAACATTTAGAGAGACCCAGGCCCTTCTGAATCAGACAGGCAAGAAGGTATAAGCAATTAAATGGAACCCTACTCCTATACTTACAAAATTGAGTTCTTCTAGAACTTTATAAGTCATAATAGTAACTTTGATGCCTTAGAGTGTGATACACTATAGACACAATTTTAGTGAGCCACCTGGCACCCAATTTCCACTCTACAAAGCATAGGCATCGCATATGTCTTGTGGACTAGATGAGTGTACAGTGAAGTGGATTGAGAACTGGCTGAATAGCAGGTCCCAGGAAGTCATAATCAGTGGCACAGGGTCTAGTCAGAAGCCTATCACTAGTAATGTCCAGTATTGTTTAACTTATTCACTAGTGACTTGGATGAAGGGGTTAGATGCCCCCTCAGCAAGTTTGCTGATGACACAAAATGGGTCAATACCCCAGAGTGTGGTGCAGCCCTTCAGCAGGGCCTTAACAGGTTGGAAAGAGGGGCAGAGAAGAACCACCTGAAATTTGTCAAAGGCAAATGCAGGGTCCTGTACCTGGGGAAGAATAACCCCAGGCAGCAGTAGAGGCTGGGAGCCATACTGCTGGAATGCAGCTCTGAGGAGAAGGACCTGGGGATCTTGATGGACAACAAGCTGCCCAAGAGAGAGTCATGTGTCCTTGTGGCCAAGAAAGACAATGGTATCTTGGGGTAAATTCAAAAGAGCATTGCCAACAGCTTGAGGGAGGTGATCCTGCCACTCTACACAGCCCTGGTAAGGCCTCATCTGAAATGCTGTGTCTGGTTCTGGGCTTTTCAATGCAAGAGAGATGGAGAACCTGGAGCAGGTCCAGTGGAGGGCTATGGAGATGATAAAGGGACTGGAGCATCTCTCTTATGAGAAAAGGCTGAAGGAACTGGGCCTCTTCAGCCTCAAGAAGAAACAACTGAGAGGGAACCTCACCAATGTCAATAAGTATCTGAAGGGAGGGTCTCAAGAGAATGGACCAGACCTTCCTCAGTGGCATCAAGCAATAGGACAAGAGTCAGCAGGCAGAAACTGATGCACAGGAAGTTCTGTCTCAACGTGAAGAAGAACTTCGTTACTGTACCGGTGACTGAGCAGTAGAACAGGTTGCCCAAAGAGGTTGTAGAGTCTCCCACTGAAGACATTCAAGAACCATCTGAACACAATCCTGTGCAATGTGCTCTAGGATAACCCTGCTTGAGCAGGGAGGTTGGACTAGAAGACCCACTGTGGTCCCTTCCAATCTGATCCATTCTGTGTTTCTGTGATTTACTCTGACTGTATTAATTTAAATTGCTCATATGCAGTCCTCTCATAATATTTGAAATATCCTGGGGTCCCTTAACTGCAATCCAATTGTCAACCCAGAAGATTGAAAATCTCTCTGAAGTCCAGTGTATCAGCTTGTAGCTCCATGCAGATGATGTGAATTGTTATGGGATGGCAGGAGGTATCTCCTTTTGGATAACTGAATCTACTTCTGTATCTTCATCTGCTGCAAGAAGAGTTTAGAGATAGCTTATCTGCATATACAAAGATTGTTGACATCTAGATTTATGTGTCTGTATCTAAGATTTAATCCCACCCTTAAAGTCTTTTTTATTATTTTTTCTTATTACTCTCTATTAAATATTTTTTCCCTACCCTTTGTACTCTTCCCTACAAAGAGTATATTACAAGTACTATGAACCTGAACCTTTGTAATAAATAGCTCCAAACTTCAAACTTATTATTAATTATTAATATTATTAATCCTTTAATACTATGTATACATCAAAATTCAACATTATATTCACAGTGTACGCATTCTCTGAGTTGTATCACAGTTGCTTCATTCTGCCACTAAGAGATGCAGAAAGTTTCTGTGGCTTTCTAATGAAAAAACATTTTCTCTTCTTGTAGCTTCCACTGGCATTTCTTTCCCTTGGGTGCAACCTGTCAAGAGGAATTGCTTGACACACTTATTTACAGCACTAACAGTATGCCTAATGTGATACAATTAGCACAATCTACTAGACTCAGGAAACTTGACATTGAATATTAGCTCATAACCATAAAGACTGTGTGGAACTTATTCAAAATATCTGATTGGGGTGTTTGGTTTTCGTTTTTGAGTTTGTGTGTGTGTTTTTTGTTTTGTTGGGTTTTTTTTGATGGGGGCAGGGGCGTGTGGTTTTTTAAGAATACTTAATTCTGTTCATTATTTCTCTTCCCCCCTCCCCCCCGTCTCAGAAATTTTGAAAACAGAAGCAAATACACTAAACAAAAGAAAACAATGGATTTTCAGAAAAAAAAATGTTAATGAGTATAAACATTTTTCAGATTTGAATCTTGCTTGTTGATATTGGCTTTTTCACACACTCTTGAAACTTATTTGCACTGGAAGGGACAAAACATTAAACACAGATATAGAGAACAAATCGAAATACTGAGTCTCACAGTAAAGATTTTGACATGGTATTTCTTGCCTGTAACCACTTAGAGACAAATGCACACGATCTCAGATGATATTTGAAAATGTATTATGAAATAAGAAAGATATTTTGTCTACAGGAATGATTAATAATAAAGTTTCCATAAAGCAATAATGAAATCTGAAAAGTATGAGGAAGGGTATGAAAATAGGTAAGTGTATGGGTCAGAAATAAAGAAGGTGGGAAAGCTTTATAGCCTGTTTTCCTATATAGGCAAGGTGCTCACTGAAAACAACCGAAAAAAAATATTTGCTTCAATAACAGGAATAAAATTTAAGAATAGGTGGTGATAAAGAAAATGTTTGTTATGCCATTATGTGATAGATTTTTACCAGACTAAGCTAGAAAACACCAATGTAAAAGACTGTGTGATCCAGAAGGAATCTCTGCTGTTTGTACTTGACATTTAAATGACAACTGTCCACAGCTCCATACTTAATACATGTTGCTGGAGAGTGAGACAGTGGAAAAAAACAGTGAAAGAAGCAACTATACCAGGAACTAAATACAAGTTGTTCAGGCATAATTTGCTCTGGAATTTGGTACTACCTTGGTTTTGTGAAGATTTATTTCTGTGCTAAATTTAAGCATAACCTAAAGAAAAAGCTAAGATAGAGCCATTTTATCTAAAGTCCAAAGTCAAATTATTTTACCACAGCTGAACAGTACTGGGATAGAAAATGTTAAATTTCTTAAATGCATTAAGTTGTCTGTCAGTACTCAGCTTATTTGCAACTATTTATCTTATTTTTGACTTATTTATCAGTGAAATCTGCTTTAGTATTTTATTCATCTGCTTTCCTTCTTTTATATATGCACATAATTTATTATTGTTGAATATGTTCTCTAAGTGTCTGTAAAATTTATTTTTCTATAAAATTTTATGGGTTAGGAGTGCTGAGATTTCAAAACTGTGTCAGTAAAAGCAAGTAATAAAATACAAATCTATTGAGATCTCAATTTTTAACAGCATAAATAGATAGAGGAAACAAAATGTTCTGTTGGTGGTAAGGGGGAATAAAGAAAACCACATGAAATATCAGTGTCATAGATGTCATTTTTCTAAAGAATAAATATCTTAAAGAGTGGGAAAAAGACAATGTATTTAAACTTTTAACATATAAAAGTAGAGAACAAGGTAAGTTATTGCCATCTCTATCCTGGGGATTTGGTTCAGGAACTCAGAGAACTACTTCAGAAGTTGCCAGAATTCCATTAAAAATTATACTGCAGAAGTATCTTCTCTCTTTTGATACCCTGATTGTTAAAGAAAATTAAGGTATAAATGTAATAGTCATAGACTTAAAATAATACATGTTTTCAATATCTTATAAAAAAAAAATTTCTCTAAGTGTTAAAAATAGAGCCAAACTATAGTTTATTGATTAGGAATAATTCATTTTATATTCTACAGATTTGAATGTTGGTAAGACTATGTTTTCTTGACATCGTGTTTCAAAAAAAATCCATGTTTCCTTTTGTCCACCTGTTTGTGTTCTGCAGCCTTCAGAATTTTCTTCAAAAGACAGAAAAATTAATGTTGTTTCTGACAGGGAGAATCTGAACTCAGAATCACAGACTTCTCCTGTGCCTGAATAGCAAATCCATAGTCTCTCTAAACACTGTCAGTGTGTCAATTCTTTTTATCCTGTTGCACTACATATTTCCAAAGTTCTATTACTTGTTTCTTTGGGTGCCCAGACAAGCAGAATGATGAAATATTTACATTGCATTAATATCTACAAATAAAGGCACAAAGTAAGACTTAGGTAATTTTTGTGTTTTGTGGATTTTTTTTTTTAAATTTTAATGCAACTAATATATTTTCATTAAAATTAGTCAAAATCATAAAATTTCAGCACTGATTGTTTAATAAATATATAGCATTCTATTTTCCTCATGAGGAATTCAGGGTTTCATTAGTTAATAACAACTGTTCTCTAATACAGTGTTTCTTCTAACCCTGGGCCTATTTTAAATTGGTTTTCTCAGTGACCATTTAATTCTTTCTGAAGCATTTCTGATTTCAGAAGGAATCACTCAATTAGTATGTCTTGAAAAAAATCTGTGAGTAAAGCTTCTTTTCAAAACATCACAAAAGATTCAGTGACTTGAAAAAAACTCTGCAAAATATAGTTCTTTGTGTAGAAACACCGCAAGGGGACAGAATGGATATTACTGGAAAAATTTTTACTCACTTGGTGAGTGAACCTTACAGATGGACTTGTGTCAAATATCAGAAAATGTGTAAGAAAATCATTAATGATAAGAGGGAAAGAACACATCATATGTAATGAAAACAGATAGGAAAATGTTTGACACAAGCTCTGCTAATATTCAGACCTCATGAGTTAAAAAATATGATCTCTCTAGAAACGACTGTGATGTTTATTCAAACAAATTGTCAACCTAACTTGATACACATGTTTTCTGTAATTTTAAATTGGTTTATAACATAAAGCTCTTATAACGCAGTGCATCTTATAAAGTGCCCTAATACTTATATGAAAACATTTTAAAAAAAGATAACCAAATTAATACCATTAATAGCATTCCTAATCAACCTTTTGAGTGGAAACAAGCTTAACCTTTACAGAAGTTGCAGAGCATGGAGATTTATTGCACATATATGTAAGTTAAAAGAACACAAAAAACCCCAGACCTACAAAAGCAAACAGGTGGAAAACACAGTATTAGGTTCAAGAGACTTTCCTATGGGCTAGCTGGGGCCACAGATTTCAATAACGTGGAACCTGTAATTAGATTACTGTAGTGTTTCTCAAGCTTATGAACAAATATTGTAATTTACAGAACTTCCACATACTTAGAAGCTCAGCTGATTCCTAACCTTAAAATATTTTGAGGATTTTTCAAAACTAGTTTACCTGTGATAATCATATAGATAGATGACCAGCAAAATAGTCAGTGAGAAAGCAAAAGGTTTATATTAATATTTAAGTCTATTGGATGAAAATTATTTTGCACTTCTTCCATTTCTAATTCCTTCCCTTTAACAATATCAAAAGATGAACAAAGAAACAATGTGGCAAGTGTTCTCTGTTTTACTGAGGTTCCTTTGTGCCAAGTTATGGTACAAATATTCAATATTTCATCGAGGAAAAAAAAACCTACCTAGACAGATTTATAAATTAAATTCCAATGCTTAATGTGTTCATAAAAGTTTGAAATTAAACTGATAATTTTAAGGAAAAATTATTTTAGGTTCTGAACTATTTAAATTTTATCCTTATAACATAAATGTTGATTACTACTGTATGCAAAAATTCCTTCATGTCTTGATATGTCTTTTGCCTGAAAAAAAGCCTCTAAACCCTGAAACTTACTGTATTCCATATTCAAGTAAATTTTAATTTTTATTAATATAAATGGTTCACTGAAGATATCTATTCCATAGTAAGGCACCAAATCATGACCTATGAACTGATCAACTCCAATTTTTAGAACTTTTATGTTTATACTTTTAACTTTTTCTCTCCTCATAAATCGTTCATATGTCTATGATATATTTTAAGTACTTTAAAAAATTAAGTTTCAGCAAGTATCAATACTACTGAGGTATTACTAACAGATGATGGAAACTTCAAGAAAATATAAATAAAATTGGGATCATACAAGCAGTTTTGAAATCACAAACTGGTTTTGTTAAAGGAATTTAAGTCAGAGCTGCATAAATATGAGGTATCTTATACTATAACAAGGTGAAGCATTTGGATAGATGATATGAAACTTAAGTATAAGATAGATGGAATAAGCAGTAAAAAGAAAAAATAAAAAGGATTTTATCATACCTTCTGCCAGTCATCTGAAGTTAAAGTCACATAGAACTGATAGTCCCTTATTTGTCCCTTCTATTATTCTTGTTCATGTCTGCTCCAAAGTAATTCAGAAGAGACTGCAGGAAGACAGTTGAGTTTCTTTTAATTCCTCCTCCTGGCATCAAAGGACTTTGCAAAGAGAGTGGAGGTTTCTCTGTTTTCTCCTTGTCTGTGCTGTGGAAACTCATCTGTGCACTACCTGTCAGTGAAGGCTGTAGGTGACTTACACTGCATCCTGGTTCTTAACAACAGTATATAATACAAGGCATAGCAACATAGAGAGGCCAAAACACTACATGGCTTAGAAAGACAGAAGACAAAAAAAGCAAAAAATAAGAATTTAAGAAAGGAAGATACAGTCATTGTGAGAAAACTGCATTTATAGAAGACAGACAGGTACTAAATAGCAGGTGAAGTTAATAGAAAAAAGAACAAAAAAACCTGAAAAAGCTAGTCAGACTGGGTCTGGAGAAGGAATTAAAGGCTGCAAGAGGAAGGGAAAAGGGATTTTTTTTTTTGTCACACATTAAAAAGACTAAGGATTCCTCTATTTCCCTGTTTATTCAGTTCTATTACTGGCTGCAATGCAAACTTTGAAAAATCACATTTATTATTTTTCTGTAAGGAGAGTCTCTGGACAAGCATAATATTCTTGTTTTCCTGACCACCATTTGACAACATAGTTGTCACACTTAAAGACTCTGGTATCAGGGTAATCCCCTGAGTGTGCTGTGATGTAAAAATGTGCTTTGTGTTATCAACAATGGTTGGATGACACACTATTACTATGCTTAAGCCCCTGCTTCACAGCATCACAGATTGCTTGACATTTGAAAGCACTACTGCAGGTTAACTTGCTCACACACCCCTTCTTCCCGCTCCTGCCTCCGCAGTTACTCAGGTACAATCAGCTAGAGCAAGTTGCCCAAGGCCTTGTCCAGTTGGGTACTGTATATGTCCAAGGATGGAGAAACTGCAGCTACTCTGGGTGGCCTGTTCCAGGGTTTGACCGCACTCACAGTAAGACAGTGTGTTTTTGTATTCAGGTGGATATTTCATGTGTTTTGAGTCTTCCCTCTCCGGACACTGCCGTGAAGAGTCAGATTTCCTTGTTTTTATTCCTACTGACCTTGTTGTAGCTGGGTTAGGATGAATTTTCTTCTCAGTAGCTGGTGAAGTGCTATGTTTTGGATTTAGTATGAGAATAATGTTGATAACAAACTGATGTTTTAGCTGTGGTTAATTAGTGCTTACCTTAAGTCAAAGACTTTTCGGTTTCCCATGCTCTGCCAGTGAGGAGATGCACCAGAAGCTGTGAGAGATCATGGTCAGGACAGCTCGAACTGACAAAACACCACAAAACATCATACTCAGTATATAAACTGGTGGGAGTTGTTTGAAATCCATACTTTGCTGCTCAGGGACAGGCAGGGCATTGATTAATGAGTGCTGAGCAATTGTATTATGTGTCACTTGTTTTGCTTGGGTTTTATTCCTCTCTTTCTCCTTTTCATTCTTATTATGATTGCTATTATTTATATTATTATTATGTTTTCCTCTATTCCAATTATTTAACTATTCTTATCTCAATACACAAGTTTTACCTTTTTTTCATGATTCTACTCCTCATCTCGCTGGAGCAGGGGTGTGTCCAGTGTTGGTTTTTCTGTTTGTTTTTTGTTTTAAAAGCAGGCTTATTTGGAGAATGATTGTTCATTTCCCATGCTTTAAATTCCAAAGGTAGCACTTGAGACTCTGAAGAACTTTGCAACTGGGATTCCTAGAGAGAACAAACTCCTGAAGTTACCTTGTTAATGACACATAACATCAAGTAAGGTGAGTAGTGAAAATAAGCAGTAACCTTTGTCATTCTCACTATATAGGAGTGCAGTTTCCAACATCCTATGAATAGAGTTAACCATCTAGGTTTTTAATAACAAATCCCAGTAAAAAATTGAGATTGCAAGATATTGCTTTTCTTTTGTTGCATTTTTTAATAGCTCATTTGTGCTATCAAATTCAGAGGTACTTCATCTTCAAAAGAGATAAAATCAGATGTCTGGATACTCAATACCCTCGTCTGAGGCCAGATTTTTCAGTAGTCTATAACTAGGGAGGTATTGGGTGGGAAATTGGCAGATGAGTGAGTCTCAAGGAGTTGTAGTAAACGGGATTATATCAGGCTATCATCCAGTCCCTGTTGGACTGTTTCTCCAGGGCACAATTTTAAAGACGGCATCTTTAATGTTTTTATAAATTATCTGAATGTGGGAAAGAATGTACACTAAGTAAATTTGCTGGTAATATTGAATTAGAAGAAGCTGTGAGAATCCCTCATGGGTAGAGAAATGTCACAGGGAGATCTGGATAGACTGAAGAGCTGGGCAACAACCAAGCATATGGATACTGGTTGTACATATAAACTGGGGCATGAGAGGTTGGAGAACAGTCCCAAGGAAAGAGACCGGGAGTTTCTGGTCAACAGAAAGTTGATTATAAGTCAACAGTGTGCCTTTGCAGCCTAAAGAACCAGCAATGTCCTATGGTGCATCAGGCACAGCATCGCCAGCCAACCAAGGAATGTGATTGTTCTACTCTACACTGCACTGGCGATGCCCTGCCTCAAGTACTGCGTGCAGTTACGGGCACGTCAATATAAGAGGAACATCAAACTGTTAGAGTGTGGCCAGAGGAGGGTGACCAAGATGGCAAAAGGTCTCAAGAGCAAGACTTAGGAGGAGCAACTGAGGTCACCTGACTTGTTCATCTTAGAGAAGAGAAGGTTGATGAAGGGCAATTTCATCACAGTCTTCCATTTGCTTAAGGAGGACATCAGATGGGGAGATGCTCATCTCCTCTCTCTGGTGACCAGCAATAGGACATAAAGAAACTGAATTAAGATGTGTTAGGGGAAGTTCAGACTGGACATTAGGAAAAGGTTCTTCACTAAAAGGGTAGTCAGTCACTGGAACAGGCCTCCCAGGGAAATGATCACGGCACAAAACCTGTCAGAGTTCAAGAAGTGTCTGGATGATGCTCTGAGTCATATCGTTTAGTTTTAGGTAGTCCTGCAAGAAGAAGGGAATTGGACTCAATGATTCTTTACCCATATACAAAACACCTTGAAAATTGTATGGTCTAAGCTCATTTGAAAATCTTTTCAAAGTGTTACAGTGAAAATAAGAGCAAGAGTCTACATAAAATTGAAAACTGGCATGAAGAGTAATTACTTTAGTACAGACAGTCTTTGGAAATGTACACTGCTTTGCTTCACTGCACAACTAGGTAAAAGATATAAGGGCTTCTGTGCTAATGTCCTTTGGCTGTTGTGAATTAATGATTCATTAGAGAATTACACCTATGAGTCAGAAAGATTACATGTGTCACATGTCATAGTTGCACTTAATCTACTTTATCCTATTGTATACTTTATAACTGAAACCTTAACTGATGAATAATGTTCTGAAGAGTCCCAGTAAAATGAAATTTAGGCTGTCAAAATTTGTTATCAAACTAGTGTAAGAATAGGGAAATACATCACTGAATATGTAACTCATTAAGTGAATGACAATCCAAATGACTGAAAATGTTCATTCAGTTATATTCTGTGACATCATAGTAAATATGAACCAAAAAACCTCAAGCAAAATCTAAAATAATTAAAATCTGAACTAACTAAAAGTGTGTAGGCATTGCTTTCTGCTACTGAAATACAACCAGAGCTTTTATTTCACAGAAAAGACAAACTACAGAAGTAATTGTAAATCAAATTCACACAACACAGTTTTCAACTATCTTTCCATCCGAAGACTGATGTGCATTTTGTTTGTGACTCATGAACTCCAACTCATATTTTTCAAACCTTTCAGTATAATGATCACAAGGGTAATTTATAATCAGCTATATCATTCTTTTACCAAATTAGCTATTGAAACTCAGCATCTGTATGAAAGACTTCCATTCATCTAACTTCAGTTTTTTAATGCTCTTGAATACCAAAAATGAAATCAGTTCAGATGCATCCCAGCCTGACAGGTTTTTATTAGGGACCAGAGCACATAAGCTAAAGATTTAATTCAAGGATATATATAGCTCATTATAATTCATGTCTGTCTAAATAAAAATATCAGATCAATGTTTTATTAATATCTAAGTATGAAAAGGTATTTTCATTTATTGAAATGTGAGAAAAAGTAATATTTTTAAAAAGTGAAAAACATGCAATTTGTTCAAAATTAAGGAAGTTTTGAGTTGTTTTGTTTGCCTTTAGTATGTTGTTTTGTTTTATTCTTTAAAAGTTTTAGAGGTCTTTAATTTACTTAGAAGTTATTTTTAAATTTATTATCAAACACTAATTATCTTAGGACTATGTGTTTAAATTGCAACATGGAATTTTCTTCTAAATCTCTTGTTAAATTCTTATTTTATGTATCAGCAATTACAATTTATAAACAAAAAAACCCATGAAACAATGAAAACCACTCTTACATTTGCTTTCAAGGAATTTATAGGATCAGAAATTGGTTTTAAGGAGTTGCCACTGTAGTCAATTCTCATGAGGTTTAGGTTTTTTTCTTTTTTCTTAATTTTTACATTTATCGTGAAATTAAGATTATGAAGGTTTTTTAAAAAATGGTATTTTTATAAATATTAAATAATAAACCCCAAACAAGTAAAAATAAGGTAGCAAACAAAAGCCAGAACCATTGTAAGAGCATAAACTAAATCCTAATTTAGTTAATTTAGTAAATATCAGTCTTTTGGTCTTTTAATTTTCATCTTTAGATGTGTTAAAAGAGCAATTAGGCCCAAAGGTTATTTTATTCATTAAAAAAAATTAAAATACATTTCCCTTTCCATTGATTTCTTGTTATGCTAGTCAGATATTTGCCTGATGTTATTGTCTGGTATGTCATAGACACAATGCTGTACTAGAAATTTCTAAGACAATGAAGACAACTGTAGACCATAAGGGACTTAGGTACTTAAAAATACAAGACACCTCCCCACCTAGCCTGAACTCAATATGAAGCTCAGAATATTGACAGACAGATAAATGTGGTAGTGGACCTAGTGGAAGAAGTTAGCCAAAATGCCTTAAAACCTGAAGTTTTTAGTGTAATATAAAATGGATTCCCTGTTGTTTTTTCCCTGAATCATCCTTCTTCTTCCCAAAACCCCTTTGAAGCTCTTTATCTCCCTAACTTAGTATGCAAGAATTTGTCCTTGTAAGGCTATGTGAAATCCCCCCATTGGCCCTTTAGTTAACCCTTTCCCCATTGGTTGTTATCCCTAGGTTGTTCCCTGAAAACCCTTAAAAACCCCTGACCATGTGAATAAACTCTCTGCTTCTTCTCTCCAGTGGTCTCTGTGTGTCTCCTTCCTGGGGCATTTTGGGGACTGCATGGAGGGGTGGACAAGGGGGAGCATTCCCCTCGACTGCCGCAGATAAACATAGGCATGTGCATGAAATTCTGTTCCTCTTTATTGTATTCTGCTGAGGAATCTGGTCTCCTTAATCTTCCAAAGGTGGTCAGAAGTTTTCTTTAGGTTCTGTGCCTTATATTCTGCACCACACCACCCTGTTGGACACCTGAAGGAATTTTAAAAGGTATAGCAGTATGACCAAATTAATACGTACCTAAATGACTAAGCAGTATGAAGGCAGATGAAGCTGACTGTAGAAAATGTTAAGTGGTGTGCATAGAGAATGGGAAGAGGAGGCCCTGAAGAAAAAGAAAAATCTCTATCGGCACAGAAAGAAATGTATCCTTCTAGTTGACTGTTTCAACCGTGCAAAGATATCTAGAATTTATGAGAGACAATTGAATAAAAGAAACAGTTGCTCGATACAATTAGGAAAGCGACAAAAAAAAAAATAAATCCAAAATTGATGGAAAAAAGAATATAGAACGTATAGTATAGAACATGTATACAACAAAACCAAGTTGTATATGAAAAACACAGAAAACACAGAGATCCAAATGCATAAATGTACTTCAGCCACTTTGAGGATGAGAGCAATTCCAACCCCCTTACTGAAAAAGAACACAGTAGAATAGAAACAGTTTCAGAAAACAGCGAGAATAATTGATAAAACTGAGATTTACATGCAGGATGTTGAATAGGCTACAGCTTCTAAGCCTAGGAAAGAGAAATAATAGCAAAGTTATAAGTCTAAAAGCTTGTAAGTGGCAGAATCAAAACACCTGAGACATCTGTTCACTATTTCTTCCAACACAAAACTATAAGCCACCAAATCAAAGTCTGGGTTCAAAACAAGGAGGTGGTGTCATTTCCTGAAGAGAAGATCTCTTTCTGCTTTGCAAAAGACTTTGTTTATGCTGGGAATTTAAAAAAGCTCAAGAAGAAGATAGACTAATAGTTGGAAAAGAGATCCACTGTAGGTTTATCAACCAAAATCCTAAACATTAGAAAAGAGAACAGAAAACAGTCAGAAGCTGAAAGAGTATCACTAGGAAAACACTGAGCATTGCCAAGTTTTTCTTCTTATTGGACAGCTATTTATGGACTCAGTTTGAAACAAAGTAGGATAGATGAACAATATGTGTGAACCACAACTTAAAGTTTAATGACACTCTTCCTTTCAATTCTTTCTTTGAATTGCAGATGGAATAGTTCCTCATCTTTCATCTCAGTATCATAGGCACCATCACCCTGAAGATTAGCATTTTTCCTGAATTGGCAACACTGTGAAGGATGAACCAAGCAATAGAAAGGGCTTGTTAACCTTGTAGGTTGATAAAGGTTGATACATTTGACAAGTAAGAATTCTAGACTTCCAATTCTATTACCCAGATGTATTTAACAATCTTAGAACTGTAGACGGTGGGCTTACAAGAGAGCCATCACAGGATCTTTTCCATTTATTGAGCCACAGAAGGATAAGAAGCACTTCTCTTATTCCTGATTAATATTGTATAGCATTTCTCAAAATCCATGGCTGAGGTTCCATAATTAATGTTTAAAGCTGCATAGAGTAATAGGCCTAAAATTAAGAACCAGAACCCACTTAGTCCCCTTTCAGAAAGATACTTTACCAGTTAAGCTACAGAATCTGTTCCATTCTTTTGCCATGTGATTTTTGAACTATTTTCTTTGACTGCAGTTAATTTAATAGCATGTGTCTACCTCTTTTGTTCCTTTTGCTCTTTTTCCTGGGTACAGACAGTGTGTAGTCCCACAAAATTTACAGGATATTCAACCTAGAAATGTCATTTTCTGAGTCAGTGTTCTAAATTTTCAGTCAATATAGTCAGAATCTTCCACACCATTCATGCCACGTATAAAAGAATGAAATCGTAAAAGCATTTTGTAAAAAGATGGTGACACACAAGAGCAGGTTGCCAAGAGAAGCTGTGAATGTCTCATCCCTGAAAAAGTGTTCAAAGTCAGGTTGAGCAGGACTTCGAGCAAGCTTATTTCATAGAAGGTTTTCCTGCCTACTGCAGGGGACACTGGCAATAAATTTTAAAAGTCCCTTTAAACCCAAAGCATCCTATGGTGCCACAATTCTGTGATTCTGTTGTCTGACTTGGGCTTTCCTAATTAGCGGACACAGATGAGCCATGATACCAGGAAATAGTCAGCGTTCCTAGCTCTTACTGAGGAATTCAATCTTGTAAAGTAGCTAAATAGTGGAGGTTTCTTAGGCTACAAAAAGAAAAAAAAAAAAAAAAGGTGGTATTTGGCAAGAGAGAAGACATATATGACATACAGTAGTATAGAAAATGAAATGTCAGTTAGCTGTAACATCTAGATAGAGAGAGGAAGAAACAAAGCAGAGAACACAAGGCCAGAAAAGGGAGTTGTAAAATGATTCTTCACTTCTCAGAAAATTAAGTGGCACTTCTGTGAACATTCTATGTTACCATGTGACATCAGAATAGACATAGGGTAAACTTGATCATGAAAAAGAATATTTTCAGTAAGCATTGTTTTCAGATTAAGAAATTGTGAGTTCACAATACTTCTGTGAGCCTTTTTCATAAATACAGGACTTGCTGAACACCAATAGAGAAAATGTTTCAAGAAGTATTTCTTAGACACTTTTGTGAAGATTTTTCACTGTTTTATTGAGCAGTAAATTCTGGCTACACATTTGGCTATAATATTCAGAACTTGAAACCCACATTTTATTCAATAGCATAAGAAAAATCCAGAGGATAAAAAAAATAAAAATCTAACTAACAAAAGACTCTTTTGCAGAAATAACTCTGTGTGGGTAGATTTTTCTCAGAATTTTCATTAGTCAGCCAGTAGTCCACCTCTGCAAAGAAAAATAGAAAAAAAAATCTTCCAAAGAAAAGTACTGTACAATTTGAGCCAGTCTTTCCATCTGACTCTATATGGACTGCTCATGACATAAAAAGGGAGAACTTTAAATTGGAATTTATGAATAATTTTTGAGTAACAAGTGTAACGATGACTGTCATAATCTGCTTGTAAATATGTCAAGGTAAGATACAAATGCTGAAGTTTACCAAGTTCCTACTTAACTCTTCTTAAAGACTTTTTCACATAACTCTAAAAAGCACAACACATTTATGATTTTATGTATTCATATTTTACTTTGATTCATAAAACCTAAGGTTAGTAGAAATATTTTCCAATTAATTCATTATCATTCTGTAATGCGGACTAAAGATCAACCTGTTTGCACTTTCCTAGCAGAACAATTACTGTGCTGTTCACAGAAGTAACATACTTACAGTTTACTCTCTAATTACTGAGGAATTATTCTCCATTCTCATAATAACATTTTTTTCCACAAATGTATACCCAGTACTTTATGTCTTGAAGAATACAGCAGTTCTCAAAACATTTGAAAAACCCACCACAACAAAACCAAACAAAATACAAAATATTGCAACACTCCCTAGAAGATTCTGAGCATAAATTTCTTTTGGAAGGAATGAACTCTCATTGGCCAAAGTGTGCAGCTCTGAGGCCAGCATGATGTGCAACCCCCTTTCACTGAATAGGAGGTAGCTCTTGTTCACATCACCCTTTTTTTGGCAACTCAGTCCACCACTTACTCAGCTGATTTTGCATCCTCCTCCCCCTGTTTTGTTCCTAATTAAGTCTTCCTTACCTGCCTGCCAAAAATGGTACTTCCCTACTTTAACAGGTGGATCCTAGGTCTCTTCCTAGCAGTCCTCCATCCTCAAAGGCTTTGCCATTATAGTAAAACCCAAACCTCTTTGTTGACATGAACTGTGCAAATAGATGTTGACACTTCAGTATATGTCTACTCCTCCTCAGTCTCTTCACTGGCAGCAGCCGGCTCAAGAGGAAAACCCTGCTTGTTCCCTGTGCCTAGAGCCAATTACCTTGATATGCTCCAGGACTTCCTTGGTGTTATTGTTGGTGTCCATATGGAAGAGTATCAGGGCAAAAAGCGTAGTGTAAAGGCCAGACAAGTTTTCACAGTCTCCCCACAATGTCCTAAGTTTAAGCCTCTGGCAAGCAACAAACTTTCTAGACAAGCGATCAGGTCAGCAGATATGGACCTAGATTTCCTAAAATAGGGACTTTCCCACTATTGCCACTCATCACTTCCTTCTATTGCTGTTGCATGTCTGAAGCTTAGCTGGTTCAAATGCTCTGTTGGACACATGTCCCAGTCCCTCATACAAAATCAGGGCATTGGACCTCATTTGCAGATGCAAATTTGCAGCTGATGCTTTTTGTAAGGGCTGATAGGTTGGGGTTTTTTGTTTGTTTGTATTGTTTTGGTTTGTTTTGTTTTCATATATATTGATTGGTCTAACTTAAAAAACTCTCACCTGCTCAGATTTAGGAAACTGTATCACATGTTGCAGTTTAGGTTTTACACCTCTTGCTCTTGCAATTTACCTATGATTGGTTTAGACTGTCCCCATTTTGCCCTTGAGCATCTCATTCATAGGAGTACATTTTTTTCAACACATAGGTAAGTAATATACAAATCTAACATCAAGGTAAATAACCACTAAATAACAGCTAATTGTAGAATCAGAGAATATACTGAGTTGGAAGGGACCCATCAGGATCATCAGCTCCAACTCCTGACCCCGCACAGGACACCTCAAGATTCACACAATGTGCCTGAAAGCATTGTCCAAGCACTTCTTGAACTCTGTCAGGTTTGGTGCTGTGACCACTTTCCTGGGCAGCCTGTTCCAGTGCTCAGCCACTCTCTGAGTGTAAAACTTCTTCCTGATATCTATCCTAAATAGGATATTTAGGCATTGCAATGTTCAAACTTAGAACTTCTTGCTTGTAGTTTTATGTCTTAATACAGAGTATTAATCAGACATGTTATTACATTAATTTGCAATCATCAGTACTATAAATTTCAATCAATTATATATTTGCACTTAGTATCAATTGCAGAATTTAAGTAGCAGGGGACTACAGGGGTAACCTGTTTGGGAAGGGATTTGTGAACTGCCAAATTACAGTCACATGTCATTCCAGACAGCTCAAACTGTTGTGAGTAGCCCATCATGCACCAAAACTTCAGTCCATCAGAGAAGCATACAGCATCTGTACTCAAATGTATCAGAGAAATAAATCTGAAACTACTAAGGGCTGGAGACACTGCACATTTCTGGATGTGCTGCTGGAGAGACACTCAAGGAAGAGACATCTGAAGCCAAAAGAGTCACAACTTCCC